>WBNM01015283.1:0-21866 GCA_013399055.1 Ramphastos sulfuratus | reverse complement strand
AGTCTCCTGCCAAGACAGGAAGAAGCAGAAGTCTCAGCAGATGGCAAGAATTCCCTGAAAGCGTTTGGATACTGTTTGAAGCTGTAGCCAGCCCCATGAGTCAGGAGATAATATTTTGTGAGTAAATACTTAAAGCCTCTTGTAATCACTAATTGCCTTCTGCCATAAGCAGAAAGGAGCTCTTTGAGTCCATCTAGTGAGCAAGCGGTGTATGGACCGCAAGTGGTACACTAACCACAGGAACCTTCTCTTCCAGTTTGAGTTCAATTAATGTTATATATTATTACTAGTTATTTCTAGATCCTGTTATTACCTGTATATAAAGTTTCCATGACTGATGCAAAGAAACTATTATTATTAAAATTAGAGATCAGGGTGGCGACAGTTCTGAATATTGAATATTAATAAACAATATTAATTTTCAAAAATATAATCTCACATTAATTAATAACCCCTCCGCTACAATGCTGAATATTACCATTTTACTTACTCATTCCACTTCATGTTTACATTGGCATTTCTGATCATTATGTATTAGATGAAATAGCTGTCTGTCCTTGTACACACAGGAAGAAGGAAGTTTTATGGGAAGAATTTTTGATTAATTTTGTAATTTTGAACAGAAAAATATTAAGTCAGGGTTTACACGTAGGAAGTCAACTGTTAGAAAACAACATTTCTAGGAAGTGGTTGATCTTCTGGGCGAAGTTGTACACAAATAAAGGCAAAGGCTTTCAAATTGTTTTCTAGCACAAAGGAGAAAAAAATCCTTAGCATGGAGAATTATTTCAATAATCATACACAAGGAATCTTGTAGTTCCAAATGATTATTCCTTTAGGCACCAGGAAGAGAACTTGGAAGAGAAAGTCAGGACAAGAGATTGGCTAATGAACATCACTAACATCTACACCTATCCCAAGTTCATAATCTAAAATGATTATTGATTTTAATATTTAACAAATCTACTCAGTTTGCTTACATCAGAGTAAATATTGTTGCTGCTGTTGCTTAGCAGCTAAACAGCTAAGGTGTTGAATATTTAATATACGCAGTTGGAATCTGAGAACTTTTCTGTGAAACCTGAAGTCTGTTTATGTTTGTGTTTATGCCACTTTCACGGGTTCACCATCCTACATTCTATACTTCCTTGAGTAGATATTAAAGGATGCTTAAGATATAAACATATTTTCCAGGTTTACCATCTCATAAGTGTAAGTGGCGGTCAATCCATTGCTCAATTATATTAACAATAATTTATTTAACAATTCTTCCCTCTTTTTGCCTTCTAAAACATGACAGATACTCACTGAGCCTTGGATTTAGATTACCTTCATAGTTCATTCCACTATTTTACTCAAGAGAAAGTCAACCCTCCTCCTGGCTTCAGAAAACCTATCAGCGTTCTGAATAAGCAAAACAAAATAATATATAATTCATTTGTTTTTATAAAGTCCTTCTTGGTTTCTGGTTTTTTTTATCTTTCAGTCAAATACCTTTTAATAGTCCCAAAGTACTGGTTCAGGAAACCAAGAAGCAATTAAGATGTTCAGATAGACACGTAAAGCATGTTCAGATGTAAAACATGTTCAGATACTGTAAAGCAGAAGTAAGCTGAGGGTCATGCTCAAATCTACATGTGCTGCCTTTACATACCCCTCATTTTAGCACCTTTCCCTAGGGTGACACCCTAAATATACTTAAAGTGTCAGGTAAGAATTGATGTTCGAGGAGCGCATAGATGTCTAAGATGGATAACTCTTTGGCTGGTTTCATGTGGCCATCAGAAATGAAGATTACTTATGACTGTCTCTAAAAGTAATAAAGTTTATACTGCCTTCAAAAGAAATATGAATGATGGATCCAGACCCACAGTGTGCTCTGGATTCTGATCATCTTGCATCCTCTGACTTCATCGATTTTACCATGAAGTTTGTGGTTATTTGAACTGAATTAATTAGTCTGAGCTCCCTAAGGGGTTATGCTTAAACTTAAACATAAGCCTGTAATGAAGATTTGGAGAACTTTCATGCTTGCTTCCATTTGGAATTTTACTTTAAAATGGCAACATCAATAATTTTCAGCATGTTTAAAAACTAGTCAGGGTATTTTATATAATTTAAGTGTTCATGTCTTACTGCCAGGGAAAAATAAAGATAGAATGGCACAGTTTGCTTCATGTATGTTTCAAACAGCAGCGACAATTTCCCTTTTTTCTTACTAGGCTAAGTTTTATTTCAAAATGGCAATTTCATTGATCCTGGAGTGCCTTCTATGTAACAATCAGGGTTTGCCTTCACTGGGAGAGACCTGTTGAAGATCTTAGGAAGTGCTGGATCTTTTGCCAAGACAGGAAAGCTAGCTATGTCAGCCACCTATAATCTTGATTCTTTAAGAGTACTTGTCTTCAACAAGGTAAAGTTCCCTGTATTGAAATACACCTCTTTACAGCATTATTCAACACAGATTACTTATCTGTGATAATTTAATAGAAGATACTCATGAGACAGATAAACTCATTGTTAAGAATTCTTAGTTTTAATTAAAGTAGTTCATTTTGAAGCAACCTGTGGTTTAAAATGCGACCACTGTTTCCTCTTCAGTTCTACTCTAAGATAAAATCTGTTAACATAATTAAATTTATTTCAGCTGCGATATGGCAGGAAGTAACACCACCACTGAAAAACGTCACCTTGAACTGCCCCCAGAATACTTTTCCATCTTTAGAGTGAGTTAGGTTACTCACTCTAGTGGTGCTAAACCATAAATTTTCCTACAAATTATTGTTCAATTATTTTTGCGCTTTCTACAGAAGTACCCTTAATAAGTGGAAGTGCAACCACTTTCTAGATATCTAGAAGACAAATTCACTATTATTTTACTGTTGTATTGTCAAGGTTGCTGAACAGCTTGATGAGAAAAATCTCTACCATTTTCCACTGGCTACAGACTTCTTCTGGCTCAGTTGTAATAGCAGTGGCGTCATGCCAAGGAAACCATCAAGTTCAATGTGATTTCCATGTTCCATTGAAGAACTACGTTTTCCATTTCACAAAAGAGGATTCCCCCCTGAAATCGTTCAATCCAAGAACAAGTGGAAAAAAAATTCCACACCGTAAAGTTCAATTTAGAGATGCCAAATAATAGCTGAAATATTATGACTTATTCTCCTAGATATACTTTTAACTTTGGGAAAGGAACTTGCAATGGGGATTTAAATATATGTCCCTTAATACTAGTCAAAATAAACCCTTTTTCTCTTATAATGTTTATCACTGGCACTTAAAGTACTGAGCTTCATGTACTTCATTTCCAGGGTGCTGGGAGAAATCCTTCTGAATAGGCATCTGTTAAAACATTTTCTATCAAGAAGAAAGGAAAAGATCTGTTCCAGCCAGTTATTTCACCATCCTTCTTATTCTGATCATCTCCAGCATCATATGGAAGCCATCACATTCAGAAAGTTAAAATCGTATTTGTAGCAGACAAAGCGACTCCGAATATGGATTTTATTTTGGACACCACTGCATTTGACATGCTCACTATAAGAAGCCAGTTCTTATATTTAAATTGCAAGCATTTCTGTGGTAATTAGAACACAACATTCTCTGTCGGGTGCCTGACTGACTTGAGGATAACAATTGTCCAAGAAAGCTCTGGTGCTGTGTGATAAAGAGGTAGAAAGTTTTAGTTTATTTTACTGTATGTCTAGGATTTATTTAGCTAAACACAGGGCAACAGAAAAGTTTAATAAAATGTTAAATGTTAAAAACAAGAGCGTATCACTCGTTGAAACCCCTGGTGTGGCAACACACACAAAGTTGTGATAACATAGCAACAGGACAGGAAAGAAATTAATATTGGTCATTTTAAGATGCACTAAATTATCTTATAGAGCTTTTACTGGTCAGAGCATTAAAGAATAGCAATGAAAGCTTTTAAGGGGACTGCTTATTTAATATCTCAGTAGAGCAAGTACATGAATATGAACGTTTGGATAATTTCACAGTTAGATCTGAGATTTTTTTTTTTTTCTTAGAGTAATGCAATTTACTTTGCAGCAATCCCAGACTGATAATATCATTTCATTGTTCACTCCTGTTTCACATGTATTCCAAGATTTTTTTTTTTCTACAGGAAATCATAGAAATCTATTAAGGAGGTAGTTGGCAGAAGCATTCTTGGTTTTAACTCAGGATCCATGACAGACTCATTGTCTGACTTCGAATGTGAAGTTAATAATTGAGACAGTTTGAATATTAGCAAAATTAAATGTAGGATCTCATTGACCAGAAAATGCTCAGCTGGAATGTCATTTCTATGCTAATCAATTAAAGCCAAACAGAAAAATCAGCTGGGCTCAAAAAGCTACAACCTGGATCAATAAACATGAGAAAAACTATGTTGTTAGTATTACAGCCTTCTGAAATGGGTATTGGTATTGACAAAGAATATTCTGGGCAGAATTCTTGAAAGCTAACAATTTATAAGTACAACAACCAAATTATGCTGATTGCTTCTTAGATGTTTAAAAAATGTGGTTTTGCATCACTTAAAAGTCAGTTACATGACTGACATAGAAATATTTCAATTAAACACTACATGATTTTGAATTAGGTAGAAAATGAATACAAAATAGAACAAAAATGCTGTTTCTGTTGACCAGAAGACATTTAAAATTAGTAGAAGTTGGAAAAGTTAGGGCTAAGACAATATATGGCAAATGGAAGATCTAAGTGAAATCTAAAGAGGCAAATGTCTTTCTGAGAAGGCCAGAGTAAAATATCTTAGTTTAATTTATTACTGGAAAGATTAGGATTGTGAAATAAATTTTCCAGATTAAATTATTGTTACTGTAGATTTCCTAACTGTGTTACATGAAAGGAAAAAAAGGAGAATGAGTGGGTCAAGGAAGAGGCTGTAATATCCCACTCCTCCATCCCATTTATTCAATTTTAGTAGAGTTTGTCGTGGTAGGCCTGAAAAGGCCAAGGTGGGCTTGTACATGTCCTGGCTTGCCCAGGCATGNCAGTAAAAATGTTTGCTTGTGCTAGTTGACTTTAAAGTTTTCCAGTTTTGCCTGTTCCCTGTATGTATACATTTCCAAACCGTGAGTTTTTGAACCTTGTATATAAGTTTTGTGGCAAGATTTAATGTTAATAAACAGTTTTCATAGTTATTAACAATCTCTGCCTGGATATCAAAATTTATATCATTATTAATTTTGAATACCTTCATTACAAGTTACAGAGTAATAAATATAATGTTTATTTATTTAAAATCTGTACGTGTAAGGCTAATGTGCTTCTCCATTATTCCTTAGCAAGCCTAAGGTTTCAACGATGTTAGTAATAGCTTTCTTAACCTGAAGGGTACAAATGCAGAAAGTCTGCCCTTACCCCTGACCTGCTGGCTAATAAATAATGGACAGGGAAGTGTATATAAAGAAAGAAGAGGTTGGCAAGCCCGTAAAGGATAATCTTTCTACAATGTATGATATATGTTGTGGCATGCCAATCCATCTGATTGTTCAATGTACATACACTCATGTAGTGAACCTTCTAAAACTTTCTTAGCTATCCATCTAATGAAGAGGTAGATTTAATTTGGACATGGTTCGCAGCAGGGTGATTTGGCTGCACTAATAGTTAATATTTATTTCCTTTATGATTCTAGTCACCAGGCAAGAAAATCTATAAACTTTGGAGTCTCATTAGGATTTTGGAGGAAAATAGTCTTACCTACTTTTTCCCATCAGAAATAACAGTACTCTGTTCCAAACTTCCTCTTACTGCTCAAGTTTCTTCCTTCTAATTAGGACCCGTGGTCTGTCTGACAGTTTTCTGTATCAGGGAAATAGTCTGTAATGGACAATCTGAACTTTATGTTGTTAGCATTTCTTTTAGAAGCTGTGGCTTTAATTCTCTAACTTCCCTCAACACTTCAACTGGAAAGTGAAATTGGGGATGGTGTTACGTCTAGCTACTGAAACTAAGTTGACTGTATCTCAAAACACAGCTAAGTTTCGAAAGTGGATTTGCTGAAAATTTTGGATTTGCATTCATTTCACACTGTACAATTTAACACTATAAACTAGACTAACCCAATCAAGAAGGAAAGGAAGGAAACAATCTAAATGAGAAAGATTTTTTTTATTTCAACATCAGAAACAATGGTTATTCTCTCATATCCTCACACCGGAATATAGGTTAAAGCTTTAATTCCCACTTCACGGAACAACAATTGGCAAAGAAAGGGATCTTTGTATCTAAGAATATATGAAGCTGAAAAGGCAATTCAGAAATATGAGTCTCATGCTACAACCGCTGCACAGAAAGGGGAAACCATATGAACATTTCTACAGAGAAGAGCTTCAAACAAATTTTGTTGAGAACAAAAATATAAACAAATTGGAAACAGAAACATTAGGCATCCGTGTGACTTCATGGGCCACATTATTCGCTCTTGAGACCCTACAGCTTTTGCTTTTAAAGCACATTTGCGACAGACATTTCTTAAACTGGGGTATCCATGAAAGCTGGCATAGTTTTGAAAAACCCCACAAGGACAAGTACAAGTGCATTCTACATTATTGTATTTTATTCTTTTGTCTCTCAATTCAGTTCAAATTAAGTTTTATTGTAGCTTTTGTTAGCACTCACAAGTACCAGCCAAATTATGCCTAATGTTTTGCAAAGATAATTTTGCTCATTTCTTATATGGTGAACTACATGATCCTCATTGTAACTATTGCAGTGCCCAATTGTTATTTTGATATCAAATTGCTGAGTATTTCGTGGTCCTGAAGTGCAAAAACTCTTGTGATGATTGCTAATTGCAACTTCTAATTTCATCTTCAGCAAGTCTGAAAATGGGTTTGCCATAGTAATTGAATTAATAAGCTTATTTTACCCATTTGTGTATTCCACTGATTCAAACTGCTAGAATTTGCTCACATTATCTAATTAATTTCAAATGCACAGATAACGTTGTCAAACCATGTTGACTTAATTTTCAACTTACTTTTAAAAGGCAGAAGTACATGAACCTCAAGCTGTTCACTATTATGTTTCAGTAACTCTGTGTAATGACATGTCTCAGCAGAGTATGGACATTTTCTGTTTTATGAATGCAACAGATAGATCTGCCTCCAACATATGTATGGCTTTGTTTAAAAGAGGCAGGGGTTTTGAGAACAGAAAGTATATATATATAGAATTAGTCCTGCTAGATAAAACTGAAGAAAAAATAAGCATGGTTGAAAAAATAATTTGAATATCAGCTTCAAATTTTCCATTTTGGTTATTTATTTTTATAAAATACTATTTTAAATTAATTGCACCCTTTAATATATTTATAGAAAAAATTCCAGGTCAGAAATTTGTCCTAGCAGTCTAACATTAAAGAATGTTCCAACAATGTGGGGCTTTTTAAAATGACATCATTACATTAGATGGTCAAATGCAGACTGTCTTTAACCAGTTGAAGTACCCTGGAAAATATAGGCTGTCATCAAATAAATATAGCTGTGTGCCAAATTTCAAGTATCTATCCAATTCTGAAATAAATATGAAGACTTGGAGTAGTAAATACTATTTTGTGTTTAGAGCTGTGTAGTCAGTCCTACAGAATGGTCCCAAACTCCATTTTAACAGACACTCTTAAATTCTGCAGGAGAGATTCAGATCTCAGTTATAGCACTACACATCCAACATAACTCCATTGTCTTCTACTGGACTTCTTCCAATGAAACTGAGATCAGAGTCTGGCTGGCTGGTTTTGTATGATAGTCCTGGCAGTGTTAACCTTCCCTGATGTTTACTGCTGGCTCCTGCAGCACTTAAGAAATTCCTACAGTGTCTTTAGGAGGTAATAAATATGGGGGCCTGACCTGTTTTGAAGTTTTGTAGACTGGTACACTATGGGAAACAGAGTTATCTGGTAACTTCTTGCTCCAGATATATGTGCATTTCTCGGATAAGTACTGAAAATCGTACACTGATTTTTAGCCTGTTCTGAAATTTCCTTGCTGATGACAACTCATGATAATCTCTTCATTGAACAGTAAGGAGCAATGATGTTAGACAGGTATTTTCTTGTAAGAGTCAACTTACTGAAATAACATGAATTTATCCTAATTCATGCCTCCTTTTCTGTCTCTCTTCAAAACAGAAAACTTTCATTTAAAAAAGATAAACTCTTTCCTACAATCTCAATACCCTCATTTAACAACTAATCTGACTATGTCAGTTGCATTACTGGAAGTATGATCTTTAAAATTTTACAAGTAATTCAACAATGTGGTTTAAGTGTCTTAATCAATGAGTTCACTTGGTTCTTCACATTAGTAGTCAGGCTATTGTTAATAAAACGATGTTCACATTTATTAAAGAATAATGACTTGCTCAGCTATGCTGAAGTTAACTTTCACATTTACTGCCACTTCATTTTTTTTTACCATAGATTTTTGTACTCCTGTTATTTGCTCTTTAGTTCATGGCCAAATTTGAAAAGAGTTGTAGGAAAGAATGCTGCATTTCAAATTGGGAATTGAGATGTAGGATTGTGTATCATGCAATCCATGTATGTTAAAAGAAAAGTGTCTTAGACAGATAAATAGAAAGCAAATAAGAAACAAATTGTGCGGGGAAAATAATATGACACAGTAAGCACTGAAAATCTAGTTAACAGGACACAGGATAGAAAATAGGTATGTCTATATATATGGAATCTTACAACTGTGACTAGAAGTATTACCTGAAAAAAACCCACAAAAAACCACAAAGCAAGCAAAACCTCATTATCTGAAAAACATTCGTCTTTTCAGGTTGAGATCAGTAGTATGCCAGTGTGCTGTGCAGAGAAGAGCAGGTTCATAAACATCTGACAAGACCATATTGAACAGATAAGCTTAAACTGTTATCAGGGTGTGAGCAGTCTTGAATCATGATCTTAGAATTCTTTCGACAAATTATTTTTCAGTGTAAAACATGTAAGCAGTCTTTGGAATTGTCCATCCCACATGAAGGTGAGATGTTAACCATGTTCTTTAGGGGATAAGCTTGAATCTGTTCAAAAAGAGGACAAGGAATGCAGTTTTCTTACTCCAAAGTATTCTAATCTGTGTTTTTCTGTAACTTGTGGCAAAAGACAATTAGTGTGCTATAATGTATCAGAGGTTGGAATGCAAAACCACTATAAAAGTACAAATAAAGTTTTGAAAAGAGAAATAAAAGTGTTCTAAAGTCAGCAAGCAAACACAACTGGAAGAAGCCACTTAAAATTTCATTCTACTTTTGTTATAAAATAAAATCTGCTGTCATAATATAAATGATCACAGAGAATTTCAGGCACATCTTCCCCCACCCCCATCCCAAATCTATCTAATCAGTTACAAAAGCTGGAAAATAACTGTTTTGAAAACTAAACTACTATATAGAAAGCAAGATCTTCCTCATTTTATTAGCATACAAGCAGTATTGCATAACTGTGATTTAAAAATCAGACCTATTTAGCTAACATACATCTATTAAACAAGCATTTGTCTGTATCCAGGTGGATTGTCTCATTAGGGAGTGAGGCATCCTGGGCTCTGAATCCAGAAAGTAGTTTTGAACTAATTTTTCAACATTCTTGAACTTGTCAGTATGCATTAAACATCTTTGGAGAATGCTCCTCACAGGAGACTTGTATTTTTCTAATCTCTCTAGCACTTGGCTTGAGACTATTCTGTACATGCACAAATATTGTACTTGGGCAGCTTACTACACTGCCAACACAGTGGAGGTCAATGGCCAGTGAAGGTATTACCTAACTAGTTCAGGCATGCCCTGAAGGAGGTGCTTTGTTTCGATTAAATACCAAGTATGAGATACAAAGTCCGTCTAAGACTTCTGGTTCCAGACACCATCCTGACATTTCAGTGAAATGTGTTTTTTCTGCCAATGGAAAAACTTGCTGCACCTTGGAATCCTAGTTTGTTTGGGTTTTTTTTGTTTGGTTTTTTGTTTGTTTCTTTGGTTTGGTTTGTTTTTTTTAATTTGGCTGGAATACAGATAAGAGTGTCAATCCAAGTCTCCTTTTTTATTTTCCTCCCATTTTTAATTTGTTTTTTTTTTTTTTTTGATGGGAGTCTAATCCAAGTGTTTGCAAGTCCTACTTGTACCAAACTTAATCCTCTAATGTTCTTTCAAAAGAAAGGTCTAGTCAGTGTGGTGGTGTTAGGACATAGGCTGGACTTGATGATCTCAGAGATCTATTCCAACCTCAATAATTCTGTGGTAATGTGATTCTGTGAAGATATCTTTTTATTTCAGAGTGACTCTGAACATATATTTTTCGAATGGGATTCTTGCTAGTGTAATCAGTATTTTTATTTATAGATATATTTCTCCAAAAGTGCCCCTTGTATGCTTGAACATAGATTTATCTAAACAACCTTACTGTATTTATGATATCTGTTCTGTTAAGAGCTTTGGCTTGATTACATCCCTAGCATTCTCTTTTTTTTCCCCTTCTGTGATATGCAGGCATTGAGTGGGTTTGAAAGACCCATTTTTATTTCTCTGGTAAATAATAGATTTTAAAAATAACTTTCTGTAGCAAGCAGTTATGCCGAAAATACAGGCTACTACAGTAAGAATGGAATGGTGAAGTGTTAAATGTAAATTTGAATTGCTTAGCTTTTTTCATTTCATGACACAACCCTAATGTTAACATATAGTTTTACCAGCTCTGTCTACTAGAGATAGGAGAGTTCACTGACAGCAGCAGAGCTTTGTTACAGAGTTTGCCTATTTTCTTCATGCATTTTTTACAGTATTTCTTTAATTGACACCTTGACCAAGATCTGCACACAAGGACTTTTTAAAACTAAACTGATATTTATTATGAGAAAAAGATTCTGAGACTCTTTTTTTTTTTTTGAGATCATACGACCACTACTTTAACAATTAAAAAAATTTACTTTTATAATTTAATTACTTTTAATTTAATTTTATAAAAAGAGAAAAAGTATGTGCAAGTAAAACCCAAATTCTCTGCTTATAGAAATGCTAACAGTAACACTACTTAGTGAAACAAGCAAACAAACAAAAAATCAAAATCAAACCAAAACAAGGCAAAACAAAGAAAGAGAAATTCAAACATTTTTTTTAAATCTTACTTTAACATATTGAGAGGTCTCCTACTTCTCTCTAATGGTGTGAGTATAAGCTATCCATTGCACTTATTAAAAAAAAAAACCCTCCCTCTGAACTTGCTGTTCTGACCTAATAGAAAAATCTCAGAATATAAAAGCATGTTATGCAATGCTTTTAGTAATTACTTTTGTATGTAGGTAAAAGGATTCTTAGCTATCAAATACATTGTATTTGTTAATCCTCCAGTTCTGGAGGGGCTCCTTGGAGAAGGTTGCAGTGTACCAAAAGACATAATGTTGCCTCTAAGATACTAGAACATTATGTTAAAACATATATAATGTACCTGCTGGGTTTTTCACCTTTCATGAGACATCAAATGCACAATCAAAACAGGCCTACATTTCTATAGTAACACTTTATTGTCACCTTTACACTTAGAAGTAGAAATTAATCACACATATGAGAACTCTTTTGTTGATGTTACTTAGGGGGAAAATATTTTATTTAAATAATTGCATTTATTTTGGATCNTGCCTGCAACTACCTGAAAGGAGGTTGTAGCCAGGTGGGGGTCAGTCTCTTCTGCCAGGCAACCAGCAACAGAACAAGGGGACACAGTCTCAAGTTGTGCCAGGGGAGGTCTAGGCTAGATATTAGGAGGAAGTTCTTCACAGAGAGAGTGATTGGCATTGGAATGGGCTGCCCGGGGAGGTGGTGGAGTTGCCGTCCCTGGAGGTGTTCAAGAAAAGCCTGGGTGGGGAACTTAGTGCCATGGTCTAGTTGTTCGGCCAGGGCTGGGTGATAGGTTGGACTGGATGATCTTGGAGGTCTCTTCCAACCTGGTTGATTCTATGATTCTATGATTCAGATAGAAGCTAAATAAAAGAAGATCCAGAGTTTGAATACAAGTATATATATATATACTCTTGTATATTATATGCAATCATAAACATTTTCTACTAGTAATTCTACATATGTTACCAATTTAAATATTATATTGTAAAAATATACACATTATTACATCCTATGCCATTACTTTATTTTTTGAGTTGCTGATAAAACTCTTGTTCCTTCCTGTTCAGCTTTATTTTTAGAAGTCAGCTAAGGAGACCTCTAGTACAGTCTTCTGGAGGTTGTTACATAGTTTCAAGATTGTTTTTATATACTCAGGTAGATATGACTTCCATAAAGACTTCTGCACGTCTTTGACTTTATATAGTGTGCAGCTTGTTTCCATTTACTCTAAAAGTTCTGGAGTCAGATAAACAAGTATTGACTTAAGAATGTGTCAAAATGTGTGTAAGAAAGGAGTCATATTTGGTCATTCTTATAAATGGCTGCCAGTTTGTTGAAACATTCCATACTGAGGTACTGAAAACTGATTGCATAGATATACTCAATTACCTGTATTTGCCAAGTCTGGGTATTTGGTGCCACAAAGGAGATACATTGTGTTGTCTGTCCTTTGCACATTTGAAATCTCCTCTTACATTCTCTTTCTTTGGTCATTAAATATTTTTATCATACAGGTTGTCATATATTTAACTCAAAATTTCTTATTTTTACCTCATTACGTATTGTGGTTGCTTTGCTATGTCAAATGAAATAGACTTTTACTAAAACTTAAGATTTTTATTTACCTATTTGAGTAATTAGCTTTAATCTTGTCCTACAGCAGAAATAACATATTTATGTTGATTGATCCGAACATTTAAATATGCCTAGGGGTCTATAACACTGAGGAAACTTCAGTATTTCAAGAACTTAGCCAAAGATGAAAATGCTGGCTTTTTTTCAAGCATTTTACCAGGTAAAAGAATGTTACAAAGTAAATAATTTAGCAAAGATTCTTCAAATAACTCCAAATGTCAGGTCCAGAATGCTAACAAGTTTATTTGTCTTTGACATTCTTCTTACAGATACAGGATTTTTTGTTTGGTTGGTTGGGGTTTTTTTGTTTGTTTAATATAAATTATGTCAAAACTCTTATCTATTATTCTTAGTCATAACTGTTTCTCTGACTGCTTGAAAAAAACCAATGCTTTATGGCACTGGAAGAACATTTGTTGAATATCTGCATCACTAGTTAATCTCAATTCATTTTACAAATTTATACTTTTAATATAATTCCAAGATCAAGTCTGCTTAGCAGACAGGAAGTTAGACGAATCACTGCCAAGATAGAAAAAAGTATTTCAAAGGAACTTTGAAAATCAAAATGAGTTGAAATAAAATTGTTATCTATGTTGGAGGTTTTGTGTGCCTCCTGCCCATAAGGAAGTCAATAAAAAGATAATTCTGCACTTCAGTGAGAGTTGAATCGTAGCAACTACACAGTGGGTGGAGGTAGGGTCGTGTATGCATTTTTTTAAGAGTACAATGAGATTTACATGTGACTTTCTCTTTCTTCATGGAGATTATGCTGGTTTATTGGAAAAGAATCATCAAAGTAAGCACATCAGATGACTATACAAAAGAACATATTATTACTTAGCTTTCTAACGTGGCAAGATAATGAGCAATCTGAATTCAGCTACAGTTTAGCAAGAGCTCTTAACATGAAACAAAAGGTACAGATTTGACTTTTCTCTAAATTCATGCGTTGCCAATAGACTTCTGCAAGTTTTTTGTCAGTTAAGACACAAAGGCTTAGTTTTCTCACAAAGCTCATCTTCTGCCCTGATAAAAAATAAGCATCAGCACAAAGTGTAGATGGAGTTCAAATGCTCTGTTTTGCTCAGCACTACTCAATTTCACACGCATGACCGTCAGCATTCAAGTATTCAAATAATCACATTTGAATGAATAGAAGAAAATTCCTTCCATTTTAGTTGTTGTTCCTTTGTTTGTTCTGTTTTTTTTCTTTAGTGCAATCTCAGGGCAGAAAAATTGAGGTGACTATTCATGCTTTTCGCACTATGTGCAAAAAGAAAGTCACATCTGATTCCTTTCTTTTTTTGTTCTGATATGCAGGTTTCCATGAGAATTTTGTATTTGACAAATACCATGGTAAGCAGAGGTGAATCAAAGTAATGTACATTAATATGGATACATAAATGTACAGAAAAGCAGATAAATATCAGAATTATAAAGGATTATCCTAGCATATTGTAGCCCTGTAACCTGCTACAGTAGCTTATTGCTTCTGGCCAGCCATTTGTAATTAGGTGCGCAGCTCCCACTATGACTGTGGCAGTCATACCTTTTATAACTGTTGTGGCTGAATCACTCAGCTGTGATAAGACAATCAACATTTGATTTTGGGAGTGTTTTGGGAAAGAATTACTTGAAATAATAATGTTCCTGCATGCTGGTTTCAGCTATGATATACTGACATTGCTCATTTAGCAAAGTGTTCTCCAAACTATAGTATAATCTCATATAACACAGTGCCAATTTTTGACCTTTCAAAACCTTGATCTATTCTCTCCAGCATATATAGTACATTATGTCACCCTGTATGTTCTCCATTTTCTTTAATATATCATATAATTTAACTGAACTCTGATGAGCAGACAAGGTAGTCATAATATCAATTTATTTTGAAAAGCTATCTGTGCAATACAACAATCCCAGTTTGTTACACTTTAAGATTCCCTACTATAGTTTTATCTTGTCAACTTTTAATTAGTGACAACAGCATGGTAAGACTTTAATTTCTGGAAAGTTAGCTGTCATTGACTGTTAGTTTAATTTGAGTTATCTTGATGCTCAAACAAGATAACTTTTTTCATTGTGTTTATATGAACTGATACATATATATATATATGTATGTATATATATATATGTGTGTGTGTGTATACATACACATACACACATTTCAAATTACTCCGCCTATCTACATTATTTTCTGTCTTAAAACCCTGGACCGTATGGAAATACTGATTAGTCAGTACTGTTATGTCATGTCTGAAAGCTCTGTCTTCTGGAGAACCTAGGAAGCATCCATATAGCAATAAAATAATTTTAGGATCCCTCTATTGACCTATTGCTTTGCTGCCTCCTTCTTATTGTCCTTATGAGAGGTGCACCATGCAGGGCTGGCCTGAAAAATTATTTCAGGTTTGTGGAAACATGGAATAGTTAATCTCATCTAAACAAATTTCCCTAAGATTATTCTACTCTTGGTGTTACATGATGAGGACATTTGAGACAACATTTATTTCACAGAATCACGGAATTAACCAGGTTGGAAAAGACCTCTGAGATCATCAAGTCCAACATCGTTCTCTTGCTGCTGGCTGTCTACTTGCAGATAATTTTTTTTCAAAGGATAGGTTTACACATACTTTTAAAAGTAACCTTCACTAGGAGAAAGGGATAGGGTGGGTCAGAACCAAACCCAGGCTTTAAATAAACTGGTAAAAATAGTTAATAAACCTTCTGGTGGAGAAGAGCTCACCAAAATGGACATACTGATTTTTCCACTGTCTCCATTTGGTCTTGAGAGTATCAATTTTAGAAACCATGATTGGCAATTTGCTTCAGCTACAGCTGCCAGTCACCAACATGTGGGAGAAAACCATGATAGAATTGACAAACATATTCTTACAACATGTCAGATTTTCTAAACAAAACACCCATAAACATATGCTCTCTCTTTTGTGTCTCAAAATAACATTTCTCAACAGAGGAAAAAGAAAAATACAACTCTGAGCATTGCTGAACCAAAAATATGTGGCACATCTTGTTTTGTTCTGTGCACATATCTGTCAACTTATGCCACATTTAAAGCCTGCCATCAATAACAGGAAATTATGTACACAACCCTTAATTGTTTGTTTAACCTTACTCTTAGACTCATCAGTAGCTTGTGGGGGTGGAAAGAATTCAGTATATGCTGTAATGGAGAATTGTTCATCTCAGAAGAAAGTGATAACAGAGGAATTCTGTTTCCCCTTTGTGCATGTGTGCATTGGTATGAAGTCCACATAGATGCATGTGTGTCTGAAAGTGTTGGGAACACAGCCCTTCACAGCCTGTCCTCTCAGACTATAGGCTAGTATGTAAATACCAGATTAAAGAAGCCACAGGACTTGATGCACCATAAGCACAATTGAGAGACCTGACTATACCTGAAGATGGTAGTTAAATGAAGAGTGGCAGATATAGGGTTATGAATGGAAGCTGAACACAGAGATTTCATGATGGAGGGCCCTGCTATGACCAGGCAGCAATAAGATCTCCTGAATATTAGCCAGTATGAAAGAGGGGAGAAGAGTGCATAGGAAATATGCGGATTGTAGTACAGGCCATGTGACAATCACAAAACGTACTCTTGGCATGTGATTTAAAATATGTGCTTATCCATAGCTTCTAACTATACTGTATATAAATCTTCACAGGTAATTATGGCAGGTCAAATAGTGATTTAGAGAGCTTGTGCCCTCAGGGAAATTGTTCTGAAGTGATCAGCTCTATTTGAGCATGCAGTGGTGTCCTGGTTTAAGACAATCTGCTCTCACAAACAAGAACAAGAGGGAAAGCAACACCAAAAGCCCTGTGGTTGAGATAAGGAGTTTACTGGAAATAACACAATGTACAATTACTTTAGTCTAATTCACAGAAAAAGCACAGCAACAACAGAAGCAGTAGCAGAAGTGAATGATGAAACAACTCTCCTCCATCCCTCAAGCCCCCAGGCAGCCCAGCAGAAAAGACCAACACCCCAAAACCAGAAAGTGGAAGCAGCAACCACAAACAGTAAGCCTCTCATGTCACAATCTGAACTGCAAGCCCTATGATACTTTGCTCCAGCCAGGGCTTCTGTTTCAAAGCTGACATGAAGTCAGCTTTGANATGGTATTGAATACTCATCAGCAGGTTCAGTTGACAAGTGGATAACATATTTGAGTAGCATCTTTCTACAGTCTTATTTAAAGTCCAAAAAAAGACATTTTCTGTCCCACTTGTTTCTTTTCTGTTTAATCGTTTCCTTTTAATTTTTGGCTTTTATATTGAAAGTCTTAGGTAGTCCCTTGCCTCTCTTCAGTTGAAAGAGCAATGAACTGCTTCCCTGGGAGTCCAAAATCAATGTTCTATGATGGTTTGGATTTTCAGAAAACTCACATTTGTTAGATTCTCTCAGGGAACTGAAGTGCAGTTTGAGTCATATTCACCCTGTTCCTTGACCCAGGCCTTGGACTTCAAACTAATTTTAAACTGATAAGAAGGCTTTAGGCTGCATTAGCCGATCAGCTAGCAAAGCTCATTTCCACTGATAGCACTAGAACTTTTCTCCACAGTGAGTTTTGGACCATCTGCTGATTTTCAAACACACTATCATTTTTTGCCAACCCTGAACGTGTCCATAGATTTATAAGGATATAAAACACTCTTGTAAAGATCACTGAAGTGTATACATGGAGATAATTACAACTTGTAGCCAATCTATTTTCAAAGTTTAAATCTGAAAGTAGTCATTTCATACCATTAAAAGCAAATTGTTTATTGTTTTCTCAGACATAAGGAATTTAGCAAAAGGTATTCCTAAGATATTATCTCTTTAAAAGCCTATGCTCTTTCAGAAGATCATTTAATTTTAGATTTAATTGCTACACTGCTGCTGAAATGAAGATCCTTCTTTCTCTTTTGTAACTATTTACTGTAGGATTTGGGAAAGGGCAGAGATTTTATGAAACTCTGACTTCCAGTGAATCCACAATTTGATATTTTCAAACATGAAATATGAAGTACTTTTTAGCAGAACTATTCAGTTCTTTCATTGTATTGATGAGTATCTTAAAAGTATGGGAAATGAACCAGAAGAAAGGTATCACCATATCAGTTCACAGTGTTCACTAAATATTATTAAGCTTTTCCCCCAAAATAACAGGACTGATTTTCCTCCCTACTCCTCCTTCCATTATTTTTATAGCAGTGATGAATATAAATAAGTCACAGGAAAATTACTTCTCCACTGTTTCATAATGCCTCTCTTATCTAGCAGGCACAGCTGTCACATACCCAAATGCTTTTATGTTGCCTATGGATGGAAATATTAATGATTATGTCTTTTAATAACCCCCCCCTCACATCAACTTATTATCAAAGTGCATAATGAATTTTAACTAGCTTTTTTTTTTTTGTCCTGTAAGATGTAATGACTGATTATTTTATCCAGTCCACTAAAATGTCTTTATTTGTCTCTCCATCTCTCAATACAACTGTCACCAGAATAACTGGCAGACACATATTCTAAAGTGTATGCATACATGAGAAATTCACCTTGTTTTCTCATCTTTCTGTAATGACTTAACGCATTTCTAAGAAAATTCAAATATTTCAACACACAAGGAAAAATGTCTAGATTTATGTCTTGTACAAACTAACTGGCTAAAGTTTCAAAGAGAACANTCTAGTCTTGAGGTCTGTGGTAATGGGTTGGACTTGATGATCTTTGAGGTCTCTTCCAACCTTGGTGATACTGTGATACTGTGATACTGTGAAAATATTGGTTTTCAGCTAACTATTAACCAAAAGAAATGGAAGAGGTTTGTTTTTTTTTTTAATTTAAATGTACTGGCAAGTTTTGCCTTTATACTTTAGTGAATGGAGTCAGCAAAATATGATACATTAAATTCAATTTTTAATTATTTTTATCCTTTTATTTGTATAATATTGTGCAGTCCTATAATATAATATTGTAGTAAGCAACACACCCAGAATTGTCAAATGTATTTGATTCATTTTCTGTGCCACAATAGAGTGAAATTGGGCATTTACTTTGTAATATTTATTTACTTATATTTGGTAGTAATCTGGTAGATATTTATATAAGACAAAATTACAGATTATGTAATTGCCCTGGGAGTGAGTTGCCTCTCATGATCCTTACTTCTTCTGGGAGTTCATTCTACTGTCTTACACCTGTCATTGGGAAATTGCCTCTAGCACATGGAGTCAAAGTGTTCTTAAAAAATGTGATTCCTCTGTCCTGAAGTTTAAATAGTTTCTTGTTAGGGTTTTCAATTCAAATGAACAAAGGATATTATGACCAATATTACATATGGTAAGGGTTGATGTTTATTATTACACATTTTTGCTTAAGATTTTTAAACAAGACACATAATATACAACAAAATAATTAAAAGACCCTGCTACAAGAAGATGGAAAAGCTTAATTAAATGGAAAGGATGGCCTTATTTTGTCAGAAGAAATCACAAAATTTGTTTTAAAAAACTGGCAAGGAGTAACAGAGATGTTTGCTTTGTACATCACAGTTCTTTCTTTGTAGGAGTATCTTCTAAGTGTAAAGCCTTGTGATGAAAAGGATAACTGATAAAATTAGAGCTGTTATGGACCTGTATGATAATTCCTAAGGTGTGCCAAACCTTCAAAGTGTTCTAAAAATACAACCCCCAAATTACACCTTATTAGGTTTGCTTTAAAACTAAGATGTTTGTTTTCAAAATGTATATTAAAAAGGAAATTCTCCCACGCTCTTGTTGAAAATGTTTTCATGTTTCTTAATGTGTAAACATAAAGTTAGGCAAAGCAAGGTTACCCACGACTCTGTAACATTCTAATCCTTTATCATTTCTTCAATGTACAAAATTCACACCAAGCCATACTTTAAGTAGATTTATATGCCACAAATCATTTTAACTTCTTCCCATATATTAAAAGAATTAACTTTCAGTTGGTTAGGTAAACATTGTTCTGTATATATGAATAGGCCAAGCTTGAAGAAAAAGGAAATTAAACTGATGTCATGCTGCTTCTGTCAAGATCCCATATGGTCTCTGCGTATTCAGGAGCTCAGTAGTGCAGGCACTATGCCAACAAATTCTTGAATTTGCAGGATGTAAAACCTCTGAGCTGGAGCTAGAGATCTAGCTGTCTAATCCATCTTATACAAAGGGCACATCTTTCTTTAGGTGCGTTTTCTACTTCTTCATATAAGTCAGTTTATAATTACAAAAGCTAAGATGCTTTCAGACCTTGTCTTAGGAAAATTCGTAGCAGCTCATTGTAAGCCAAAACTTTTACTTTCACTGTATGTTAGAAACTGTATGTTGATCATAGAAACTACATGTTGATCATAGATTGTTAGCTGTTACATGTGAATAAAAATATAACACCTTTTGTTCTGATAGGATTCTGTTTGATCCAAGATCATCTGTTCACATTTTAAAAAATTGTTTCCTGTTTTGAAGACAAAGCAGTTAATAAATCGGCCTCTCTTGTATGAGATAACACAAAATACAGAGGAAGTTTTCTCAACATTTCAATATCTGTTTTTATGAACCTCTTATAAACTGGATTTGGAATTTCTTTAAAACCCAGTACAATTTTTCATCAGTAGATATTCATCAGTGATAGCATCTCTAGCTTTCTTCCAGCTTTCTCAGCTGGATAAATTTCATTATATTTGTATTAGTGCAATACAAATATACAGAAACAGCAACACATTGAACCAATCCTTTCCACTAAGAATTCAAGCTGCCTTGTAGTGATAGTAGTTACAAGTATCTAATATTAGCTGCGGGTAGATAGTACCTCTTTAAACAGTGTTTAAGCCTAATATTCAGCTATGCTATGCTCCAAGAGGAATCACTGATGTAAAACATCTTTGTAAATCTTCTCTGATTAAACTATTGACATTTCACACAAGAATCATACAATCATAGAATGTCAGGGGCTGGAAGGGACCTTGAAAGATCATCTGGTCCAGCTCCCCTGCCAGAGCAGGATCACCTAGAGCAGATCACACTGGAATGCATCCAGATGGTTCTTAAATATCTCCAGAGAGAGAGAGACTCCACAACCTCCCTGGGCAGTTGGTTCCAATGCTCTGTCACCCTTACAGTGAAAAAATTCTTCCTCAGGTTCACATGGAACCTCCTATGCCTCAACTTCCACCCATTGCCCCTTGTCCTGGTTTTTTTTCCCCCAATTCTTTCTTTATATTTCTTGATTTTTGAAAATAAATAATTTTAGGGTTTAATTCCACATTTGAAAATGTGATTATTATTCCAGTTGAATGAAAAATGCAAATGTTTTAGGAAGAGGGAGGAGAAAGCTAATTTGACTTTTGTTTCTATCCCATCTTCCACAAAAAAAATTCCTAGCTGAACCACTTCTTAAACCTTTCCAGCCACCTGTTTCTTAAAACAGAAATGGAAGCTTTAGCTTTTTGTACGTCTGTTTGAAATGGTCCTTTTAACTTTATCTTTCTGTAGGCAGAAAGAGTACAAGCAAGGAACTGTGAAGTAAGCAAATCACCATTCTGATTTTAAAAAAGAAATAAAAATTACATCTTAATCGCACGTTTACTTCTAAAATTGTAGTTCTCTGAAGTCACACAAGAAGGTGAGACTTACTGCCATCCTGTGCTAACATTTCATAGACACACAGAATATATTAGGCTGGAGAATACCTCTGGAAGCCACCTAGCCAGTCTCCTACTGGAAAGCTGCTCCCCACTCTGTCTCCAGCCCACACTGTTGCATTGGGTTGCATGATCCAACATGCAAGATTTTACCTCTCACTTTGTTGAATTTTCAGAAATTCCTTTAGCCAGTTGCTTCAGCTCGATGAAGTCCCTCTGAGTTCTCCCTGGTAGGGTGGGAGCAGACCATCTTGCATCCGAGTCATTAATGAAAATGTTCAACAGCACCAGCACCATTATGAATGTTGAGAAGCATAACTTACAGTTGTTCTCCAGTGGCATTAGTAAAGGGTGTCATGGGAGATCATTCTAAAAGATTTACAATGAAGACAG
>WBNM01015281.1:172983-270855 GCA_013399055.1 Ramphastos sulfuratus | reverse complement strand
ATTGATCATCACTCTTTGAGTGCGATCTAGCCAACTGCTTATCCACTGAGTGGTCCACCCATCAAATCCATGTCCTTCCAATTGAGAGACCAGGAGCCTGTGGGTGACAGTGTCAAATGCTTTGCACAAGTCCAGGTAGAAGACACCAGAAGACATCCGACATGGGCAGAATGTTATTACGCTCTTCATAATCATTTATGAGACATGCTGACTTTGTATTTTCAAAGGACAGATATGGTAAAACATCTTAGCAAGAGACATTCTGACTTACGATACTACTGTTATGAATACAAAATAGTTTGAACATTATAAGGAAAAACATTTAATGCAAAGTTAAATACAATACAAACTTTATTAAAAATAGGTTGCAAGTGAAATACAGTAGAAATGGGAAAACTACAGCAGTTTTGATGTTTTTTATAATAATGCACAGACAAATATGAAAAGCACTTTTACACATATTCACACTTGACCCGAATGCCCAATAGCGGCCAAATCCACTCAACTGAAGGTTATAGGTTATTTTTTTGCTAAGCCTTTTTCAGATTCTAGCAGCAACAGTAATTCGGCCACAGCCTAAGTTTTTTCCTTGAGAAAAATTTGTCACTGTAAGGCTGCTAGTGTTCTCAAGATAAATTGGGAGAGGCTTGCTTTTCCTGATTAACAGACATAGCAAGCATGCAGATCCTTCATTAACACTTTGAACCAGTTAAATCTTCTACTTCATATTTAACAGGTGAAACGGTAAAAGCACACTTTCAAATAAGAAACCTGAAATATGTAAAAAATATTTACACTCCAATTTTCATTAACTTGCATTTATTTATCATACAACTCTTATTAAAAGTGATTTCTTTCCTAAGGCAGTGAAAGTCTACCCCTCTGTATTTGGAAGTGTGCACAATTCCCTAAATATATATTTATAAGAGAACGATATGATACAGGGGAGGGGAAAAAAAAAAAAAATCATTTAAAGCCAGTAAAGAGCTTTGTCAAATAGAAAATTTGTTTGGAATCACAATATATATTGTCTTAACATCACACAATGAAAAAAAAAAAACTCTGATGAGGTCCTTATTCCCAACATCATCAGCCATATATGCATAGCTGAAGAAACAGTGGGAGGAAAAAGATTAACAATTTAAAATTAAATAAGGCTATTATAGTGTGAAAAAAATAGCTTGAACTGCCAAAAAGATTTTCAGTACAACAGTAACAGGATATCAGTAAAGCCAGCTAGACTAAAGATGAGCTCTCTAGCACTGCTTGCTCAGCGTGAGCAGAGATGGTTTGTTGCCAGCACACCGGCTCTGTTAACAACTGTTCTAACATTCCCACTCTCAGCCAGCAGTATTGTATTTGATGCTTCACACTTCAGTCTTTGTATCTGGCAGTTCACTTTGCCATAGAAAAAAAACAAATGAACAAAAAAGATATTGCTGAACTGATAATAGCAGACTTATCATTACTGTTCCATGCCTAATTGCCTAATAACTTCTAAGCTACTCAGAAAACATTCATATCTGCTCTTCTCAGCTTGGAACTGGAACTCCTCACCTTCAATATGTTACTAACATTTTGGTCCATGCTGATGAAGGGCCACTAGTGCAGACTGCTGTCTATTGCTTATGTAATTTTGAATAAAACAATTATCCAAAGGTTTTATCTTCACATTCTTGAAAGTCTGAAGTACACATAGTGGGGATGCATCAACATATAGACTTTTCTGTAAATACAGATAATTTCTTAGGGAGCCATTTTAGACCCAACAAGTATATAGGACTAGAAATGTTTTTATTCCAAGATTCTACCTACAGAATGTGTTATTCCAGTAGTAAGGAAATGGTAAGATCTGTATTGATATGCATCAGCATTCTATGAACACCATACAGTATGTCAAACTTGCATATAAAGTCTTACTTAAGGTGGCCCAGATATCGGCGGCTTATCAAACAACCTAAAATACTAATTTCTAGTGCAGTTTAGTTTAGGCAGTTCAAGCTATTCTCACTCTCTCTGCTCAGCAGCTAAACAAAAAAAAAAAAAAAGTGTGTCTGTGAAACACCAGGAAACAGAACTTATCTTTGACAAGTGCTACTTGGTCTGGTGCACAAGAACTCAACCCCCAAAACAGAAAGGAAAAAGTTACCTTCACGTGATTCATATCTTTAAAATTTTACAGTGCTTTCATTGTATAAACCACAAGCTCCTGCAAAGTAATCAGCTTTCTTGCTATTGCAACATCTCTAAATCTTAATTAACAGTCTTAGATATGGAGGAATCCATCACTCCTTTCAGAAAACACTCATTTTCTGTTCATTAGTAGTGCCCCCCCATCTCAATCCCTCAATTTAGAGATCTTCAGTTACATCTGATAAGGTGCTTTAATCTTATTTTGTGTTCAACTCATTTTCCAGTTCCATTAATTTCCTAGAAGCTTTTACTTTATTAGATACATCCTGACCCTGTGAAAAAAGTCGTTGGCGTTCCCTGAACGTCAAGTTTTCTGGTGCTCCAGGTAAATCTGCATCTTGACTGCAAAGGTAAAGAGAAAAAAAAAAAAAGTCTGTCATTATAAATTCTTAACAATATCCTTGTGCATTGATGAATAGCTTTTTTGGGTACAGCAAAAGATTCTCCATACAGTGTTCTGCAAGGCTTTGTTCTCCACACATAGCTCAATGTCAGAATTAAAAGTAGGTATCACTTAGACAAATTAATGACTCGTGACCACCTCTGCCACATTAACGTGAATGAAACTACTGGCCAGTTTTCAAAGGGAAGCACAAGTGTAAAACTTAGGCTCTGTCTGTATTAGCACAGCATTGCTGTTACAGCTAAACTGGCAAGCCTTTCTGTGGTGGCAGTGTCCAGGAAAAAAGCAGTGGAAAACAAAGTTGGCCAAAAAACTACTAGTACTGAGATAGTTGTAGCGGCTGCAACTCCTCTGCATTTCATTCTATACTTGCAAAGCTTCCCAAGTGCAATCAGCACTTGCACTCATCTCTTACCCTTGTAGCAACCCAGTCTTTATATTACGCTTTTCTGATCACTGCAATAAAGATTGCAAATCATTGTCAGTTGCAGTTGTAACAATACTTTACATATGCAATTAACCCTCCTACAATAAAGCTTCAATATGTATTTCAATGTCTTGATCGGAAAAGGTTTCACTTTTAGTTCCAAGTTGTCTCTGCTCTGCGTGCTCCACAGAAAGATTACCTAAAATGAAATTTGCTGCTGCGAAGAACTACTGCAGATCACCTAAAGACTCATGGAGAACTTAGTTGTATTTTACAGTAACCTAAGATACTCCAGAGCCAACTGCAGAACTTTTGAATATCTCAAAGAAGTACAACAACAGAAGAAAATACTGCAGAAGTTAGCCAAGCCAGGTGTATAAAAGTTAACAGACTTGTGCACATCACCTTTTAGACCTTTTGTCTCTCGGATCCCGATAAACTTCATGGGCCCCAACAGCTGCTCCTGTAGATCCAGTGTATGAATTTATTCCTTATGTAAAAGTAAATTGAAAAATTGCAGTTACAACACATGGAAGTTTTATACTGCATTTCTTCAAAAAGGTGCAGTGCTTCATTCAATAATCTCAAACTAGAATCAGAAATAAATTTAGAGGGTCATCTGACCTTCAGAATATTTAAGGGTCAGTACTACTAAGTTCCACCCTCCATCAAAATAGCTATAATTTTAAAATTCCTTTTGAATTATAACATATTTTATTTAGATAATCCAGCACATATCAAAACATGGTCTTTATTTTATTATGGTTTACTCTTAAGACAGATATTAGAAGTTGTTCAAGGAGATTGATGGAAAGAGCAACACACTTCATTATCCTGTAATAAGGTCCAGAGGAAATAAGTTAGCCACAGCTGCTCTCTTTATGATGCTGAAAGTAAGCTAAGATTAGTATATTCCATCATTGCAATTCAGCAGAGTAAGAATTTTTGTCTCTGTTTAGTATAACTAAACTGCATCATTCAGAAAATATCCCCTTCCTTTAAATTAAAATTTAAATTTTAATCAAGTATCTTGCAGCACTGCACCTTTAGTTTGAATTGATGTAACACACAAGTTTACACATTATATTAATTCTTTCTAAAGGCCACAAGACAAAACCTTTTCTTTCCAATCAAAAAAGTTTATTAATTTGTATTTAAGACCATACTCTCTTCATAAATGTCAGGGAAAGTAAAAGAAGTGTCAACACAATACTCAGATTTGTCTTCAGACAGTTCTGGTCTCAATATTGTATGTGTTATGTCTTGTGAACCTTCTTTGATATAAAAGGAAATGTTTGCTTCTTCCACTGGTACATGTAATGTCTTATAATTATTTAATACAAGAAATGCATAGGTTTGGAACACACAGGCAAACTTAGCTAGTGTGTTGTAGGCTCAATTTTTTCCACCACAAATTTGATGCAGACCAAATCACACTGAATATGTCAGGCATATGAAGACATTTATCCTTCTAGATGTGAGTCTTACATACATATTAACTAATACTATCCCTCTTTTGCAAAGTTTGGCTCCACGTGCCATTCTTCACACTTCCACTTGCTTTAGAATAGTAGTTTAGATTTCAGTGTTGCTTTTCTTGCATAAACAGACCCAGTGCTCTTAAGAGACTCAGTGGAAGAAGGTATGAGAGCAAAATTTGCAGAAGCATGGTTTACTAGAGTTAACAGAACACAAAAAAGCTGTAAAGGACAGAAATGTAACAGAGTCAGCAAGATGGGAGATGGTAAACTGCACAGTGAATTCTGCATTTTGTGCAAACGGCTTTGTACGTTACGCAGGCAGTCTTCATAGAAGCTTGAGCAATCAGGTGAAGTTAACCTGTTCTCATGGCTATTTTAAAAATTATGAAATAAGAGTATCCAGAATTAGTTGTATGGTTTATGAATTAGGTTATTAAAGGCGAAGCATCTTACTACAATACTCTTTGTTACCCAAACCCTAACCAAATCTTTACAGATTGTCCTTCTGATTATTTTCCATGAAAAACAAACATGCACTAACAAAAAACATCACTGGACATTTCACTTTCCTCTGATTCATTTTCCCATTAATGGAAAGCAGGATTGGGAAATGCAATTATGTATGAAATAGCATTCTCAGTTGTGGATGATGGGAGAAAGAGTGGTGGTGACCACCAGTGACTGATGGTTCTACAGTTATTTAATTCGTTACTTATATACAGCCTTCAAAGTGACAAATAAGGAAGGCAAGAGCCTTTGGAAGCCTCTGTGTTGTGATGGAAGGCACAATTTATACTTTATTCTAGTCAGCTTCGAATGAGAATTTCTAGAAAAAGAAAGTCCTTTGAAAAAACCAAAAATTCAGTAGAGACATACAGCACAAAACTTTCATGTCAGAAGCCTGCCCTTTGAGAATATTACTAAAAGCAAGCTGGCAATATAGTCATAGTTTTTATTTTCCACATTTTTCCTTTATTTTAAGTCATTTTTTCTGTGTGGTACACGATGCTCAAAAGCTAGATACGAACCCATTAACTGGGTTCACTGGTAGTGGGCTTATCAGTGGGCTCACATGCATGATAAGTAGGCACAATGGAATAATTTGCACTCTAACAGTAGTGCACAGCATCTAGTGTTTAGTGTGTTTGCTTATACTCCAGTATGACAATGCCACACTGAAAAGCTAAACCTTTCCTTTATTTTCCTTTAAGATTTGGAACAGCTCCAGACAGAAGCAACAGATGGGCTTGCAGGACCCAAAGGTATTCTCACATCACAAAATCTCACAGACAACACCAGGGTCAACAAAGAGATTCCTTTTTGCCCTTAAACAAGTATCAGCATGGATACTTTTTATATAGCTTGGGTGTACTGATCCAAAACAATGAAATTGCTAAGGATCAACTCTACCATTTGGATATCAACTACATCTGAGCTGTACTACTGTCCCTTCAGCAGTATTAAAATTACACAATGCTGTGCAGAGCTTCTCTTTGGCACTGGAAGCATCCAACGGGAGCAGAAGCTAATTTGCCCTGCAAAGGAAAGGATGCCTTGCTGGAAAATGATGACTTGAGTCTTAATTGAGAAGGATGCAGACAGGAAGCTCAGAGTATCATGCATCTGTACGGCCTCATATATATCCTGTATAAGCCTCACGCATAAACTGTATCAGCTTCATACACTACTGCAGCTGGATTAGAAGTATTTCTCATAGGTGAAACCTGTTCTAAGGCTTGTATGTTCTGTATAACCAGGGCACATCACACGACTGATTAAAGAGATTGTAGAATTTCTGTAATTTCTTAGCTGTCCAGAAACATGATCAGGGATATACTGCGTTGTAGGTTTCCATGTTTGTCACTGATATATGAATCCCGTAAACAAGTTATCCATTTGACTAGAAGGCAGCATATAAAGTTTCCATTGCTACCCATTGCATTTCAGAAGGATGATTAATCAGCTTGAGTTGGCTGTCATTTGCTCACTTCCCGCTTAAGTAAACAGAATGAACTAGGGGAATGTCATGTCCATCTTTCCCTTCCAAAGAATATAGAAGAATAAAATAAACACAGAAGGGCCCTGGTAGACACTGCTATTTAAATACAAAAATATTTCATTACTAAACTGAAAATGTATTACCATAAGATCTACACAGATAGCAGTTTTAAAAAATTAGTATAGAACTTTGGACTGAATTAGCTTTCAATTGACACGTATAGCTAAACTAGTCCTCTGCACATAAAATGCAATGCTGAAGTTAGTAGCAACTAGAGCTCTACTTAAATTAAACTCTATTATGGTTGCCCACTTGGAGCTGTAAAAGAAACAAGACAAAGAAATACAAGGGCTTAAAAAGGGAAGGAAAGGAGTAAGGCAAAAAGTGCCAAGACAAAATTTAGATTTTGGTCTCTCTTTGGAAGAAAACTGTACTGTACAAACCAGAAGTATAGGAATGGTGCCTAATCTATGAAACTAATTGAATGCCCTGTATGTCCCTCGGGGCTTGCATATTTAAGAAATACATCTAACAAAGGTAATATTTAAAGCCATTTGCACACTATTAAAAGAGAGAACCCTGGTACCGATAATGAAAGCAGAAGATTGAACCCATCAGAAAAGCCTTCCTGTGTTCAAGAGAGGTGCACTTCCAGATGCCCTGAGTAACCAGTGGTCAGTCATACAAAACAAATGACTGGAAGATACAGAGTGAAAGCCAAAACCAACAGTACTTTGAATAGGTTGAGTAAAGTTAAAATAATTTCAGATTGTGTGAAAGAAAGAATTTTTCTTTTGAAGAGTTTGTGTAAGGAACAAGAAAATCTGAGAGATCAAAACAATCAAAAATGGAAGGATTCATTATTAATATCAGGATTTAAGATAGATCATCCTAGTGAAAATAGTGATTAAGTGGGAATAAAGTAAATCACAAAGTAAGTGATTCAATCTACAGCACCAGGGTTGAAAACATGAGGATAGTTCTGTAGAGATGGTTGATTTTGTGGTGTCTACCTTTAGAGTTGCTGGCATGGATGAAACTTGGTTTGTTTGGTGGGGGCGGGGGCTGGCTTTTTTTGGCAGCAGTACTGTTGGCATTGACTTGAGATGACTGGAATGAGTTGGAAAGAAAGAGGCCATCTGAAACTGGGCGAGGCTGGCGGGAGGGCTGCTGTGGCTTAAGGGTGGCAGGAGGAAAGTCACCATAAGATTTCCTTGTGCTGGAGTACTTATCCTGACCTGCTAGATTGGAATCCTCCTCCTCATCATCATCATCATTGTATGCAACAAACTTGGCAGTATAAATCGTGTCAGGGGAGAGGACCTGTGTTTTGAGGTAAGAGGTGTTTCGCTGAGGTGGGGGAGGAGGAGCGTTAGATGAAGGGGTTGGGGATGGGAGTTCATATTCCCGTGGAAGTGGAGGTCTGTACAGACCAGGCTCGTCAGGTTCCAGTAATCTTCGTTCTGCTTCATCATGCTGCCTGCGCCTTTCAGCCTCTAAGCGACTGTAATACTCCTCTTCCTGTCGCCTCTGTAAGTCCAGAGGAAATAGAAACACAGTAGTCAGAAAGACAGACATTTCCATCTAAGAGATACTTAGGTCTTCCATCACTGAGTTACAAACTTTTCTTTTCCCTCTTTTTTTTTTTTTTTTTGGTCTCCTTTTCTGGCAACAAGCAGGGCATCTATCCAAAGAACATTTACTACAATGAAAAAAACTGGTGTTGCTTTCATTTCCAGATTTATCACTGTCTGTGGTAACTAAAGCAACTGTCTATGTGAATAAGGGCAATTCCAGCATTTATAACTCAAAATCTAACTACAGTTATTAAGTGGTAGATTTACTAGATTTGTAAAGAATCTGTGGGAGAGGAAAATACCTAAAATTAACTACCATCTTAAAAAAAGGAACTTTGCAACTTTGTTGCGTGCTTATACAATGTAAATTCATCAATAGAGCCTTGGAATAGAGCCTTTAGAAGTCATCAACAGATGACTTCTAAAAAAGCTTTTAGTAAAAATATCAGGAAAAATCAAATTACAATGACATTTTTCTAAAATGTAATTAAATATTTTTTTTAAATTACAAACCAAAGAAAACCCACAACCCTCTGCTAATGGTATTTGTCTGAGGCTAGTGACCATTTAAAAGGCCCATGAAATATCTTCTATACATTTTTCCAGTTTATAAGATTTTTACTGGTTTTAAACTAAACAGCATTTAATTTTCCTCATCTCATCTAAGCCACATTGTTAATTAATACAAGGGTCTATTCAGTCATTTGTTTGATAACAAATGAAAGCATGTATTTGAAAACCTTATGCTACAAAACCTCTTTTTGTCTAAGCATGGTATAAATTCTGCTGAAGAATAACTCCGTTTCACCTCTCTCTCCCTGTATCTGTACATGACAGTTATTGCAAAAAATATTTAAATGCCATCTTTGGGGCACAGCAAAATCCAACACCACTAACTCAGACATTATAATTAAGAAGGTTGGTAAGTCACGTTTGCATCTGAGGAAAACCAGGATGTAATTGATTTTTGCCCTGTCACAAAAGGCTCTGAAAAACAAATCCTTACCACTGCTGAAAACCTTCAGCTGGTAAGCCCACAGTACTACGTCTGCAATACCAGTCAACTCTGGCTACCATAAATTGGCTGTTTAGCTAATTTTTAGTTTATATGGAATTAAAGTTTTGGGCTATGACCCTTTTCTCTAGGATTAGTGCATTTAACCTCTGCAGATCCAACACTGAGCTTTAGTGGCCAGGCTAAAGAGATGCCTTTGAGAATTCCAAGGGGCACTTAGAAGACCACAACCTTTTCTTCAGCTTCTCTTCTGGTCCGCTCCTCCTCTTGCTGTCGGCGCTCTTCTTCCTGCCTGGCCCTGTCTTCTGCTTCTCGTTTGCGCATTTCTTCCAGTTGTTGCTGTCGTCTGCGTTCTTCATCCTGTAGCTAACAGAGAAACAACTTTAATTTTTATGTTACTTGTGGGCAAGATGAGTTTAAAAAAAAAAAGTAATGTTGAGTATTTGCATCTACAAATAACTCATTCAGTAGAAAACGCTATAGTACAGATAAATCAATATAACTTCCAGCTATTAAAGAATACACTTTGTTACTCTGCTTTCCATAAATGTTTTTTTTTTTTTTAAAGGGGAGGAGGAAAAAAAAGTTTTAGAAATGCACAGAAGTACATAAGCAAAATCCAAAAATGCATGAGGGAGGCTTTTTTGAACCCCAGAAGACAACTGAGGTGACTCACATTCCAGACAGCTTCAACAACCATAGTCTCATAGGTACAGTAAAGTGAAATTAAATACTTGAAACCAACAGTCCAGAGCTCCAGCAGCCAATTGGTTTTTCATTTTGGATTAGTATTTAAGCACCAGAAAATCATAACTCATTAGTCAAAGGGTCAATCCATTTGAAGAAACAGGCTCATTCTCCAAGTCTGCAAACAGTCTCAGGAGATAAATAAAATCTCCCACTGTATCTGCAACAGATGTGTTTTGGAAGAAGCGGAGAGTGAGGCATAGAAATCTTTGACTATTGAGATTAAACAGCTTATGTGAACAACTGATGCTCAATACTACTGACAATACTATCTTATGCGTGCTTATGACAAACATTGCACGGGTAAGAAAACTGAGCAAGAATCCCAACTTTTCCTAATTCTCTAAACCTAACAATATCCCCTGATGAACAGGAATATTCACTAGCATAATATTATTCACAGAGAAAAACTGGACTATATGCTGTCTCACTTCTTTCTGCAGCACAGGTTTTAAACTGATCATGCCCAAAATTTTACACTGATCCAAATCAGTAAATCACTGTGTCTTGCTATAAAAGCTGCATATAGTATGGATACTTCTCTACTCCTAGATTTATTTTTACAATAAAGCTTCATTTACAGACAAAAACACAATAATGATACAGTAAGAAAAATTTAGTTTTAATAGACTTTGTGAGGACAGCCTTCAGCCTCCCAATTAATTAACAGGAAATATGCTTTAAACTAAGTTTTCTAATCAAATTTCCAGTCAATTCTATAAATGAACTGGGTTTTTTTTGACTGAGTTTTTGGTCATTATTTCTCCACACTGTTCATTTAATATTTATGGTAGGATATCTACAGGTCATTTTGAAAAACTCTACCTTCTCTATCTGCAAGCAGCTATACAGAGTAATAGCAGTGAAAAGACCTCTCATGTGAAATGTTAAAACCCACCATTTTTTAGCATGAAAGCTAAAGAACAAAATTGATTTCATCTAGGCAGTAACTGGCAAACACATACTAGAGGACGAGCCCTCTGAGTAAATTCCCCTTATTTAGGACAAATTTTTTTGCAATTGCTAACTGAAAGACACACAGAGATCAAGATCAGTATATACAGTAAAGCAGAGAATCAAGTATTTATCCAAGTCCCTGATTGGATTAAGAAAGACTCTTCTTCTCTTGGTTGTTAAATAAGACATTGCTTTAGCAAATGAGATAATACTGCTGTTAAAAGGAAGGACAATCAGTAATTCAAAAGAGTTTATACAAGATAAATAATCACCTCTCAAAACCAAGCAAACAGTCAAACTGTACTGTGAAAAAATAAAGAAAAAAATCCCTGCCTGTCGCAACTGACTGTCCCAATTGCATTTAGACAAAAATCGTGAACGTTGCAGTTACTGATGCCAGGTCATGGCATGGATGTCTTTCTGTTTGTTAGCATATATTCCTATTCAAATGCACTTAAACAAGAAAATATTTCAAAACTAAAGGCTAAGTTCTTATGACATTGGCCTAAAAGAAAGAGGGGAAAACTGGGCAGGGTGCCCACCTAGATATAGTTGTCAACACTGGAATAGTTGTGAAGACAACTGTATCCAGGTCAGAAGTTATTCTAAACATAATGCCTAATATAAAGGCCAAAAGTGATATGTAAAGCACAAGTGGGAATAGAGCAATTATTAAGAGAGTGACATTTCTCCCTCTCTGGAGATATTCCTGGACATGTTCCTGTGTGATCTTCTCTAGGTGATCCTGCTCTGGCAGGGAGGTTGGACTAGATGATCTTTCAAGATCACTGCCCTGTGATTTAATTTCTTCCTGCTTATTAATTGATTTCTACTTTAGAGTATTCCCAGACCAAGGCAGAGATTGGTAGGGTGGGGAGGCATGCCAGAATGCTTGCAGACATTTGTGTTGTAACTGCCTACAGTGGAACTTAATTCAAACTTCACCCCAACTTTTCAAGACACTGAAAAAAAAACATTAACTTCATGTCCCATTTCTATTAAAAGGGCTATGAAATTCCCAAGTTGAGTATTCAATTTGATACTTCTCTATTCCTATTAGTTTTTCTTCAGTTTAAGAGTCACAATTTCTTGTGATTTAGTGTCCTTCCAAGGTGTCTCTAAAGCAGCACATTTATATTGTCCCAGCTAAAACAGCAGCTATAGTGATGCAGAAGAACATTCTCCCAGCTATAACAGAGTTAAACAGCTAAGTGCTAAGCACTCTGCCTTGTCCCAGCTCTGCTGCAAACTACCAACAGTTCACTTAGGTGCGCAACTCTGTCCTCCTATTATAGGCATACACTTGCAGCACTATTCTTAACCTAGGAGGGCAAAAAAGATCACCTCACTTCTAAGCTAATGGCTGATCTGTAGCAGAAATGTTAACATATTCACAGAACTGGCAGGCATCTAGAAGTCTCAGGTCCAGACAAAATTTATCCAAGCACTGCCTACAATGCTTTGAAAGACACAGAAGACATTCCAGAAGAACTCCAAATTTATACTTACTTATGACCTAGCTGGCCCTAGCTGGGCCAGTCAGATCTATTAGTGGTCCAGGGAACTTAACACCCCCCCCCGGCCCCTTTTTTTTTTTTAAAGCCAAATTCATGAACATAATAAACCTTTGTCTGATTCAGACCATGAATCTATCTAACAAGGTATTCTGTCTTTGATCTTAGCAAGAAGAGCTGCACATAAGCCTAGCCATTTCTTCTACTATTAACTAGCATTTGGCATGGTACTAGAAATGTCAGCTGGTACAGCCTTGTGTAATCCTTTAAGCAGCTGTTTATAGGCATGATGCTGCCTATGAATTTGTCTGCTCCATTTTTAAAGCTGATGATACTGCCTGCCTTCACAACCTCTTGTCACATAGAAAGGTACAGAAGTTTGCATCCTACTTGGCAAAGTATTTTATCTATTCAGTTGCAGCTATGGGGACCAAAGCTTAAGCTTACATATACAGGAGCAAGAAAAAATATTGATAGATATTAACTCTGAGAAGTCCATGATTCCAGACTTGTCCGTTAGTTCAGAAAGCTGATACATTTAACCTGTTTCACTGTTGTCAATTGCTTAACACTCATGTACCACACAGCTACAAAACCAAACACCTCAGAGAGACTAACTTATCTGCATTACACATTTTAAAAGGGGATTTTTTTTTTTAAATAAAGCAGTGCTGAATATCTAAATCCCTATTTTGACCAGACATGTTTAGTTTTTTTCAGCAGCACTAATTAATTATACTAACAGGACTTGCAAGCATTAATTTTCTTTCAAATTGTTCTACTAACTATAGAAAAAAAGACTTTGAAGGAGACTTATTTCCTCTCTGGAAGACTATAGAACTCTACTTCCATGTACCCATTTCCAATGAGAGGAATAAAATACAAAATTACTAGGAGTCATAGCAGTTACTACTCCAATTTGAAAACTGTCATGTTTTATATGCAAGAGAACAGTATTAACCAAGGGAAATTATGTGGCAGTTCAGTAACTGCACGTTTCTGTGACCTACTTGTAAATATTAGTTCAGAGTAACTCAAGTTTACAATCCATTTTTACTTTAATGAGAAAATTGCAACACCTGTAAACAACAGGATTTTGTCATATGCTGAAACAGTATGCTGTATTATTAAGTTCTCAGGACAATTTCACTCAAATTGGAAAGGAATGGTGTTGCTATAACTTTCTTACAACCTGCAGGGGTGGAGAAGGGAGTAAATGTTGCCTCACAGCCTGTTCACAGTTCTTAGTAAGATTTTATAAACTTGACTGCACAAAACATCAAATACACAGTTTATACCAGACCACTGCTAAAACAAACAAATCAAGCCTGCAAGCAGAATACATCTAAAAGGAAGCATATATAGGGAAAGGTGTCACCACATCTGGAAACATTCAGATATATGCTCACAGTTGACTTACTGCTTATTGTATTACAATAATTTTTGATCACCTGCAGATGCCAAATCATTATCCAAATGCATACAGAGTGGTTATTAATATAAGAAATTGAAATCAGAGAAGTTATATTGAAGAGAAAGAAACAAACATACCAAATCTAGAACAGAGATTGCTGGCACAGCAGTCTGCTGCAGGTAGTAAGAAAGGGGAAAAAAAGAAAGATGCAGTGAAAATAAAGATAGGTTAGACTTGTACTATTTCAAAAGCATTTTGTTAAGTTAGATGCTTTAGAACGAGGAACTGAATTGACATAATTCTGAAATACAGAAAAGAATCAAATAATCTGAAATTTTTATTTGCATTTGTTTGACTCATTCTAAAGCTCAGTAATTCTCCAGAAATGTTACTTACTGCATCTCTAGTAGAACTGTAACAGTGAAATGTAACAAAAAGCAAACTTCAGTTCGACAACTGTTATTTTTTTAGTTTCAAAATGTTCCAGAATGCTGGAAGAACTTCGTGCACAAATAATATTTAAATCCAGCACTTGCAGAGAAGACCGATAAAATGTTATGCAGTGCAACTGGCTTTCTATTAGCAACACATGGCTTTTTTTCAGCCTTGCTACAAGCAAAATTTCAAAGGCATTGTTTGTTAAAATGGCAGTTTTACATGTTTTTTTTAATGGCCATAGATAACTGCCTACATGCTACAAATTACATGTTAGCAATGTTGGGCTTTAACATAACCTGTTTGCTGAAGATATATTTAGCTTTTCCTTTCTTCAGTTTCCAAGTCTGAGGTATCTGTTGTTTTACACAGCAATAAAGTTAGCCACAAGAGAAGGAAAACAATGCAGACTGCAGCAAATATGAGAAGAGTGAGTGTAAGAAACCCAGCTGCCAAACCCATCCTGAAACTCAAATACTACTCAAGCCAATAGCTATTTCTGAATATCAAAATAAACATATCCAAACATTTCTCAAGAACTAAAAATTGCTTATCACAGAATTAAGTCAATTTTTCAAGATAAACACTCAGCATATTACAGAGCTAGTTTTTAAGTCTGTCAAATACCTTTTGGTATGTAACTTTGGTATCTGTGCTATTATTCAGAAAATAAATATAAATTTTCTTACAGAAATCCTTTTTTGATAACAATAGATTGAGTAGATTCTGAAAGACAACAGCAAAGTGATAAAAACTTCATCATACTATTCAGCTGTCTGAACATATTACAAGCTTTTTCACAGTGTTGAACAAACTAAAGTAAGCAAACCTTGTCAGATACAGATTAAACTGGACACCATGAAAAATCCAGGTATGTATGAGCTGGAGACAATGTGTAGTAGTTACAACATCCAAAACCCCACAGCTCAACGTAATGCTTCCCTCTCCATGCTGCTGGGGTCACCACTGAGGTGGTGGTAAAGATAGAGTTAGCAGCTTTATTTGGAAGCAGATTAGCAAGGTGGAATCTCAGTTCAGTTCACTGTTCTCTGGAAACAGCATGCTTTCAGTGGTTGTATTCATATGCAAGACCATAAATGAAAAAGTTTTTAAAGATAAGTATATTGGAGAGAAAGGAACAAAATCGCATTATTTTGTTCCTGATTTTTCTAGAGACTTTCATAACTTCAAATGTTTGTGCTTACCTTCCTGTAAGTGAACTCCTGACATATTTAACCTTCTAATACTACTCCAGGTTCATAGCAAAATTCCTTTATACAAAGGAAATTTCTTTCCTCACAACCTGAAGAGTAAATTCAACAATACCTCTTTGCATTCTCTAATAGGTACCTAAGATACCTTCATAAAACATCTCTTAAATGATGAAGCCACTGTAAGTTAGCAGTTTTAAGATTCAAGGTATTTAAGAAAGCTTCATTCTCCTTTACTCTACCAGAGCATCACAATACTTGGACAAAGCCAGAAAACCCACAGGATATGTATTTACAGTACTTCTTTCTAGAAAAGATTATCCACTTTTACCCTTGCTCTTCTTTCTGCCTCCAGTCGCTGCATGATGAGCATAGTATCCACATCATCATCCTCCTCTTCATCATCATCTTCATCCTTTTGCTTTGATTCTTGAAGTCGCTTTTGGAACTGCCACTCAAGCATGAGTTTGCGGAGGCGGTCATTTTCTTCTGCTGTACGATCAGGCTTGTTCTGGAGCTCCTGAATCTCTTTACTCAGCATGTCCACAATGTGCATCTGTTGCTGCTTCTCCAGTTTCTCCTTAGCATCCCGCTTCCAGGGATCTGGAGACAAGCTATCACTAGAGGACAGTTCTTCCTTGCTGATCGTAATGTACTGTAGATCTCTCCGCTCAATAGTCCGAGGCTGCTGTTGGGGCTGTAACTCTCGAATGACTGTTTCTTGAGACCTCTGCAAAGTTGAAGGCTTTTCTGATTTCACTTGCTGAAGAGGAGCAGGAGGAAGCACAGGCTGAGAACGCATTTGGCCCAGTTTTCTCTCCTGCTCACGACGTTTCCTTTCTCTTTCTTCTTCCAAGCGTGCCTTCTCCTTTTCATACCACCGCTGATGCTCTTCTCTTTTTTTACGCTCAGCAGCAGCTACCTGGGAAGATGCTTGTGCTCCTATCTGATTTGGAGGAGGAGGGGGAGGCAGAGGCAAATCCATTTGTAGTTCATCGAATTCAGCTGCATAATGCACTGGAGGAGGAGGTGGTGGAGGGGGAAGATCTGTTCTGATGGGCTGAGAAATGGCTACTGGAGTTGGCTGGTTAGTAGCTGGAGTTTTCCAACGGCCTGGTCCACTTTTAGCTAAGCAAGAACCAGGTGAAACTGGTTTGGATGAATGGTTCAGGTGTTCTTGACTAGATGTGCTAGAATCCACAGATGAATTCATCCACTGGTCGCTGTCTGATTTCCGATCGATGTACTCTACATCCTTCCGTATAACAACTTCCAAACGACTCCTCTCTGGCTGGAAAACTTTATCTCGGAGTTCTTCCTGGGAACGAGCCACACGCTGAAAAAAAATAAACACAGCATGTATTCCATAGTTCATCTATACTAAAACATATTTTAAAATGCTTCACAAACCACATTCTTATTTCCGAAGGTAATTACTTTTAGTGAATTTCTGCATTTCCATGCCCATTAGTTTCCCAAAACCTCATCCAAGTCACAGAAGACATCGCAACCTCTGAAATATCTGGAAATCTGGACTGGAAGGAAAGACAAATGCAAAAAGGAGCTTAAACTGAAAACTTTCCCAGCTCGTATAATTTCTCAGGACAATCCCTGACACCTCCTCCCCAACATGTAAGCACAAGAGTTCTGGCAGCTCAGGCATACCAGCTCTCCCATTCAGCCTTCATCTGGCTTGACTAAACATTTTTCCTATTGGGAAGACAAACAGAAAGGCTGCTGAAACACAAGGGAGACTCTGCCCATTCTCCCCCATTAACAAGCAAGATGATCCAGGGGAAGCTCTCATTATTACAACGCCATTCAGGGGTAGGGGATCTGGGCAGTCAGGTCTAGTTCCATCTGCTCTGGGGCACGGATGTATTGTGCTTTTGTAATTTTTTTTTGGTGCCTTAAACACAAAGTCTTTTTTCATACTAGCTCAAAGTCTTGCTGCATTGCACAGCTCCTGTAAAGAAATACTGGACTACGTACGTTAGGTACACTGAACAAATCATGTACCAATTATTAACAACTGAGAGAAGACTCATGAAGTCTCACAAAGACTTTTTCCTCCATCAATGACCTCAACCATGACCTCTAAAGAATGCCTTCTTTGAGATGAACAAGTATATTTTTTACGCTCTATTGGTCCAGCAGAGCTGAACACACAGCTATTTGTGTGTGATTTGCTGTAAAGATGCACCTAGCCAAACAATTTGCTAATGCCTTCAAAACAGAAAACAGGCATTTTACAGCAGTGCGTAGCTCATGGCGGCTTTTTTGCATGCCCAGCTCTCAATGCAAAGATTAAAAGGATATTCTAAAATAGTTTTTAAATAGAAGTTTCTTTTCCTCTTATTTTCAATCTAAGAATTATTTTATGGAGGGGAGAAGTGTACACTTTCAGTGATTTTACGGAGGCTTCTAGCTGTTCACTTGATGAAAATGCTTTTCTGCATTGCATTCAGCCTGAAGACTGTAGCTCAAATCAGCATTTGCCAACCATATTAACACATGGGCTTCACCTCATCAGTTTTAATCACCTCATCAAAGCTACTCACTTAAGCTTGTTTTAAGCAGGGGTGAGATGCATGTCCAGGCAGCAATTCATTCCATTAAGACAAATGGGTAGGAACCATTCTCTGTAGGTGCTAGCCTTGCCCTCTCCCACCATTGACAGAGTGCCTAGACCTTAATAATGCAGCTAAGATTCTGTGAGATGAAGTCACGAAATGTGAAGTAGTATGGAAATTTGGCAAAATATTTACATAGCTATTTTCCACAGTAATTTAATCTGCAGCGCTCTCCTTCAAAATTACCATCCTATTTTGAATACAATGCCTGTTTTGTTAACTAGGATTTGATAACTGTAATACCGTANAGTAATCAATAATCAATCCTTAATTTGATTCTGCGACACAGTCTCAAGATAATTTACTTGACACTGCTTTTCCAAAAGTAAAACATATTGAGTCTGGTGTAAGGCTCTGCTTTTATGACAAATTAACAAAGGGTGGGATGGGGAAGGTTTCTCTGTGTACTTTTTAAGTCTGGTTGATTAGAGAAAAAAGATGATCCCATGAATGGATTTAGTTGCTAGATTTTAGAGAAAAATCACAAAACCATTTTACAAGACAAACACTGCTACATTCTACATCTCATTGTCTCTAATGGGATTAAAATGTCCTAGAGGTTTGCAGAACATGCTAACAAATTCTAAGTAGGAAAAACAGAACCACCCAACCCCTCCACCCCCCATAACAAACCAAACAAATCACAAACAAACAAAAAAAGCATGGTTTCTCAATCTGTGACAATCTTGGCAGCACAGTTGTTCTCCTCTCCATAGTACAGTTTATTTTAAGCAGCTCAAAGATTATAGAGACCTGCCTGTTCTGAAAAAATTTCTCCAGTCGTCCAAGAATGGAAAGCAAGCAATTATTTGCTTTTTTTCTTATACTAAAATAAACTATTTCTCACCTGCATTGTACTATTGATCGAATGATTACTTTCTGCCTGGACCTGTGTTTTTTCTTCATAATTTGGCCACTGACTTTGAGTTGGACCCATTCGATCCTGGGACTTTGAAGCTGGGAATGTGAAATATTCTCTAGTGTAGGTCTGTGTTGGGATGGGATAAGCTTCAGGTCGTGAGGGCAGACTTTGTTCCTGAAAAAGGTAGAAAGAACAGAAGGTAGATTTTTCTTAGCACGCAAATCTGTATGAAGTATTTTTCTAAACATGCATTTTCAATTTTTTTTTTTCGCTCATAAGAGCGTTATTTTTCTTGAGCAGAAGGCTGTTTAGTATCAAATAAAATTGTCGTTATGATGCACGTTTTTATGTTTTGAAAACAAGTATGAAGTATTGCACAAACCTAAGATGACACAGGAACAACTTCATGGGCAAAATTTAGTAAAATCATTCAAAGCTGTCTCAATCTCTCATTAGCTGTAAAAAGCAAACCCCCTACCTAGTCACTAGGCACCAGGATTATGTTCAAATAGTTAAGACACTGGTTTGACTCAAGCACACTGATGCTAGGAAAGTTTAATAGCCAGTATTTTGCTTGCCACTTCTGACCTCTGTACAAAGATTTCCAGTAGAGACTGAGGTTATTTTGGTGGTAGTTCCAGATGCATAAGCATTCTTTCCCCCGGGGCTTGGAGGCTGATCTGTTGGAAAGTTAAAGGAAGCATTTATATGACTGTTAATAATAATTGACACAACTTAATAATAGCATTCACAAAGTAAGTATGATTTTTCCTTTGAATAGTTCTAACAAGAGACTTGCTCCACATGCTACTACTATGTTGGCACTTTAAACTTAATCCATTTTGTAAAGCAATCACGCCCTTTTTGAATTCAACAGCATCTAAAACTACTGGAGGAGGCATTTACCTCCAAAGAAAAGATAATCTTACTTACTTGCTACATTAGGACTGGACCGATGATCGGCTCGGTTCTTCATTAATCTGTCATCCCCTGGCAGCTTCTTTGGTTCGCTGTACTCTGTCCACGGCAACTGAGGGCTCTCAGGTGACCCGCTTTGAGTGGAGTTGTTATACAGCTCAAAACCTTCACTCTTTGGTCGGGGTTTACCTGAGCCACGGCGGTCAGAAACTGTAACAGTTGGATATGTATTTTCCCCCTCTCACTTACATTAACTACGGTCTAGCATATTCTTTTTCAAGCCAGAGCTACCTTGGATTTGTAATTCAAAATGAGTTTCCAGTAAAGCAAATGCTGGATTTAAAAATCCTTACTTCTTCAGATATACAATCTCCCTTTTCAACTAACTATACACAATTCCTTTGATTTGTATGCTTCAAAGGAGCTTTTGAAAAGGTACTACAATATCTGGAAAAGCCAAATGTGCTTTCCTGAAAAGTCTCTTGTTGACTCACAGACATATGGCATCTGGGCTGTAAACTGTGATTACAAGGATTTACTCTTTTAACCCATTCTTTTCTACCCTGTGGTTCTACCCTATATGTAAGAAAAGGTCTTTCCTTACAAAATTCTTTCCTTAACAACATTATTTTACATAATTTAAACATGCCTTTTATTAGTTTACTGAAGTAAGATGATAAAATATAACACTGGGAAAGTATCTGATAAATTCGTGTGAGGAGACATGGAAAGTTAAAATACATTGCTAGTTACTAGACTAGCATAATGTTCATCCATTTTTAAATACCGTTTGACTTTATGTAATGAAAGGAAATGCTTCTTTTCTGTCCAAATGTGTTTATTGTCTGATTTAGAATTTTGCTAATATTTGTCAAGCTACTACAAATTATAATTTCTGTGTTCTAAGATATCTAAAGCTGTTATCACCATAATTAATAATAGCATTTTTACCTCTCTGCATCATTGGGGATGGCTGGTTAAGTAGTGTTGCCAGACCATGGTAAATTGCTCCTTGTTTTGCTACTTCCAGCGTTACTACAGAACCTGTCCTAGTCATAAGCTCTGCTGCCCTGCAACAGAAACCAAAACAAATGAAAAAAGTTAAATCACACCATGAATTACTTAGTTCTCCTTATTATTAGTTCGTATACCATGATTTTTTACAATTATCCTAATAGTATTTTGACAAAAATAATTTGCTGATTAATAATTAAAATCTCTTAAAAATATTAGAAGATGCTGACTAGAAGATATATTTAATAAATAGACAACATCTACAAGGCAAATGCTCTTAAAGGTCAGAGCCAAAAATATTTACAATTCAAGACAAATGATGTTTGCTCAAAAGTAAAGCCCAAATATAGATAACCCCTGTCACATACAGAAAATACTACATCAAGCTGAACTAGGGCTACTCACAGACATTTATAAAAAGCCAAAACAAATCCTGACATATAACTGCCACCCCGCCCCCACCAAGCTTCACACCTTTTCAGTAAATTATTAATCTAGCATTTTCTTCATGTAAAAATACCCAAGGAAAGCATTCCATACCTTTCCTGGGATAAGCCCACCAAACTTCGTCCATCCACACTGAGCAACTGATCCCCTGCAGCCAGACGACCATCCTGAACACATATTCGAGAAAGAAGAAAACTCATACAAAGCTAATGTGGTCTAAATCAAAACAATTATTAACACATACTAGTAAACAATGCATTTGAAAGCATTTCCAAAGGATCTTTCTATCTCTGAATTTCTTATGTTTAAGAGTGTTACTAACCACATCTGCAGCACCTCCTTTCACAACAGACTTGACATATATTCCAAGTTTGTCTTGACCAGCACCCTACAGAGAAAGAGACATTAATTTATTACATTTGATCTCTTGAGCTTTGCACAAGTGTAAACCAGAATTTTATATGCTAGTTCTCATTACCTGCATATATTCCCAAACTGGGAAAAAAAAAAAAAAGTACAAAAGAAAGTTACATTAATATTTTAATATTAGACCAATTGAACCTCCAAGCATTGTTAGAAGCAAAGAGTGCCTGGTCTTAACGCAAGCTTGACTAAGGAAGAAAGTACCTTAACTAAGACTATTTATACTTTTGAAGTTTGTTCAAATCCTCTTCTAATAAAAAGATGCCCAAACACTTAATTGCACTTTTATGTGCAAGTTACTATTTTTTATACCTCTGTATATATATTTTGTTCAAAAAGCCTGAAGTGTTTCCCTTGCTAAATACCCAAATGAAACAAGGTAAACTGCATAATACAAAAAAAGAATAGAAATGCTTTTTTACATTTGTTAGGACTGTAAGGCAGCTAGTGTGAAGGAACAAACAGTGCCCCTAGTTTTACAATAAAAAAATAAATTCAGTATTATAATCAATGTGCCTTTTAGAGTCAGAGCCAATATTTAAGTCTAGTGCCAAACCATGCAATTTTGTTCAAACGCCTGTCCCAAAGTATTTCACTAATTTGAAAGGACTGTTAACAGTGAACTTAATGTGAGACAACCAGCAGATTCAAGACCAGAGAACATAAGCATCTACTCAAGCCATGCTGTTGTGTCATCCACATGCTCCAGTTTACAAGACACCACACAGATCAGTCTAAATGTTAGTATCAGAAACGTCTAAATTGTCACTTATAATGTAAGACGATCACTTGTGATTTCATTATCTACTAGAGCAAAGAGTGTCATTTTATTCCATGAGTCACTTGGAAGAAGGGTAACTAAGTAGTAAGTTGCCAGCAGAACACACTGTTTAATGTAATTTTCTAAAGTAACCCCCAAGCTGCTTTCATATTGAATATAAAACCTCCTCTTGCTTTTTGCCCCGCTAGCTTTTGCAACTCTTCTCTTTTGGCAGCAAAAAAATTCATTGCTCCCACTGTTGAAATAAAGTAAAAAAAAAAAAAAAAAACAAAGTGAAGAGTAGTCAGACACTAGTACCATACAGAGTTTTCTAAGTGTGAAAGACTTTTTTTATTCATTAAATCATGAGTTTGCCAAATGTTTACTCAAAATGTACAGAAAATGAATTAAGCTTTGAGTCCCATAATTCCAGATTAACATTTTAGATGTCCACATTTTTTATAATTACTTAATATGTATTTAGAGAAAAGGAAACAGGGAAAAAAAAAAAAAAAAATCAACAAAACAATCTGAAGTAAGAACACTTCCTTTGTCTGGAAAGAATAGAAAAGCAATTAAAGAAAATTCAGTTATTTTCTTGTTTTTTAAAGGGCTCTACATGAACACCAAGGTAACTGCAGAAGTCACGAGAAAAAAAGTCAAGAGATATCTAGATAAATATAATGAAAAATGAAATCATGATTCACAATCTCCTTTTTTCCCCTAGGCAACAAAGTAGCACATTGGCAAGAATGACCTGGTTGACAGAACACCTGTACTTCCAAGACAGATGCGACAAGACCAAGAGTTCTTCAAGACTTTAAGCTGACAGGGTAAGAAGGAATGTGTCCTTGCATTTTAATAACAGGCTCAACAATGGACAGGAAGTTGTTCATTTTCACAGCGAACAGAAGCTGTCAGAGAAAGCCCTAAATGAACATTCTGCTTACCATGTGTTCCAGCAAAAAGGTAAGCAATAATGTCACTAAATTTGCCATATAGAAAATGTATCAAGTATGTCAAACTCAACAGTTATAGAAAGGCCACATGGTGCTGAATACTGGAGAAATAATGGAAGGAAGATGTTTTTCACTAGTCCTGATGTGAAATAAGGGAACAGTCCCCATAAGGGCATTGTCAGCAAACCCATTTACTACCTGGGGAAATGAAAATAAAGATAATTTGGTTTACATGCTTCCAACCACTAAATGTACCTACCTAGAGGCAAGCTCCTTTAAAGCAAAATAGTCATATGTACCCACACTTGAAGTTACAACCTCACACATCACATAGTTATATGTAATTGGAGGAACTAAATGGCAACTTCTCTTAGAGGCCAAACTGATCAAGACTAACTAGAAACCTCTGAAGCCACCTTGTTTTGGCACTGCTTTTACTCAGTCCTGACTTCAAAGGATGCTAGCAAGAATCTCATCCCTTTGGGTCCAGGAATTCAGACAAATGTCTGCCTTATACACTCCAAGATTAGGTGAAAATACCAAGCCTTTGGAAGAGCACTGCCACTTAACACAGCACACATATTAATCAAGCAGTTTTGTGATCGTGATTTTGGTACTCATGAATTACATTACACATTATATCCACCACCATTCTTAGGCTTGACTATGATTGTTAGTACATATTAAATGAAATTAAAATCTTCTGTTTAAGCCCATGTATGCTGGTTTGCTGATAGTGTTGAGAAACATTTGCAATTGTATATATGGTTATTTATTTTCCAAGATGGATTTAACTCCTGAAGAAAGATTTTTTTTTTATTTGCTGTTTTCAGAGCCATGTTCACATATCAGTTCAAGTAGTTGGAAGCCAATAGAACCAACGGAAAAGAATAAATAAAACAGAAACCACGGTCACTAAGAATTGAGAAGGTTCAAATTTAGAAAATATTTTATAATTCTGACTACTCTTACAAAGTGACACCAGCAGAAGCATGATGATAACAAGGACGATCAGAAACAGAACAGCTCTCTGGAGGGAACCAACTCAATAGACATGCACTCCTCAGCAACAGTCAAGGAAGTTAAGTTCTATGGGATTACAAGTGTCACAGATTGGACTATTTACCACCTACCTGATCAGTAATCTTTCTTACTCATACCATCACTGCTAATGTATTTTTAAAAGTAAAACATAAAACCAAACCAGAACAGAACAACAGCGACAACAAATTACCAAAATATTTTTCCATAGGATTTCATAATTAATTTGGGGAACTGCCAAGAACAAAACTACTGTAGATGCTGAAGTGTAAATACACTCAAAAAAAGATCACAGATTCATGTTATGGCACTTCAAGTGCTTTCACAGAATAATAATAATTTAAAAAAACCCAAACGAACAACCAACACTCAGATTACAACACTCAAAGAAATTCTGGAGTTACAGAAAGCTAGAAATCAGAAGGAATCCTCTTACAGTTGTTATGTTCCTTGGCAGAAGTCAGATCAGATGGATTTCTGTTCCGTTCTATACTCTTATAGTAATTCCTCGTTACAGTTTGAATTATTTGACATTTTATCCTTTGATCCTTTTTTCCCCATGTTTTAATGAAGTCTATATAATTAGTCAGCCCCATCCCTATTCTTTTGAGAGATGTTACAGGCAGATGTGTTGGCTCTAAGTCATCTCACTTAATATAAAACCAAGGAATTTTGAAAGCACAGCAAATTATTTAAAAATAAATCTCCACTCAGATTACATGCGAAAAAATCTTTATCAGATACCACAACTACTCACATATTATTAGGACAGATGAGTTTCTTCTCTGCCTAATTCACATGCCATTTATTATGTTTCTAACAACATGCCTGAGCTCCTATGTTTAAGGAAACTTCTCACTAAGCACGCTCGAAGTTAAGTTGTCATCTTCCTTCAACATTTACCGTAAGCTTTATAGTTATTTGAATCCAAATTCTTAATTTCTATTGAAATTGACTTTTTCTTTGATTTTTCTTTGGGTTCACCTTCCAAGAAACTTCATTAGAAGAAAATGTACAGTTATTAAGAGGGCAAGTATGTAGCTAGTCATGCATACTAAACTCCAAAGTGAACAAATTCTCACGCACATGACATGGATTTTTCTCCTGTCATTTACTGACATTAAAGTAGAACAGGTTTCTTTGTAAACTGCTTATTAAGTTGCATTCCTTTGGAAGAAAAGCAAAAGTCAACATCATTAAAACTATTCTCCTGCAAACCAACCAGTGCAATGGCATATGGCTATCGGTAATGACAACACAGTAAACGCACTCTTAAGTTTACTTTATTTTCCCTAATCTTGAATACCAAAAGCATCTGTATCTGTAAAGATGTTAGTCCAAACAGAACAAACACAACTGTAGAGAAGGTAGATAACTGTGTATAAAAAGATGGCTTATTCGTACCCCCTCCCCCCCAACATACTGCAACTCACAGCACTTTTTCTCTAATATATATAGTCAAATAAACTTCCTATTGCTATCAATCTACCTGGTTTCTTCACACTTTAAGGAACTTTTTCTCTCACAGAAAGTGATAGTACCCTTTTGAGGAAAAATTTGGGAAATCCTTCCCTGTTAGTTAATAATTTAAGGAAAACTTCCAAGGTGTATACCTGGAAAAAATCCACTAACTTACTGCTGCTGCTTCAGCTCACCTAGGTGACTATTCCTGAACTGAACTACATAAGCATAGTACCCTGCTCTGAAAACCTCCTTTGTTAGCTTTAAATGATATTTGTTATTGTTACAACGCATAGCCAAAGCAGAGAATCATAGACAAAAAAGTTTTATAAGTATAAGCGGACCAGAAGTAAACTGAAGAAAGCAAACGCAATATTTAAAAATTCTGATACCTCAAGTACGGTACAGTTAAGCTTCACAATGAGAATGCTTTTACAACACAGTTAAATAATCACTAAAAAAAAAACCAACCTAGGTAATAAACACTGCCTAAAGTACAGTGAACTAAACTTGGAGGACAGCAGTGGTGCAATATTTACACATTACACTCCTTAAAAAAGTTATATTAAATTAGTTATAATGACACCAGCAGTGCATTCAGAGTATCAGAAAGAAACCCACCTGCCTGCTCCCATGCTGTCTTGGACTTAGACCTGTCCAGGCACTGTCCTGTGACAGGTCCTACAACAAGTGATACTTCAATGCTAAGCTGACTCCCATCCCCAGTCCCAAAGAAAAGCTTTGTTTTCAAACAAATCAGCTTCCTCCAATTTTTTACATCACAGCATGATTGTTTGTAATCACACAGGTGAGGGGGATTCTAGGAGGAGCCTGGATCAGTAAGGTGGGACTATATTATTCATGGTAGAGCTGTTGAGCCAACCTTCATCAGGTTAAAGCAATGGTACACCTGTGCTAACAAATGTGTAATTGTCAGGGGCTGTGAATATATAGGGCAAAGAGCAGGTGGGCTTTTCACATCAGACCTCGAATGGGGCTTTTCCCTGTTACAAATTCAAAAGCTCTCTTTAAGAACAAAAACAAGAGCCAGGAATTGTACAGTTGTTAAATGTAAGAATAACCAATATAGAAAGTGCCAAAGGAGTCTGCCCTAACAAATTATTTCAGGTTAAACACTGTTTAAGTAATTCCCAAATGCGTTAAACCACCATGCAATAAAATAATCAGTGTTTCTCTGCTGCAGCCTCAGACTCCATTACTCAGTGTGATTTTTAACCCAACAATTTAAACTGTTTCAAATTCATAAATCCTACTATAGGTCACCTATTGACTCATCAAGCAGCTCTGTGCAGAGCAATAGTACTCTAGTGGAAGCTGAGTACCAGAACAGATGCAAATCAAAAAAAAAAAAAAAAAAAAAAAAAGGACACTTGCAATGCAGATTCCCATGCATAGGAGCAAACTACACAGTGGAAAAACATCTTCATTTTAGATCTCTGATAGCTTGCACGGCAAGCACACCCAAGAGACGCTTCTCAAATTCACCAAGGACCACTTGTTTCCCTTGTACCTTTAGCAAGGGATGGGGATGCATAGCATATGTAGAACTGAAGTAAATGTATCCTGTTATAAAAACAACAAAACCCACAAACAAAAACCAACACATCTTTACTGATGTGCTTACACAATGGGATAAAAACATCCCTATTTTTCTCCAGGAAGCTTAATTAGGTCTTTAAGTGAAAACATCAAAAGGCTCTTGAAAATTGTCTTCTCTGTGGTTGGGCTTTTTTGTCTTTAAAATGGATAAGTAGTCAACACATGGAGAGCTGAGGAAAACAACTAGGTCTATTACCAAGATGCCACATATTTGCATGAGATGCAATACCTGTATGAAGTTTTTACCATCTAACACTTCAAGTAAGTAATTTAATGCCATAAAACAACACAAGTTGAAAGATGCTAACACACAGCACTTACAAGTATGGCGCACACTTAAGTTTAGTCAGAGGGGAAGAAGAATTCCAAATTTGCTGTGACTTACAGGTTGCTGCAGAAATTCTGTGACAATAGGGAACTTTCACATTCCAATATAATTTTAATAGATCTAAATCTGCTTGGGAGCTAAAGGCAAACACAATACATTTCTGCACATAAAAGTCCTCTTAGAACTGCAATTCAAGTCTTTATCCTGAATCGGAATGAAGAGGAAAAAAAAAAAAGCGTGACCAGGCTACCTTGCATAAAAGTAAACATATAACAGGCCCTCCTCATTGAGAACAAGAATAAAAGGAGATACATGTCAAGAGCATAAACAAAAAACTGAGATATTAAACACTACCAATTAATCCAGCAATTACAACTCAACGGAAGTTCTTTTACCTTAAATCTGACTTTATTGCATCTGTGTGACCCACACACTGCATAACAGTACTTGAAATGGGACAGATGAAACACATGCAAGTTTTTAGAAAAGAGGACTACCTTCTGTCGTGCTAGCCTGATTTCAAATAGTTATCACAGAACAAAAGCCATGTTCAGAAAAATCTTACAAGATGAAGTCTAAAATTACAACCTGAAAATATAAATAAAAGCAAGGAAATAAAACAGAGAGCAATTTTAAAACTTATTACATCTGTGAATAATGATGATTGTTGATTCACACCAGTACTGTTTAAAGGTCCATACTGTTTTGTAGTCCATACAAATCTAGCTCTTTATTTGAAATTAACTGAAAACTTCAAATTATTGAAGTGATACTAATTAGGCCCTGGTTTAGTGTAAGCATTGGTCAACAATGTTCAGTTGCATTGCAATCTAATGAATACAAGGAAAACTTAATTAGAACAAGAGATATGGATTTTTCTGGTAGCTTGTAGTTGAATTGACAAAAGATCTTCTCAAATAACTGAGGAGACCCTCCACACAGATTGACACTGAAAATTCTGCATCTGAAGTCTACTTATGCAGAAAGTATTATAGTTCAACTCCTAAACACTGTAAAACACCTAAAATATTGTGTGATTAATCTTGAAAACACTACAAAATGATCAGAGGAAATTGTGATGTACCCCTTCTAGTAATGATATTGAGTATTTTATAAAATATTTAATTAGTTGTTCCTAAACGATTTTTTTTTCAGAACATAACACCATGATCTGTAAGAACAAATTAAAATCGTAGAATATAAAATCATAGAATGGTAAGGTTGGAAGGGGCCTCAAGGATCATCTAGTTCCAACCCCCTGCCATAGGCAGGGACACCTCCCACTAGTACAGCTCACTCAAGGCCTCATCCAACCTGGCCTTGAACACCTCCAGGGAGGGAGCAGCCACAACCTCACTGGACAACCTGTTCCAATGCCTCACCACCCTCACTGGAAAGATCTTCCTCCTGACATCTAGTCTAAATCTTCCCTCTGCCAGTTTAAACCCATTGCCCCTCATCCTATCATTGCAAGACCTTGTAAATAGTCCCTCCCCAGCCTTCCTGTAGGCCCCCTTCAGATACTGGAAGGCTACTATAAGGTCTCCTCAAGAGCCCCAACTCTCATAGCCTGTCCTCATAGGAGAGCTGCTCCAGCCCTCTGATCATCTTTGTGGCCCTCCTCTGGACCTGCTCCAACAGTTCCATGTCCTTCATACATACCTAAACCATATAGCAATGTGTAGAAGTACTAAAATAGTAACATGTTTAAGTACTAAAGTAACAGATGATTTCATGAACAAGAAAAAAGTAGTTTGTAAATGCAAGACAAAAAAAAGTGGTAGTTTGTTTCAGAGCATTTTTTAATCATTCCTCCAACACACTGAACCAACGAGAAAACAATTAAAAAAACTCACCAAAACACACCCCTAAAGACCCAAAACAAACAACCCACCCACACAAAAAAAAAAATTCCCCATCAAGGCTCAATACACTTTCAGTATCAATAGAAGATCATCTGAAAATATAATCAAAGCCTGAAGTGAAGCACAGTTAACCAGCTGGAATTTCAGCCAGAGGTTTTGTCTCTTTCCAAAAAAATAAAAAAAAACCAATCTTTAGAATGTTGAAAATATAGGTCAGAGCCATGGCACTGACAAAGGGTGTGTGAGGGAAATAATTAAAAATCCCTCATTAAAACAAAACTTAGAAGGTGGGTGAAGACAATAACAACCCTCCCCAAATATTAGCTATGCATCACAAGACCTCAACCTCAAACACATCTGAAAATTCACTGGGAGTAGGAGGATGGAAGAAAACAAAAGTTGATACAACAGTGCCAAGTTAATCATCCACTGAAAGCAGTAAAACACCCCAACAAACTCCCACAAAACAATAATAAAAAACCCCAACCAAAACCCAAACAACTCCTCCCCCCCCCCCAAAAGAAACCCCAAAACTCGACAAACAACTTCACAACAACAAAAAAACCCAACCACAAAAACAACAAGAAATCACAAAAATATGCTCCAGGTAAGATTTCTGGTAGACAAAAGGTATGCAAAAATTTTATACCTATTGTTCAAAAGGGTATTTGACCTTCTAAAGCCTAGTATGAATCTCAGTTTGACTACAAAAACTATGTCATGTTAAAGAAGTCAAAGTAGAGAGCTGGATAATGCAACCTAACCAGATTTTGAGACAGTCTAACAAGAAACAAATCATTTTCCATCACATACACTTATCATCTTGGTCATCTATCAAGCAACACATTGGTGTACAGTAGTCCATACATGTTTTCACAATTAACATTATTTTGCAAGCCCCTCTGTGGTGGGTTAAGAACTTCTCCTCCCCTACCCACCTTGGAATTCACCAGACCAGCTCAGACAGCTTTGAAGTAAGATAAAGCTATATTTACAGCAAAGCAAAATTTACAAGCATGTTAAAGTATTTACAATTATACACAAATCAGAAGTAATACAGAAATCCAAATTCCCTCCCAGACAAAGAAACTGCCCAGAAGGGGTTCAAAGCCTCTCTCTTTCTTTTTCTTCCCAGACAGAAACCAAAACAACCAGCAAAGCTTACTTGTTATCTGACAAAGAGCAAGTGAATAGATCCAGTGCTTCAGAGTGAAGAAGGCAAAAGAGGGACAATTTACTTACATTTTGGCTTTTTATCCCTTTTATAGCAAACCAGTGAATGATACAGGTTTCACCATTATTTTCTTTTCACAGCCAATGATCTAATTTCTCTCATTAAAATATTCCAGTTAGCCTCAAACTAGCACATCTTCCTTGCTCTTAACAGGACTGCACTCAAAATACCGTATTTGCTTAAAAATTACTTTGAAGACTATAGAAAAACAAGAGGTAGAACTAAAAAAATTACAGCTTCTTCTATGGAGTAATCAGACCAATAAGGAAAATAAATGACTACTCTTCCATCCAAAGAATGTAAACTTGAGTATGTACAAGACTACAGTAGAAACTAATTGATAAAAATGACAGAATTAAAAGAAAGTATTTAAAGGGAACAGATCATATTGCTAGTGTTTCTAAGTCACAGGATGAGTTTTGTAACACCTCCTTGTCAGTAACAAACATTGGAAACTTCAGCTCACACAGATTACATCAGCCGTAAAATAAGAACAGGCTGTATAGCGCAACTGTATATCAAGTAGCAGTTTGAATAACAGGAACATCCATCAGATTTAGTCTTCCTGATGGCAGTACAACAGCTAGCCCACCAGCAGGTGACTCAAGTCAACATGAAAAGCACTAAAAGCAAACAAAAAAGAAATTCTGCCTGCTCCTTATTCCCATTTAGTATTTGCTAGCCGTAACAGCACAGCAGAAAGAGCTGTCAGCTCCTTCTACTGAGTGTCAACATACAGCTGGGTTCCCAGGCAAGCCACCCATGTAGGGGCCTGCCACTAGTGGCATGATGGCCTGAAGGTGCTGAGACACCACATAGCCTCACTGGTACCCAAATCTAAAGGTAGCAGAGCGGGAATGAAGGTACATCTGTTGACAAGATGGTAACAGTCAAGCTACTCCTACTCTAAAACATCATGCCCTACAACTAGGTTCAGTCAATCACAAACTAGCTGTACTTTCTGCAAGGTTACTAACATTCTTGCAATTTTAACAGATCTGTAGGGTGACCTAGTTATTTTAATACCTATACTCAGCACTGGTTAGGCCAAACCTTGAGTACTGTATCCAGTTCTGGGTCCCTCAATTTAAGAAAGATGGTGAGGTGCTTCAACATGTCCAGAGAAGGGCAACAAGGCTCATGAGGAGGCTGGAGCACAAGCCCTATGAAGAGAAGCTGAGGGAGCTGGGGTTGTTCAGCCTGGAGAAGGAGGCCAAGGGGAGACCTTACTGCTCTCTAAAACTATCTGAAAGGAAATTGAGGATGGACACCAACTACCAGGCAGGGGTTTCTTCTCCCAAGCATCCAGTGATGGAACAAGAGAACACAGTCTTAAACTGTGCCAAGGCAGGTCTAGGCTGGATGTTAAGAAGTTCTTCACGGAAAGAATGATTGCCCACTGGAATGGGCCATCCAAGGAGGTGGTGGAGTCGCATCCATAGGGGTGTTTAAAAGGAGGCCAGATGAGGCACTTAGTCCCATGGCTTAGTTAATTAGAAGGGGCAGGTGATAGACTGGACTCAATGGTCCTAGAAGTCTTTTCCAACCTGGTCAATTTTGTGATTCTGTGAATTAAAACTATGAAAACTATTGCAAAAACATTTTTCCAGTAGTCAGGAATGACAGCAAAATTGTAGTAATTAAGAAAAATAACAGGCATCTGCAGAACATATCTGCAGGCAGGGCTCCTAATCAAACCAGTAATGTTCCAGACAGGTAACACTAAGGTCTTGTCGTTACTTGCTCTAAAACCATGATTTGCCCATACCTGTTTAGTTTCACATACTTTGTTTACCACTCCAATAAAACTGGAGTGATGAACAGACAGGCAGAATCATGTTAGACTTAAAGGAAAAAAAACCCACACTTCCAAGAGCATTGTTTATTTTAATATTACATATATTAAAACCTGCTTTTATTTACATGTAAATGCAAGGGAGACTTCCTAATGACCTTTCAACACTGCCTTGAAGATTCCTTTCTTGAACACCATTTCAATAGTCAGGTGTTTTCTTTTCAGAGTAATAGTCCAGTTAAGAGGTTCCAGATATAAACCACTGGAGAGTTTAACAAAAGGAGTATTTTAATACTTTATTGAATTTTGCATAATTATGCAAAAATTGTAAAAATATTTAATGTTAACAATGTACATATGTGTATGCATGTATCATTGGAATATTAGAATCTGAGATGTCTCATAATATTTCAAGGATGACACTGTTTCCCCAAGTTGGTGTATTTTGTTAAGTTTCTCTTGTATCTTACAGAAACCAAACGGAATCCCTCCAACTACAATGCCTCTAAAAAAAAAAAAAGGGACAGAAATGTAGCTGTCAAACATGGTATGAGTCATCAGGACTGAAATCTTGTCCAGAACAGATTTTACTGATTTTCATCTAGGCTAATACTCTAATTCCAGGCTCTTAAGTTTATACAGAAGATCTCAAAGTTTTTATAAACATCCTTAACGGCAAGCTTATGCAACAGAATCAAGTCTCAGTCTGAACTCTCTGGCAAGTAATTAGTCTAGAAGCATTTAAATAACCCAAGCTTGTAAGCATTTTTCAGAATACCAGTTTAGTAAACTATGCAGCCAGTTTACAAATGTAGTCTCTAGGAGTCAAAATAAAAGGTTTTTGATCACCCAAATATTAACATTCCCTAAAAGCAGCAAGCATTTTGTAGGTTGTATCTGGATGAGTACATATGTATCTATTCTATGTACCTATCATGCTGCATCCCTGGATCGTTAAATGACTTGCTGTCTGCTCACATTACTTATAAAGACTAACTTGGTAGTTACTGATCCTGCCTTCAGTGAGGGCAAACTTCTCTGACTTGAAGATCAGAAAAAAAGCACCTTTTCAGAGGAAGTGACAGCCTTGGCTTCCTCAAGACCAATGTAGAGAATTTGGAAACTTGTCATCATTAGACAAAGTCATTTGTAGCATGCCCCATATAATTCCCAAATATAAAAGGAGGCAAACCAGTCTACCATGCGTAAAACTGGGCAGTTAGTTGTGGTTACAGCTGCTATGAGTCAGATTGTACTCTGGCTTAAGAAGAACCTTTAAACTGATCCACGCTCCACATACATAAACTTCTGCTTTACTCTCTCAAATTCTCCTTCATGGCGAGGAGCTAAGAAATCACACAATTTTGGTGGTGGACAAACTACAGTCACAAAGAGTGAAACATTTCCAATTAAAGAAAACAGGCAGTGGAGATTTAAACTTTGGTGACAAGCAACATTTTTCAGAAACATCGAACATTTAACATTTACAAACAATTCCATTCTTGCTATTAGTTGCACTGGGTCAGAAAGCAGGTAAAAAATTGAAGTGTCTCACTATTCAGGGAAAGAAAATAAAAGCTAGATTGCAAGCAGCACAGTATCATGGGCCTCTGAAGCATCCAACAACCTCAAAACTTTATATCCAGTGAATCCAAAAGCTCTATTTGAAGCTAGAACTAGCTTCAAAAGGAGTAAAGAGAAAAGACTGAATAATTTTGTTGTTCTCTTTAACGGAATAGGGTTACGAGTCACATTTTTATAAACAAATGTTAGCAATCAAAATTGACTTGGACACAAAGCAAGTGAAAATGCCCTCAATCTTCCTAAAGCATGCTTCTCCCAGGAGATAAAAGACCAAAGAATCCAGAGTGCTCTGAAATGGACTTCTTGAAATAGCATTAATAAAGAGTACTGTAGTCTTGTGCATATGTAGTCATATTTATTAAAAAAAAAAAAAAAAAACCAACAAGCAAACTAAAACCTTACCCAAAATTATAGTATTCAGAAACATTAATAAGGCAATTAGATAAACGTGAAAAGCAAGCATGCTAACACAAACAGCTGTAGTGTCTTCTGTGCTTGACAGAAGTATATAAATTTATAGCAATGTGATTTCTTTCACACTCTGGGAATTGGGTGCTTCTGAAAGATCCTTTCTTTGATAAAATGAAAGCAACTAAATAAACTAGCTAAAGCAATTGGCCTAAAGACTTATTGTGAGACTGGAATCAAATACACAACTTCCTCTCATGAAACAGGAAAAGTGGTTAAGTAGAGGAAAAATGCTTCATATAGGACATTTGTGAAAGACTAAGTAAAGTTTATTCATTAGTCTTTCTTCGCCTTTCTGAAAAGGAAGCCTCTTACTGTTAAATGCTGCAACTAACAACATTCATATGATATTCTACAAGCACACACAGACATGACACTACAGGATATGGTTTAATGGCTGTGGTCATGTTGGGTTGAGAGCTGGACTTGATGAACTTAGGAAAGACCTGAGGTCTTTTCCAACCAAAACAATCCTGATTCTATAATGCAAAAAACCCCACTTAATTAAAGAAAAAATAAAAAAATAAAATGCATGAACTAGTTTGATTCCATTTCTCTTCTGTTTCAAAGCAAAAAAAAAAAACATTCTCTGGAGCTCAAGGAAAATATATCACTGGAGCTCTACGTCCCCAAACACAAGGTAACTTTTTAGTGTACATCCTCTATGAGCAGTGATGCATTAAGGGCCATTCAGTTCTGTACCAACCTACAAGATGTACTGCAGATTCCATGATGCTTTTCCCTGTTAAGGCAACTCTGAAATCAATGTCTCAGCTTAATTAGGTCTGTGTATAGGACTTTAAAGACAAAACATACTGGGCAATTTGTTTTGGAAAAAACTCACCCTGTATCTCAGCACTTTTTCAAAGAAAAGGCTCTGTAGCTAAAGGGAAAGTACAACTGAAAAACTGCCACTGCACAATCTTCCATGTAATGCTGCTCTGCAGTTTCAGGTGCATACAACTGAAAGCAGTATCACTGCGTACATTCGTACATTATCATGTACTATTAATCACATACATTTCTACCCCAGTTTATAGTATTATTTATACAGGTAAAAAGTCTACACAGAATTTGTTAACATTTTAAGTCTTCCATTAATCAGAGCAAAAAGTTTAAAATTAAAATGCTGTAATAAAATGTATCTATATGGAATTTTGGAAATCATTTGAACATTAGAATTGAATGAAACCTGGCAGAGAAATTCTAGCTAAGGCTTTTGTAGGTTTGTTTGTAAGTGCAAGGAAGATCTGGCACCTGCATTTTAAAACCCACTTTGCTCCAGAAAGCATTAAATACAAATGATCTGTTTGCAATACTAATCTAAATAAAAGCATATAAAACAAAAAAAGATAAAACCACTCTACTTGAGCCGAGTTGTGGTCTCACAGCTAGCAAGAAGAAAAATCATGCTAGGCTGGCATAAGCTTTAGTTTTTACACAGCATATGGAAGCATTAATAGAATTTTACAGAACGTCTACAAGGCACCAAAAGTTTAAACCAAAACCCTCACTGGAAGCAATGAACCAACAAGAAACAAGCAAATTCCTAAAATATAACTAGTCATTTGTTCATGATGAATAGTAAACTGGCAAGATACATGCTCTCTTTATTCCTATGAGACTCAGAAATCTGTGCTGGAAATGACAATTAAAAACTGTATTTTTAGTTTAAGTTCCTCATAAAAATTCTGCTAAGGTAACACTAGTAGTTCAGTCTACTGAATGTGAATTAGTATAGAACAGTAAAAAACTTAACCAAACCAACTTCTAAATCTTCTTACTCAAACACTTCAATTAATTGATATTGAGAGAAAAGGTTATAAAAAATTATAAAAATCCTTAAGTACATGGAAAGCACAAGTAAGCAGACTTCAAACACTGAGGTATCTGAAATCTTAAATAATCTTAAGATGGGGGCACAAGAGCTAACACACAGTTTAAAAAAAAAAAAAAAAAGTAAATCTTAAAAGATTTAAAAATACCTATGAGGTATTTGTACGACATACTTCCAGAAAAAAAAATCACATAGAAATTGGTATTCCTGGTAGTCTCAAATCCTCCTTATATTTAACACCTTAAATTGTCTGTTAAAGTGACGAGCAATGGGTTAGTAACTTAAGTAACTTAAAATGATTTAATGAAACCTTAAGAACAAGCAACGTTGCTAAATAATACAAATTATTTATAGTTAAGATGCAACACACTTGTTTTTAGACAATCCTCTTCCCCAGAGTATTTCTTGATGAACTGTCACATTCATTGATTTAATCACTTCTTTTTTAGTAGAAGGATCTTATCACGATCTCATCCTATTTTATCAAGCACTAAAAAAAAAAAAATTTTATCTGATAATCTGTTTAAAAACCCTAGAAAATACCCTCTGATTTATATGCAAGCAAGAGCATATACGTGTATTTTAAGGTGCTTGTACATATTTTAATGTAACATTTTCTGTTACACTAATAAAAGATGACTGAGTTAGAAGTATGCCACACATTAAAGACCTAAATTGCAGCACACTCGTGAATAAAACCAGCATGTGACAAGTAAGAAACAAATTCTGCTCTATTGCTCTTATAGAACAGAGGAATCCTTCCTTGTGTGCAGCAGCAATTTAAACAGAATTCAAATGTCTCTACCCTGTGTTGAACACAAGACATCCTAACTGCAACAACGTATTCGCATGTTCTGATCTTTTCCGAAGGGTCTACCCAAGTATTAAAATCCTCTATATGCTGTTTGGAATTTTAATTATTCTCCTAAGGCTTTAAAAGGGGAAAACAGACTTTTAAAGGCATCTGGATTAAAGCCAACTATTATGACAAGTAAACAGATCACAGGTCATGCTATTCATGCTCTGCCACAGTAAAACAGTGGTTATCACACCTGAAACTTTCAGTATTAATAGTCACTTCCACAAATTTGAGAAGTGCAAATGAAGTACAAGCTAAAAAATGAGTTAATATTTCTCCTTCTAGATTTTAGAAAGTTAGCTGCTAACATCTGTCTATATTTAACTGCATGCTGCATTGCATTGTTGCTACATGAACAAGTAACTACTGGCAGGTTTAAACAAGCAAGAGAGCAGGAAAAAGTACAGGGATAGTATTTAAAACTTCAGAGAAAAACAATCTCAACAGAAACCTGAACAGACTTACCACTGATTCTGTTCTTCCAACAACAGAAAACCACATTTTGATCTCCGGGACTACAGATCCTTGAAAGAAAAAAAACAATTCTCCACTTCTCTTTCAGCCCTCAACAGCAACCACCGCTCTAGTCTGCCGGATTTTCCAAGATACCCATCAAGATAACTCGGAGCTGGATGCTATGACACAGTGCAGCATTTATCAACATCAGCTATAACCAATACAATATTCAGACTCTTACGTAATCGGCTATGCTGTTCTGACTTCCATTTACAATTAGAAACTTTATTAAATTTCAAAACCTGCTAGGAAACAAAAATAAAAAAAATAAAAAAAAAAAAAGGGAGCCTTCTTGTACAAAAGACAAACACCCTCCAAATTAAACAGGAAGTAATGCGCCGGCCCACAGATGGCTGAGAAGTCACATGTGAAAGCCCCAAAAAAGCGATATATTTTTAAAGTCAACTCCATGTGCATGCTGCTTCCAAATCATCTGGATTTCATAAAAACCTAACCGCAACGTGGTTGGGAGTCAGGCAGCTTTTAACATTGAAATGTCTTTCAGGGTTAGAGTAACCAAAATCTGCACACAATCTCAAAAAGCAATGCTGTTCCTGATGCCCGACCACTCCTACCAACCACATTTCCATATACCTATTACCAAAAGTTACTGCTAATAAAGTTACAGGAATATTACTGCAAGACAACATGCAGTATCTGCAAAAGGGTAGAACAAGTTACCTTTCTGGATATCATCTGAAGCTATACAATTTAGCTTTAAATAAAAATCAAAACCTGTGTAAGGTACTGAGTTTAAGAAATGCTGTTCAGTAATTTCAAAACAAAACATAACAAAACCCAAACACACACAACACTGTTTACAGTGCTCTGGCAGCTAACAGTTGTTTCATAACTACTTGTTTTCTCTGGTATGTATGCTTATAGTGTACATGTTTACTACATGGTTGCTGAAAGGGGCTGTCCTGCCTCTGAACACACCCTTCCAGCCCAGTGAGGTGCACTATGTGATACACAGAATTTCTGCTCTCTCTGGCACACCTGGCAGACCCTTAAAACCCCCGTTTCACAGCTACTCATGTTTTATTTAATTAGAAGTACCGCACTTAAATATTTTATCTCTCATTAGGTGAAAAAAAGAATGAAATTCAAGGATTGCCAGTGACCTAACACTTGCATATATACTCCTTAACTCACCTTCAGGGGTTGGTTTGTTTTTTGGGTTTGTTTGGTTTTTTTTGTTTTGGGGTTGTTTTTTTTTACATTAATGTCAGTGTGTTTGCAACCACCTACTACTACAAACCGAAACTATCTATTGTAAGAACAACCAAGTGCAGAGCATTTCAATGCAAGCTGCATTGCTTCCCTACTTCTATAACCTTCACTTTGACTCAAGTCATATTTTTTGACTGTAGCAGAGGTGTGACAATCACTTGGTAATCAACACTTGTTGTGGAAGGGATATGTAAGGTATTGTATCTGATTTCCCCTTCAAAACTCTTAATTGGCACAGACTATTTATCTACAAACCTCTGTAAACTAATAAAAACTCAACAAATCATCAAATTATAAATGTTGAGATGTTTCATCACAGATAAGCACAGATTACTATGAAAGTCTGTATTTTTTGCAGTGGGTAATAAAAAGAAAAGCAGTCAGAAGAATTACTTCATGATCTGAGTTGGGCCATTTAATCCCTCTCCAGAATATCATCAACCTACTTTTTAACAAACTTCACCCAAAGCCAGTGACAAGTATGAGGAGCACATTAAGACTTAACGAGCAAGGCAAGTCAGCACTGATATGCAAAGGGATTCTTGTAGCACAACACTGAGAGCAATTATTTGTCACATCATAGGAAAAAAAAAACCAAAACTGTTTTCCTAACCAAAGCTGAATAGATTTAGGGTTGTCTTCCACTGGTTGGAGCAGGGCCATCTGTTGACCAGCTGCTGTATTTTATTACAGCACTTTTGAAGGACCATAGAAACCAGTAGTTCAATAAATGTAATTGAGTCATGAATGAAACTGAGATCCTTTGCAAGGAAGCAATAACTGATTATTTCTGAAAATGACTACAATTTTATTTTATTCGGCTATAGGGTACATTCTTAGGAACATTTGACAGCCAGCCTTTTACTATTAAAAAAAGTTGGAAAACCACTAATCTATTCTCACACTTGCCTCTCCCTCTTATTTCAGGTAGTCTATCCAGTTAATGGTTGGGAACTTCTAGCAAATAGTCTACTGGACTTCTTCCATTTTCCTCAGCCAAAGGGAAAAAACAGTTTTTCACACTGATAAAACATACATGAAGTGAGACATGTCAGAAAAATTGTCAATAGAAGTCAACAAAATAAAAATAGATAGAAAAAAATCCACCCACTACTGCAAGCTTCTCATCATAATCAATTCTCTAATGTGTTCTGTTTTGGCTAGATTGAGAAAATGAATGCCCATGTATTATTCCTACTCAGTTGCCTGCTTTTTTGTTTTGCACTTTTTTTTTTTTTTTTTAAGAAGCCTATTATGGGAAATATGTGCTATTACTTACTTACAATAAGCAACCTCAAAGCCCTTGAAGTAACGCCTTAAAAATAATCCTATTTAACTACTACAGTAACTTCTTTCAACAGTTTTGAAGCAAGATGATAATTTCCATCTAGTGAATACTCTGCTGACTTGAAATTAAGCAAAAGCTTCTATTCTGCATACACTGAAACTAAAATAAAAATCAGTCTCTTGCTTATTTCAGATTAAGATTCAAGACAACCATTTTAAAAATCAGAATTCCATTATTACAGCAGGGACACATCAGCAAGATGAAATGTAGTCACTGCGTGAAACATTGTTTGTAAAACTGTGCTGCTTCTATCACTGATAGGTTAAAGAAATCGTGAGATAGACTAAAACTTGTAAAAGTCAATCTTGCACATTGTCCAATAGCACTGCTACATACTGCTAATGGAAATTTAGAGCATCAGTTGTTGAAACACTACATAGAATATGGTCAGCTCCAATGAAGACAAACTTTACCTCCCGCTATATCCTGCTTCTCTCTATATGAGAAATCAGATTTCAAAGTTTAAAGTACAAAAAAGGAAATAATTTCCACTGCACATTTGGAAACATTCAACAGAAATGCAGATGGCAGTCAGAAGTCTGATGCATATTTAATCTGGTGTATCTCAAGATGTAGCATTTGCTTCCCAAATTATTAACTAAGTACACAAAATTAAGAGCAGAATATTGAGTTACCTTTTTTCAGATCCTGAATAGTTTCCTCAGTAACTAATGACCGTTAGCAATATAAACCTGACACCTCATATTCCTTTACAAGATGTTGGAAATAAGTCTTTAAAAAGCTGGTAACCATCCGAGATGATAATTTCAAGAACAGACTGTAAAATGACTAAAGTCATAGAAACAAAAACAGTGCTGTTTAGAAGCAATTAGCTATGTGAAATAACTCAGAAGTAGTAAAATAATGTTTTCAGCCCACGTACTAAGTGCAAAGGATGACTAGTGCATTCTGAAGTTCCATGTACTACACTGTGAAGCAAAAACTTGTTCTGTCTGTTGTACAGCACATAATGACAAGAACGTTTGGGTATCGCTGTTGCACAATTTTTAAGAAGCTTAAAACTTAAAGGTTATATCTGCTATGTGACCTAGTTAATAAAGCAAAAACAACCAACTTAGTAGAGTCCTCCATCTGGTGGCTGGAGTTGTATGTGCATTCTATACATTCTACTGCTACTAAGGGTAGCACACACCTGCAAGTTTGTCAAGTTCGAGCAAGAAGCCTACCCTCCTTCACAAAGATAATTAATAAGCTGTAGCTCTGTACTATAAAGAAGCAAAACTAAGTCATTCATGCATCTACACAGCGTGCAAAAGATGAAGTTTTGTCGTAATAGCAGAAATTATATAAATCTTAATGTATTTGATTTTATTCAACAAATTAAAAAAATCCAATACTCTTTACTGCTTTTCTTTCCTTGATACATCTGCTACTTTTCAGTAGAAGTGCTAATTAAGCCTTGTTTCCTAATTCTATTTCATTGCAGTGCCACTTTTTAAATTTAAAATATGAATATATCTATAGTAGTTTTAAACTTAAATGCCATAACTACATCCACATTGTGCTTGTTCTTGTGTTGTTTGTCTGCGTGCTTTAAAGAAACATTTACCAACCAGAATAAAACTATGATCAACATGATGCACATAAATTTAAGGGAAATAGATTTTTTTCCACAGTAGACTGAAAAAAAAAAATTAAACCCAAAAAAAACCAACAAAGAAAGAAAGAGCAGCATTTTATTCAGTAATACTTAAACTGACTTACCTTAGCAGCAACAATGCTCAGGCCCATTCCATTTTGTTTTTTTAGTGTTACAGTGATAATTTCAGGTTCTTTCCTCAAAGGTTGAGCCTATCGAACAGGGAAAGGTAAAGGAAAAAAAAAAAGAAAAAAAGAAAAAAAAAAAGAGACAAGAATTTATACTCATTGCCAGGCTAAGAATATTACTGTGTAAAATAGCTCATTTACAATCAAAACTAAATTATTAGTGCAGCAGCATATCTCACATCCTAAACAATATGTCTGGTACCCCATGTTAAATCTCCACATTATCACATACTACATGTGTGTTATCAACAATGCTGAGGTTTTGAATTCTATTCATTGGTTTTCCTTCTCTAACTCACAATTTGAAGTGTAACAGCTGTATAAAACTGTAGCAATTTTAATGAAAACTTAATTTCAGACTCAGTAGGCCAAATCAGAAAGGTGAGGGTGATCTAAATGGAGCTCAGTTTTTAGTGTTACATCTAGAAGACAGTAATTACGCAAAGACATTAAAAGACCAATTAATTTCAAATGCAGACATAGCCTTGAAAGAATTTTTTTTAAAAACAAAAAATTACTTCTTAAAACTCTGTAATTCAAATACAGATCAAATCTCCTAATCTGTTCAGTTACTTTTGTATCTTTGCAACACTGCCAGTTCCCTCTAGTCTTCATTAACTGAAATGAGTAACTTAAAGCACTATAGTTTATGTTCATATTAAACCCTAACTACAAGTTTCACAAGACCCACGACAAAGTTAAAACACAAGCAAGGGATTTTAAAAATACTTAACTTTTTTTTAAATTACTTCCAAGTATTATGAAAATAAGTAGCTTTTTAAGCTAGGCGTATCCTAGCACTCCTGTGGAGGGCAGAACAACAGAATCTGTTCCTGCATTACTTAGGATTTTTTCCATTAATTTAAATAGAAACATTATTAAACTAATTCAATTTTTAAAAATTATAAATAAAAGCCACAACCCAACACAAAATCACACAATGGAAGCATTAAGCCACTGGGAAAATAACTTTATCATTACCCTATGCTGAATTTCTCTCTCAGTCTAAGAATAAAGAAATTGAGTGAATATTTGAGGCCTAGCCTGGGAAAATCCTCACACTACCAGAACAAGTGTGACAGTGACGACGGTTTCGGCTTAAAAAAAAAAAAAAATCAAAACAAAAAACAAACAAACCAACAAAGAAAAAAACACCCTCAAAATCTCACCAGTATGGAACAGTTACATAGCATTTAGACTATGCAGACATGTTGCACCAAGAGGCAGTTCCTGAACCAGCATCTTGAATATTGCTTAGACACCAAGACTGAAGACTTTTAGAACTGAGCTTAGCACATTAACATACATGCATTATTACATCTGACTATTTGAACAGTCTTCTATTGTTTTCATTCCCATGGATGACCAAAGTAGTAGTTACATCCACTCATCCTGCATTTTGTTATCAAGCCTTTTAAAGGAAGACTGGCTAGAACATTTTTAGCTTTTCTCTTAGTATGAAGAACAACTAAACTTCAAATTATTTTTTTTCCACTAGGTCTAGAAAATGCATTTCTTTAGAGCTGCAAAGGGAGAAGAACAAGCATCATGTTTAAAGAATGTCTCTGCTATATCTTCCTCAGTCAAATGGCCATTTACCAAGATACCAAGTCTACAGAGTCTAGCTTACTGTTTCAAGACTGGGCTCTGCTATATCAATCATACAGATGTAGAAGATATGCCCTTCTGTAAACATGTTCATTATCTCTTTGCATCAAGGTTGCATAATGTCATTCAACTAGTGGCAACCTCTGAACAGAGTACAGGAAGCTTTTAAGTACTGAAAAGTGAGGGACAAGTATTTTTCATAGTATGCATTCAGAAAATAACTCTAGTTCCACACTGGCCTTCCTGATTTCATTGAAATACTAATTAGAAATATGAGGCAATTTCACTTATATGTAAACTTTGATATTTTTGGTTATTACATATGATGAAAAAAAACAAACAGCAAAACCAACCAACCAATACAACAACAAAAAAAACCAAACCCAAACACACAAACAAAACTAACCCAAAATATAACCACAGCACACACAAAAAAAAACAACAAACTAGAGGGAAAAAAAAAAAGCAGGGAAAAAAAAAGAAATTAACCCCAGATTACAACATAGCTAAACAACTAGTTGTTAGTTGTCAGCTTATAAATTAAAGCTTCACTTGCACAGTGGGGGGAAAACAACAGTCAAAGTCTGCTTATGTGAGAATCAACCACAGCCTAGAAAAAAAGCTGCAAATAGTTCCTTAAATTCACTAAATCACCGATGAGTTACATGCTTAATGATGAAGTCTGTTCTTCAGGATTAAAACTCATCACACAAAACATCCCAACTTTCCAAGGCAACAGTCTTCAGAATTATTCACTGAATTGATACTTACTAAATCAGCATTCTCATGTGACATGTGACTTTCATAGTCTGCACCTTCAAAGTATATTGTCCATGTGCCTGGTGACCGTGGATGAGGTGTTAGTCTACAAAAACCTAAATGAGAAAATAACATCAGCATAGTTATGGTGTTAATTTTCATTAATCATTTGTTTAAAATAAAATAGTTTGCCACAAGGAAATACCCTCTAGAAGCATTTATCTTTTTATTGTATACTGAATCCTGCATCTTAAATGCCATTATGTGCTCCACTGCAATTTTATGGTATCTACAGGATACTACAAGTTCTATAGCTGCTCTTCTGAGAAATACAAGTATACAGACAACACTACAAGATTGCAGAAAACTCTTTGGTGGCAAAATATTGCTTGTACAAATCAGACTCAAGAGCTATGAAACACCAAGTCAATATTTAGAATCCAAGCCACCAGAACTTTGAGTAAGACAGACGACTGTGCTATGTACAGAGTTTACTTCACTAGTTTCAGCATAGATTTGGCAGAGATGAAAGTATTACTTTTTTTATGCAACTATGCAATTAAAAGTTGTTTGTCTGATTGGGGTTTGTAATTGTTTTGTTAATGAAGTGATTGCTAGAATTTTGAAAAAAAGGGAGCCAGAGTGAGTTGAGGTGTATCACACATTGTGTCCTAAATCAGGGACAGCGAGAATTCACACTTCATCCAAATGGATGAGATTCTTCTCCTGCAAAGGACCATCTTTCAGCAATTCAGTTTGTACTGATCTGCTGCAAACCAGGTGTTAGGCATAATTTAAGGGATACCTATGAAGTAAAATTTTGAATGCTTGCATTAAAAAGGCCTTACTTGTAATAACAATATAGATATTTACCTGGCAAATGAAATATCATTTACTAGAATTTATTCTACTCATTTCCTTTAGTCTCAAGACAACATCCTATAACTCTCTATAGTTTCAAAAGTCAGATTCAATTTTAAATGATAGTTTATAGAAAAGTCATGCTCTAAGTTGGAACTAGAATTGCAAATCTTCACTGTGGGGTAGCCTAAGTCTGCTTTGTGATAGGCTCCTTTCCTGCCCTACTTACTTAATTACTCATGTGGAAATTTTCAAACAACTGTTTTTTAAGCATAAAATTATTCTTTAAATTATGTAATAAAAAAGTTCCTAATAGATTTCAGGATCACAAGTTTACTGTAAATACTATGATAGGCCCTCTGTTTTACTGTCTCAAGTTTAGGTCACTTTGGTTCAACCACAGGAGCTCTCTAATCGTGTGAAGTTCTGTTGGCCTACCAATGCCCAAATCATAAAATATTATGTTGATGAACATTAAAAAAATTATTTCAAGCTTATGGATTTTTAAAAGTTATAAGGAAGCAGCTAATGAGTGAAAAAATATTTATCAACTATTTAATTAATATTAGCTTTAAAATTAGGTTCGCTGTGAAATTGTTCATGTATTACAAAAATCTGTATTCATGTAAATTTTTGCTGCTCTAGCATAAAAAACATAACAAACCCCAAAATCTCCAGAGCAAAGGCAAAAAAGTTTCAGTGGGCACTAGTAACTCAGCACTGCTTAATTAGAACCTCAAAAGTACATGAAAGGGGCAGAGAGAAAGTAACAATTTAGAAGTCCTGCATACTTTTTATGAGTTGCAAAAACAAACACCTGAAAAACATAATACAAAAAGATTGAAACATATGTGAAGAAAGTGGTTTACATTTAACTAAAATATATTTTGTGTTCTGTGTTCACTAAACCAGAAAAACCTCCTAAACCAACCAACAAAACCAAAACAAACACAAGCAAACAAGAACACCCAACCNAAAAAAAAAAAAAAAAAAAAAAAAAAAAAAGAAGCATCAATGTGGTAAAACAAGGGAAGAACTAACCTCTCTGACAGAGTGGATCTAAAAATTCTTGCAAACCACTTGGAACATTTCTGACAACATCGCAGGAATAGCCATCTTCTGGTAAAAGAAAAGGTAGCTGTAAGTCAGGATCCTCTTCCAGCTGGACTTCTCGGCCATCACTGCGTGCAAGTTCATCAGCCGTATTTTCTGCAACAGTTACTACATTCTCTATCAATTCCTGGACAGAAGGCAGAAAGATATTGTTACTATCAAGGGATAATTTTTATTAAGTAAAATATTCTACCATTAAGAAAACACTAAGATTGCAAGAAAAAGGAATTTGGAAAATAAATTGTCAGATATCAAACTTCTTTGGCTCCATTATGTATAGTCAGCACACTGTATTGCTTTATTTGATCTCTTACGGTAGACACCCAATTTTCAAACACATCAGAAGCACACAACATGAGCAGGATAACTTGAGATGCACCAGGGAACTTTAAAGCTCTAATTTGCCACACAACTGTTCTGCTTTATAACACAAAAAGCTCTATAAAAACATGGTGTTTTTCACTATGTCACTACCTGTGGTTGCATGCAGCCCAGAGTAGTCTCTCTTCTACATTTTCAACAGATCTCCAATATTTCAGTAGGTTATCTGTTACTACATTGTACGTACCGAGAAAATTAATTCGTAAGTCAAAAAAAAAAAAGTAATTCCTAACATCGTCTTAAGAAATGAAGATCCAAACACCACTTTGTGCTTCTGCATTCTTCTACTTAGCCCCTCAAAAAAGTACACAGTGAGAAAGCTTCTCTCCCTCTCTCCAAGCGTTCTTCCATTTTTCTGGTACTTTATATGCCTTAGGCTGGCTCCAGTTTTAGCATAAAAACATTCAGACATTAAGTGAAATAAGTTACAGGTAACTTTTAAAAAATATGCAAATTGTAATTCGCTGAACCCTCGGTCTCTTCCAAGTTGCATGCCCTGCCTTGGGAACCAAGAAATCACCCATGCTCTACCTTAGGAACCAAGTAATTAACTCAGGTTTGAATTATCACTACATTTGAACAAGCAGGTAGCACCAATACTTAAAAGTAACTTTACCTCCAGTTAACCTTCATTCTTTCTGGAAGAGAACTGTGTTTTTGCTGGCCATAAGACAGAATTTCTCTGAAGCTGCTACGAATACTCTATATGGATTCCTTTAATACAAGTATTTGCTTTACAAAAAAATTGAGATGTCATTTTCAGTCTCTTCCTATAGCTTCTACTTGGCTCCCAAACCCAGTTTAACACCTTGGTCTTTATCTCATCCTATGTGTCTAACATGCAACTCAAATTCTGTAATTGCCCGATGCAACAATTTTATTACTGAAGTACAAAGCAGAACACAGTTGAAACAAGACCATGTAAACATTCAGTTTCTGCAGATTTCCAAAGGGAAGTCAGACAGATACAGCCTGTCTTTAGAAGTGCTCTTCAAGAAGGGCTTCATTATCATAAAAGGGAAAAATTTTTAAAATAATTATGTAAAAGGTATATAGAATTAATTTATATTCCTCTGAACAAATTCCAAGCCTTGTAAATTTTCCATTTTGCAGAAGTCAGTCAGAGTTTGAGCATGTAAGTCTTTTTTACAACAGAAGTCCCGAACACCACAGCAAACACACAAACCAGCCATACTGTAATCCTCCCCCTGACACAATGAACACCTGTCAAATACAGCACTCTTTCTTTGGAGGTCCCACAATAATAAATTGTAATAATAGTAAACAAACAATAATTTTGGAATTCTATCTGCATCACAATCAATGGGAAATGTAAGCTATGTTCTTCAGCAGTATTTTTTGGTTTGGTAGCCAATAATAAAAAAATATATCCAAGCTACAGGACTCCCTAAACACCTCTAGAACTGTTGTTATTAGTACCTTTGATTTAATAAACAGATGTATTTGCATGTATTTTAAAAAGTGTATTTTGCAGACAATGCATTCAGTTATATAAATATTAGATTATTTTCACCTAGCCTTTTAAGATTTTTTGTGATTAGACACCTATCAGGTTTACCTTATACATTTTTTTTTACAATTCTGCAAGGAACACAAAACCTCCTCTGACTTTCCCATGGACAAAACTTTGAATAGTCAGTTATGTCTTAAATATCAATATAAAAAGAGTTCTGCAAACAACTTTATATATGAACCTATAGACATGTCCACCAAAGGAAAATCTGTCCACTGCTTGTACGGCGGCACTCAAGATGCATGGATATTTACATCCCACGTGTAAAAAAACTTAGTGTTCCTGCTTCTTTCACTTAATTTCTTCAAATTATGAATCTTTGTTTCTTCTGGTTACACATCGAACCAGCTTTTGGGAGTGCTCTGTGCACCACCCTTCTACCATCATACACAAATGGTGTGTGAAGTGCAGTGACACCTCTGCAAGTATGTTCAATACACAGTGTTACCTTTTCACAACTTGGTGTAAGAGTTTTTTGGCAATACCCTCTTTGAGTTTCAGTGAAGTATACCCACCAAAGCTGGTGGCCGGGCTGATACCACCTATACTTCTCACGGTATGATGATCAGACTGATTCATCTCATAACAGTTCCAAATCAATGAACAATAAGCTAGCTATTTTCAGTCAGTGTTTTTACTTATAGCCTGTATTCCTTGGATATGTTAAAACAGCACAGTAAGTGATAGAAGAGACTTACTGTTGGGATGAGCGGTTCATCTGGAGCACAGTGATAATTCTGCAGCAAGGCTTGTAGTTGCAGAGAATTCAGCTTAAAGCAAGTACTGTTAATATTTGGAACATCTGCATGTGAGTATTTGTCCATGGTAAGCAATGTGGTTGCCTAAATAGGGGGAAAATAAAAATGTCATAGGAAAGTAATCCAAACTAGAATGAAGCCTTAAGCCTTATTTCTGAGCGTTACTTGAACTAGAAAACATAAAAGCAAGAAGCCACATTTGTAAAAAGAAGCAATGCAAACGTCCCCAAAACAACACTAAATCTCCTGTACCTCTAAGACAAATACTACATCTATCACAAATGAGGCATTTCCATTCTAAAGCTACAGTTCTTGTTTCTGTTCAGCAGTTATAGCTAGGTCTTATGAGAAGAAATTGTCTAACTTAAATATTAATATTGCTGAAAATGTTTTGTGTCTTTCCAAGCTACCTCAATGTTCCAGAACTTATTCACACAAAGTACACTTGTCCACATGCTGTTCTCTAGTCACACAAAATATAAAAAAATTCTTAGAACATACAATGATGTGAGAAATGTTAATCAAAAACACCCACACACACTCACCTGCACTATTCTGCTCAGGTGGCAATCGGCAGCCAATTCTAAACCCTGTTTTTCTGCCCAGGCTTCAATGTGACCCAACTGTTGACGAACAATAGCACCCCAATAATGTGAACATAACCCTGAATCAGGGGCTGTAACTAATCTATTAAAAAGCCACATGTTGATAAAATGAAACAGCTGCGAGAAGAGCTGTATAGTCAGAGCAGCATTCACTCTACATCGTCGCAACAAGGACATAGCTCCAGTCAACGTATGCAGCACATCATCTATAAAGATAAAACAAGAAACAAATCTCATTCACATACTGCAATGTACAACTGGTTTAGGCCATTAAAAAACAGGAACAGCCAAGTCAGTTGACAAATGCTAGGTGATACCTACATGGATTACACAGTTACACAGACTTTCAAAAATAAATTTATAGCTCCATGGTTTTCAAGACTGAAAAACAATCCTTTTAATCCTGGAATGAAAATAAATTCTTTGGGGGAAATACTTAGTATGCAAGTACATCTGATACTTACATAATGCCCTCACTTGAATAAACTAATTTTTCTGTTATTTTTACTAACAAGCTAAAAAATTTATATTTTGTTTCAAATGCATATTGCAATTGTTCTTCACATGCATTATGCAATGCAGTTACTTTCTGATGAAACTGCAAGCACAGAAAGCTTAATACCCAAAAGACCAAGGAGTACATATGAATTCTGCATATTATACTCCCTGTAGTTGTAAAGAACAGTTGCACTTAATATCTCTTTGGATCATCTTTACTTCAGTTACTCACAACGTCACTATTTTCTAAACTACTCCTAACATTTATCCCTGGTTAGTTCTTTGAATCTGAGTATTTTTTATGTTTTCTGTTTTCCGTGTTCTTTAGTAATCAGGCTACATAACATTGGAGATTCTCACACTATCCCCATGAAAGCACGACATGGGTTTTAAGTGGCCTGTGTGTGGATGATATCAAGAGGCACTGAAAGTCTGAACACAGTCAGTGAGCCAAGATTACAGACACAGTGGGATAGCACACATGACCAGAGCCCACTCATGATCAGGAACAGCCCAGGAAAACTGACATTGCTGTGAAGCACTGTCAATCATATTTAAAGTATCATGGCAGGGATCACTGGCAAGAATCCACAAGGCCAGTCAGTTTAACCTTAGTACCTGAGAGGTAGGTACTCTGTCAGATTCTCCCATAGCAACCTGACAGTGAAATTGCTGAGATAAGGACTGGATAAGCAGATTATAATGTAGGGAGAGAACTGACTGGACCACTGGACTTGGTGGATTTCACAAAATGGTATGGTTGGAACNGAGCTTTTCATCAACCCAGACCCCAAGGTCCTTTTCCTCAGGGCTGCTCTCCAGCCATTCACCACACAGCCTGGGTTTGTGCTTGGGATTGTGCCTACCCAGGTGCAGGACCTTACACTTGGCCTTGTTGAATTTCATGAGGTTGGCTTGGGCCCACCTCTCCAGCCTGTCCAGGTCCCTCTGGATGGCATCCCTGCCCTCTAGCAAGTCAATTGTGCCACACAGCTTGGTGTCATCTGCAAACTTGCTGAGGGTGCACTCGATTCCTCTGTCCATATCACTAACAAAGATGTTAAACAGCACCAGTCCCAGCACTGACTCCTTATTTGTGAAGATCAGTTGGCAGTCAGCTATTAAGAGTTTCCCTTATGGATTGAGGCTGGGACTAATACCCTTTAATGATTTTATTAAGGAGTGATTGGATGGAGTGCATTCCTGGGAAATTCACAGATGACACTAAGCTGTGAGGAAACACTGATAGGCAGTGTATTTTTCAGAAGGGCCTCAGTAGGCTAGAGAAATGGGCTAACAGAAACTTTATGAAGTTCACAGGCAACCTGCCAGTTTCTGCACCTGGGAAGGAAGAAGTCTGTGCAACAGTATAGGTTATAGACAAAGTAGACCTGATGAAAAACATGTAGAGATACTGGTAAACATCAAGTTAAACTGCGTCCCTGCTTGAAAGGTAGCCAGTTGCATATTTAGTTGCTGCTGCTAACTAAATGAATAAGTCATTTAGTTAGCAGTAGCCCAGCTAACAGAAAGGAGGGAGATAATGCTTTGTATTCCCTTCCTATACATTCAGTATTTGTCACACTCCATCTGGAGCACAGCATCCTGTTTCAGACTCCCCAGCATAAGGAGGATACCAATCTAATGGAGCAAATTCAGCCCATAGTCGTCAAGATCATGAGGAGGCTGGAGAAAAGTATATAAAGGGACAGGCAAGTGGATTTGTTTCATCCTGGAGGAAGTGAAGACCAAGGAGAGAACTTACTATTATCTTCATCTGCATAATGTGAGCATTCAGAAAAAGATTCCTCTCAAAGGTGCTCAGTGATGGCACAGAAAAACAGACAAATCAATACGAAAATTGCAACATGCAAAATTCCAATTAGATCTATGAAAAGTATTTTCACTGTGATGGTGAAACATAGAAGCAAGTTGCTCAAAGATGTTGCGACATCACCATTCCTGAGTATATTCAAAATTCATCTCTGAACAACCTGATCCAGTTGCACCTGTCTTGATCAAGACATTGGATTAGATGACATCCCAATGTTCCACTGCAAACTACATTATTCCACAATTTTTTAAACCAAATACAGATAATTAGAAGGTCATTGCTGTCCTTTGTTATCATCTATACAAAACTGACTTAAACAATTCTAGAGGGTCAGGGTGACTTGTAAATGTTGCATCACTGAAAAACTCTGTTATTAATTGTACAGTTTTGAAGACAAAAGATCAAATAATCTAACCTATTTTAGGTCTTTGAGGATTATTTTCCTCTGGATCATCAAGGAATGCTGGCATGTAGTTATTAAGCTCTGATTGCAGACAATGAACCAGGTACCTGGAAAGGAGTGGTGGTGAAAAAAAAAAAAACAACATTATTTCAAATCCTGCATGCCTTCATCATGAATGCTTCTAAAGAAAAAGATCTATTTTCCAAGCAGAAATACACTCTTCTCTTTTTTTTAAACTCTACCAAGAGCGGACTTCAGAATTTTCCTATTGAGCCAATGTTTAATAGATCCTGAAATGGCCATAGTAGGTTGTGCAAACAATTTTAAAATTCTTATGTTTAACTTACCTTTAACTATAAGAATGAAACAAAACATGAAAAGCCTGTTTCAGTTATTCTTTCTCTTCTAATTATTATTGTCTTTAACACCGTTTTTGCTAATTCATGTACACATCTGATGTTAGGAGTGGAAACTAAAATTGAGTTATATTGTAATCTCATATGTAATAGAAAACATTTCATGTCTTTCTACATCTCCCCTGTTCAACTGCTAACATTTTTCATTAAATACCCTCAATTGCTAGAAAATACATGACATGGTAATTTCAATCAACTCTGGTGCATGCTAGTTGTTACTGTCTGTGGTGGGCTAAGAACTTACCACCACCACCACTGAAATTTACCAGACTGCTCTCAATGCTTGGAAATAAGACAAAGCTATATTTACAACAAAGAAACTTTTACAAGCATATATACACAATACATTTACAAGTATTTAGAATTATATACAAATTAGAAATAATACAGAAATCCAAACTCTCCCCTGGACAAATTAAAACTGCCCAGAAGGGGCTCAAAGCTACCCTTTCTTTCTCCCTCTACTTTCCCAGACTGATAAACAAAACAACCAGCAAAGTGCACATCGTTAGGTGTTAGCCAATATTAGCAGAGAGATACTAGAGTGGAGTGAGCAGGAAGCGAATAGAACCAGTGTTCCAGACCACAGTGGGACAAACTGTTCACTTTTTGGCTTTTTATCACTTTCAGCAAACCAATGAACGATACAGACTTCATCATTATTTTATTTTCACAATCAATGATCTTTCTCATTATAATATTCCAATTAGCCTCAAACCAGCACACTATCAAGTAACATTACCACAGTAGATTTCGTTCTTTTCATGTTTCTGTTGTGCTTTTTCAATTTGTCTCCTAAATATGCATTCCACAGTTCTCCAAAAGTTTAATACATCCATTTGTACTCTGCCGTGTTATAGTGTTTAGGGGTTAACTCACATACAGCTGAAATTTGGAGATACCCTTTCACATCTAGCCTGCCCATCATGTAGAACGAAAGAATACAGTGCCATTTCTATCCTACTCGCAGCAATATTCTGTCTTCAAGAACTACCTAGCAAATCTAAGCAGCCAAGAGTTGTTGTTTCAAGACACCAATCCAAAACACGGACCTGTAGCAAAAAGGCATAGCTTCATTAAGTTACTAATGAAGATGCTGTAAGAATTGAAAGGCGCTATAAACAAAAAAAAAAAAAACAAAACAAAACAAAGACTGTCACAGTAGCTACTTGTTATACCCTATTTACCCACAATTCGCCTATATATATTTTTTTCTTATATCTGTGGGAGTACGTACAAAGTGTTTTGATGCATCTCTGATAACTGTTTTCTGTGCTTTTGAAAAGTATAAGGTTTCATATACTACATTACCATATGATATAACTGCTATCTAAAAAAGTACAGCCCTCCCTTAAAGCTGAACACTTAAACCATGGTTAGGTCCTCCAATTCTGTAGTAGTACATATAAAAAGAAGATTATACTCTGTGTTACTACATTAAGTATGAAAAAATTAAAACAGACCATCTACAAGTTGGGGAAGGCTGAGTATGTCACTTGTCTAAGCGTTAGTGTCAGAGACAAATTTGCTGAGAAATACTTGTTCAATAATGGCTTGGGGAAAAAAACCCACAAAATCAAAATATGAACAAAAATTAAGCCTTTCTTGTTGATTAGCACTGCACTCACTTGACATTGTTATCTTTGTCAAGGACCCTCAGAGAACTTCCTTCCCATTGGCTACTTCATTCAGAATCAGTACTGTAACTACCTGAGCTAACAAGCATAGACTGATTTTAAGCCAAAACCTGGGCTTATATTTTTAAGAAAAAACTGAAACAAGCTAGTGTGCAAATTGCTATTTATGCAAATTACTTAAGTATATTATACTCAGAAACCCTCAAAGAGAACAAGGTTGATTACTTCAGAGACTTATAAATACTTAAGCCTATGTATTTATACATAAACAACAACAAAAAAAAAAACCACCTCTCATCACCTCCATAAAACACTCAGATTAAGAGAAGGCAATCAACACAAACTAAATTTAAAATAGCATTTCCCTAGAATTTTCGTTGGCAGCCTCAACTGACAGATTGAACTGCTTCATAGCCCCATGATCCATATTCACAAAACAAAATATCTGTCTAAACAAGTGCATAGCCTTTAAGTCTTTTTCTCATATATTCAACGTTACTCAAATAACATTATTGCTGTATTTGAAATTTTGCAATGTTTTTTTCCTAATAGCCACAGAAGCATCAACTATGTTAAACAAAACAGAAGCATGACACCCTTACTTGAATGCCATTTGAACCAAGTGTGCCAAAACATCTTGTGCATCCACGGTAATTCGACTAAGATCTCTGTCTTGCTTTATGAAATTCAGTAATTCAGATGCATTTGCCATCCAAAAGGCAAGTGCCCCAGCAATATTCTTCTGTTTCTGTAAGCAGAAAGAAAGAAAAAATAATACAGGGAAATGGTCTTCTGATAAAGCACAGCAGCTTAAAAAGGCTTCAAAAGATAGACCAGTACCTTCTCCCATTTCACCAAACATATCCCAGATACCAGATATTTGCAAGATCTTTGTATGTAATATTGCAATTGCTGCAACTAGTAAGGTAAATTTTAACATGTTCACTGAATGTGTGAAATACTGTTAAATTGCCAGTAGCCATACCAATAAAGCCATGACAGAAGCATCTAGTGCTTGTAGAAGCATGTAGTGCTTGTGCTAAGAACTTAGCAGAATGCAGTATCTGGTAATCTGTGCACTTGCAAGTGCAGATTCACTACTGCCCACTGCCACTCCTGATACTGGGCTCACTGGCTCCAATACCAGGTAACTCAGTATCAAGTACTGATCTATCTCACCATCTCCCGACCACAAATGCCAGGCCAGGCAACCTCAGATGAAATCCAAAGAATAGGAACCACAAACAAACAACAAAAAAAAGAAAATAAAGGGAAGAAAAAGAACTTTGGTCATTTCATATCCACATTGAAGTGCGTTAAGCAGATATTATGGAATGCCGTAAAAGTTGCAAAGTCAAAAAAGGATTTTAGTACTGCATGTTCCAGTTGCTGAATGAGTGTTATGAACTGTTCAAGTCCAGCTGTTTGAGTATTGTATTTTGATATGGAAGCAGCATGAGAAACTGAGCTAAGCCAACATAGCTAGGATCAGTTCCCAGCAATATATCCTACCTGATCAACCTGGTCTACCTCCTGGAGAAAAACGGACGAAGGAAATCAAACAGAATAGAAGAAAGAAACTTGTGAACAATCATGATAGCTTTAGAAATCAAACACTAAATATGAAGGTACAACACTTATGTTCACAGTTATACACAGATGCATTAATCAGTAGCTATGATGCAGCTGAGCCCCTTTTAAAAAATTTGTTTTAATAGGACTAGTAGCACAACAGCTAAAAACTGAAGTGCCCACTTGAGAATTAATTCAAGGAATGTCCTGCATTAGTTGACATCCCAGAATAGTTGGTTATTCCATGCTCAGTGCAGCACAGAAACCTCTCAGAAGCTTTTGCAGGCAATGGGGTAAACTAGTCATCTGAGTAACAGATCCAAGGAACTATTTGCCCACACTGCTGCACCAATGAAGACAATGTACAAACAAACACAAAAGGGGACAGCAAATCCCCACAAGAAAAAAAAAAAACAGAAAAAAAAAAACAAACCACAAAATCAACCAAAAACATAAAACACTTAGGACAGGTTTGATAATTTAATGGCTTTTCAATTAAAGAAAGACTGTTTGTTTTAAACAACAAAAGAGAGTCAAATGAAATACCAGACTAAGCTTCTTAAATGCTTGTACATATGAAGTACACTGTCTTAAAAAACCCAGCCAAATGTGTTTTTCTGACAATTTAAAACTAAGGTCCTATTTAATTATTTTTGGCTTTCTAATCTGACCAATGTCCCCCACCTGGAAATACAATGAGCTTACATGCAAAATTTTGAGGTGTCATTTGCTGTTACTATTGTCATTTTAGTTAGAGCTCAAAAAACATAAAGTTGTCATTGCTTTAGTTTCTTCCTCCTTTCCAACCAAGGCACTCTGAACTAACTGAAGATGTGTTGGCACAGAACAAAAGGAGATGCTCCTTCTACAAATAAATGTTAAAATTTGCGAAGAATCAGAAATGTCACAATTATTTGGGGAGAGGGAATTATGATACCAAAAATAGGTTTTTTAATATGAATTAAAGTTTTTGTTCCTTGATTTTTATTGAAAGCACTGAGCCTTCTCACAGATCTCTTCAATTTTATTCCTATCTTTAAGTCGTCTATACTTGTATATGCTAATGCAAAGCCTGCAAAAAGCCAGAAACTTAACTTGCTAGCAAGTACTTCTAGAGCAACTTCAGAAAGCTATCAAGTCTCCTTAGGATACAGGCAGGCAAAACAATTTTAGTCCCACAACACTGCACAAGAGTTTGTGCACCTTTCCTCCACTTATGCTTTGGGTGGCTCTCTCCCCTTGCCTCCCCTCTTTCACACCCTTCAATGCATTAGGCATTATAGTCAAAATACCAAAAAAGCTGTTACAAAACAGCAAATTATTATGGCAATTTAACTGTGACAGTCATCAATATAATCATGAATGCTACAGCTTGTAATTTGACTTAGTTTAGCTTCTACTGTTTATATACCTATTGAGACAGGTTCAAACTAATGACATCTTTCCCAGTCAAGCTCTGGAATCAATGCATTGGTCTTCAGCCCATTAACTGTCAAATGCATTGAAGTTCTACTCTTTCATCATATTTGTAATTTTCCCTCTTTCCCTCAGCTTCTTCAGAATGACATTTGAAAGAACTACTTCCCCATTTTCTTCAGCCTCCAGCTCCTTTCAGTTTATTTCTTGCAACTACGTATTGTTTTACAAATACAGCTATCATTTCCTTTATGATGTCTTCCTTAAATATTAGGTTGGAAATTAGACTGCAACTGCAGAGCTGCAAGGCTGTAGAAATGGTTTTTCACTTAGTCCCAACAAACACTTCATTTTAACAGTTTTGTAGCACTATTAACAGGATCATAAAACAGACTTCCTTGCAAAAAACACAAAGCTGGATTTTTCACAGAATGATCTATTTCCTAGCTTTGATCTGCTTTCAAATCAAATTGATGTTTGAGCCCCCCTCTCTAGTACCTTTTTAGCAGCTACATGGTTACTCGCTTCAATTTAACACAAAGAACATAGAACTTTGCTTTCCCGCTATACCCACTCCCATCACCTCAAGCCTTTTTGGTGTAATTTTTACTACTTATATTAGTTACATAAACCAAGCGACTTTCTTGGATTTGGCACTGAACTTTCAGACTACATTCGAAGCCTACCCTTTCACTATTTACTTTTCATGTTCCCAAGTGAACTGCTTGTGTTCAAGGTCTCTGCATTTTGTGTTCTCCACCACTGCCACAATCTCCCCTCTGACTAACAAATTCACCTTTCCACAGTGAGATATTTCTTTTTAATAGCAGAACCTGAATATTTTACTTTTGATAAATCAATTCAATTTAACCAAATATGTATTTTACACCATGGCATCAAGACTCAAAGCAATGTACTACTACTACACTTCAGATTAAAACCACCTTACAAGCTCTCATCGGTTTCAAAATGTACATGACAGGGTAGTCTTTCCTTTCTTAGTGTAAAGTGTTTCCAACACTGGTATTTTCTCCAGTTCTTTCTTATGAAAGGTGGAAGCTTTTTGTAACTGTTCAGAGAACTGTCTAATCATTAATGTTCTCCCTGTTGAAAACTTCACTAAGTCTTGCCAAAACCTTAAAAAAATCTGAATAGCTTTGGTTTGCTCTGACTTTAATGTCACTTCCTTGCTGTTTACTTCTACCTTCTCCCTTAATCAACATGTTTCGTAATACTTGTATCATAAATTCTCTAAAGCAGGACTGATGTATTTGTTATGCTTGCACAGTGCCAAGCACAGCAGGGTCCTTGCTCTATATATGGGCTACCATGGCAGTACTTTTTGCAACAAATGTATGTGTTTTAATACATATAGAGATCCATTTCAAATTTTCTTCTGGGAAAAACATGCAGACAAAAAAGTTACAATAATTAATTGTTGAGGATACCTGGATTAGCATTCCTTTTTCAAGAAATAACCATTATATTTTAATCAACAGTTACACAACACAAAGTATTGTCTAATTTCACAGACAACTCAGTGGTGCTCATCCTTCATTCCTACACAAAACAGAACTCCCCCATGCTTCTGTAGAAGTCTTGCACATGTAATAACAATAGCATCACACTACATAGCTGACATTGCAACATTTGAGAACTTCCATTTCTCTTTATAAAAAGTAATTGTTTCAGCTTGTTTGAAAAAGCCCAATGTTATTACCATTTTTGTGTAAGTAACATATTCAAAAAGTCTTGTTGTTTCTTATGTCTTGATGTCAAGCATCAATTAGTGCAAGCAATGGTATTCTTCAATAAGCATATCCAACTTGTTTTCCAAGAGCTCACAGCCAGAAATGTTTGCAAAGATCTTACCTTCTGGTTCATGTCAGAGAACTTATCTTCAGAGCAACAGCCCTTCCCTAACCTCCCACACTGCTCAGAAGTTTCTTACCACTCACATTATTCACTGACACAATAGTAAACCTTCATATAAGCAATCAGGGCAGGTCTTATTCTGACCCTTAACAATAGTTGGGAAGGTTACTAGATAATCTACAAAATGTATTTAATTCCCTTGACATTTTTTTGCAGAGAAACTCACCTGTATAACTCCTTCCATCATATTCACCATCTTGTTGACTATAGCAATAACTTTGTGAGTGCGCTCAGTAGGAGTGATGTCAGGTCTGTACTGGCTTGACAATACATACCGACAAGTCATATACAAAACATACGTAGGTGACAGCTTGAAATGAACTGTTGAGCTATTTGTGTAATTTATAATGGCAGATAAGAAGGCATCTTCAGCTACAGAGAAAAGAGGAAAAAAAACAATGTCATAAGTCAAAGATGCAATGAAAGTGAAATAAAATAGAGGGAAAGTGGATTTCTTTTTAAAGGACACAGGTAAGTAATTTACAGGAATCTGAACTCAAAGTTGCTTGCTGTGTACTGTGGTTACTAAAGCACAATAACAGACTTCTATATAAAGCTAGAAAATCTCATCATCAGCAAACATTATTTGTTGTCTCTTTGTTCAAAGAATTTTTATCTTCGAGAGAACAGAAAAATGCATGTTTATCTTTCTACAAAATTCACTTATTACAGGGAATTTTATACTAATTAAAAAATCTGTCTTGCTCACAAATCCATTTAGTTTCATGTATCTGAAGTTTGAACAACCAATGGTACAGTTATTTTTCTGCCTTATAAGAGAGCTTAAAAATCTGGGGACCATGGTAATTAAAAAATTAAATTATAAATGAAAGTTTAAAGAAAGATTTTATATAAAATGGATTTTGACCAAGATGAAATCTATTATCCAAGGCATGGAGAACCATGATGAAGAGAATGAATTTTACATACTGTTGAGAATGTTGGATTAATTGTTTTTCCACAGTTACATTTGCTTATCTGAAGATAAAGAGCTGAAATGCAATTGGAAATAGATATGCATGAACCTGCTCCAATATCCAAATTAACTACCATCTGTTTAGTCACTACTGTTTTTAATGCTTACTTACATTATCCTTAAGTTCTCAATTGCACTGAAATATTACATTATACCAAAAAAAAAAAAAAAAAAAAAAAAAAAAAAAAAAAAAAAAAAAAANAAAAAAAAAAAAAAAAAAAAATTCAATAGGTTGGTGTTATAAATTTGCAATTTACTCACAGCTTTCCCTGAATTCAATACTGGCAGGTAGTATCAGTTCTGGTCCGTGGGTATCCTGAGGTCTAAAGAAAGGAGACAAAACAAGAATGAAGCCATTCACAGGGGTCATAATTTCACTGTAAAATAACGTATTTCTCCAAATGCACTGGCTCCAAATGCTGACACATTATCTTCTTCCAAAATAATTCTATTTTCACCTTTCCACTAGAATCAGAGTACATTTGCCAGCAACACAGAAGATCAAAACACAGACTTCATTTGTGGAGTCTGTGATATTAATGAACATCCTCTTCTGATCTGTGTATCAGTTTGCCATCCACCATTGACAGGATTCAAGTAACAAATTATTCATGGACACGTAAAAGAAAGTGAACGAAGCTTCACCTGAAACATCAGCTCGATTACAACTAATCTAACCTCCTATCTTTAATGCCCTCAAAACTAATGAGAACTTGGTCAACTTATTTGTCCTTTCTTCTGTAAAGGAGGAAAAGGAGGTAAACTGTAGCCCCTACCCTCGCCTAGCTGTTGCTACGTTATGTTAAGAAATGCAGTCATTCCATTAACCTGAGAACTATATCCCCACTTAAGAAAAAGCACTGGTATCAGTTTATCAGTATCTACTAGAGAACTCACATCTGAGAAAAATGAACAGAAATTTGATTTTTCTGGTGTCTACAAAAGGCTAAGCACATATTTCATTCCCCCCTTAAGCAAAAGCAGTAACTGAGCTGTTCCCTCTAGTCAGGCATCAATTTTTAGGTAATATGTAAAAGCTTAAGGTCTTCTGCACGTGATAGGCATTTTTACCATATGTAACACAATATTTAGCTTTTTTCTCTCCTCAGTAGCTTTGATAAAGGAATGCAAATGTGATTATGTGAACTTCATTCTCCTTAGATATTTTAGTTATGCCACAAAGCAGAGATAGCCGAATAAAGGATCTCAGCATCTTACTTCATGTAGCAAAAATCCACAAGATTAACTCTGAAGGCTCACATCAAAAGATTCAAAATTTAAAAAAAAAAAAAGGATACCTTTGGGATTTGGTAATTTTCTTTTTTTTTAAACTTGCAAAAAATTAAACCAACAGAGAACTCAGTTATGTGATCTAGATAACGCTTTACTACAAAAATAGCTCAGCAAAACGAAGTTGAGAAGCTGAAAGTTAAGGAACTGCAGAATATGCACATAAACTTCTGCCAGTTCAGTTACATTCCAAAGACGACAGCATGCTCTTGATGAAGGTTAGTCAGTTGGCAAATTGTAGCATTTATTCTATTTCTAATTCTAAAAATTTTAAACTATTTTCTCCCTACTTCCACACTGTCAAAAGTGCATTTTTCTTAACTGAAAGCTTAACTACTTCTACAGAAGAATACTACTCACACAGCATTATCAAAATAGAATTCTAACAACTCCAAATAAATTTTTTATATCTATCATTATAGGAATGGTAATAAGACAAATAAATGCTTCAACAAACTGGCTGGTAAACCAGATAGATGATTTGTTTCCTTTTCTTTAGAACAGAAAGATCCCTTTCAGCACAAAGGAAGGAATGTGATTCTCGGTCTTTGCTCCAATGGGAGAGAAAGCAGCACAGTAAATGAGAACTGATAAGGATTAGTACAAGACTGATTCAAGAATTTGGGGAATTGCTTTGAGAGAAATTAATGAAGTAGAAAGAAGAAAGACTTCTTTTAAAAAATGTAAATCTAGCTTTACCTGTAAATCAGCTCTCTAGGAACACATGCAGTAAGTCAATTATTAGTTAAGTTGAATATCCTTCAACTAACATAGCATTTTCTCCTCCTTCTAAGCACACACAAAAGAAGTACTGTCCAATTAAGCTTTGAAAATAGGAAATTTAAGTTAAAATAATTCTGTTTCTGACATGATAGCAGCATGCCAGCCTGCTTTGTTATTGGATATATTTTAAGTATATACTGTCTTTGTGTTAGTGCTTCTACAGAAAAGCCTTCTCTGTGGTGATGAAGTTCTTTGAGTGAAACCAGTGTGAAAGTCTAGTTATGGTATGTTCAGCAAGGCCATAAAATACTGATTACGGGTTTCCTCCTCTCAAAGTATAGTGTCAGGTAATACTGCATTTTAAAATTACATTAAAAACAATACATTCTCATTTCTCCTAGACTATTTTGTCTATGATGAAATGCATATAGAAAAATTAAATATCCTCTGTCTTTGTGTGGTTGTTTTAGTCAACGTATAAATTTTGCAAGACATGCTAAAACTAGGAATCAGGTGAGTGTTAGTATTCCATTAACACCACTTTTATATCACTATTCTCATTTCCAATCAAACACATCTTTAAGAACTCCTGAAGGGTATGCAAAGCAAAAAAAAAAGAACATTCTTTTTCTTTTTTCTTATATTATTGTAATGCTAATTGTAGTCCATTTTCTAAGAACCACGTGTGACTACAATCCTTAATAAAATAGTTACCATCCTTTATGTCACAGAATCACATTTCAATTAGAACATTTCAATTAGAATATCCAATAATTAGAGTGAAATTATACACTCAGATTTCAACTTTTTTTCCTAGAGACTAGGAATGAAAAAATAAGGCATTCAAGTTCTAATGGTCTTCAGTCCATTCGGTGAGTAACTGAAAGAAAAATCTTACTTGTCTTACAATTCACCTTTGAAAAGTGGTAATGAATACACAGAGAAAGGACAAACACAGACATTTAGTACAGACTTAGGCAGACCAGTTGTACTGCAATAAGAAACTCAAACTGCCCGGCAAGGATTTTTTTGGTTTTGTAACTACCATAGCAGTTACTTCCCTCCATAATTGCTATCCTTACAGTTCACAAAGTGAGATGAGTATCCCAAAGGCAGCCTAAGTAAAGATATATCCATCAAAAACATATCCACAAAACTGACAAATCCAGTTTGAACAAGTCATTGCCTGGCACTTCTTCTTAATTTGAGAGTTTGACTTTGATAACCTGTTAATTTCAACACAGCTTATATCTCTCAAGAAAAGCATGTGATAGAAATAATGCATGCAGATACATAAGGCTCTATAATTACACACCACATACTATACACAGTTATATAAAGAAATATCAGTATCAGATCTGGAGATTAAAAAAAAAAAAAGATCTCTGTAGTTTAGCTATCACAAACCTGCATGTAATTTGGATGCCTCCCTTTTAAAGTATTTTCTGCATACAGATACCATGCTGGGAAAAGGAAAAAAAAAACAAAAAAACACCACCCAAAAAACACCAACAAAACAAACAACACAAAAACCCCCCAAAAAACCAAAAACAAAAAACCAACAAAATCACAACAAACCACCAAACAGAAACTCAACCTGTACAGCAAGACTACTAGATGTATTCTCTTTAGAAGGACTTTTAAAAGTTTTTGGTTCAGGTTTTTTTTACTATTTGGGGCTTTTTGTTTGTTTTTAATTTTCCTCAAAAAATATAAACCAAACCAATAATCAGCTTAGAGATGGCCCTGTATTGCTGAAATATACAACTATAGCACAAAATATCCTCTGTACAAGTGCTCTTGCTGAAATGGGAGAAATACAGAGATTTAATAATCTTCATATGCATAGAAATGCACAAATAGAACTCAAGAATTAACAGTAGAAGCCTGAAGGACTTTTGAAGCTATAAAAGGTTCAACAAAATGTTTTGCATCTTTCATTTGAGGAAAATCACAGTTAAAATGCTAATAATTCAACAAGAAGGAATTAAATCTTTAACAACTTCAATAAAAAGAGTTCTGAAAAAGATATTCAAGATGCCCAGGCACTCTACCAAGAGACTGCAGACAAGAACAACTACTGTATTCTACTGTATCTTCACTGAGAAGATTTAAAAGACATCACTGCTACAAAATCCTAGAATATCAGGAATGCTGTTCAGGTAAAAGCACAATCCTCTGCCCTTTTTTCTCTATTTTTTTGTTTGTTTTTCTACCACTTCTCTCCCAACTCTGTTTTCTGGTTAGTAAATAATGAATACACCTAAAGGTAGTAGACATTGCATACTAGAAGATTCATAACTTGAATCACTGCACTTGAACCCTGCAGTACATTCATCTTACCTTTCAATTTATCACAGCAGTTCATCTACATTTAAAAGCTGATTTATGTAGACAGAAATCCAAAATTGTAGTTTTCTTAAGATTTGGGGGGAAAAAAAATGTGACCTTTCAAAGATGAGAGAGAGGCTTTGCAATCATGTCAGCCAGCTGCCAGAATCTTTGGAAGCATCTCATCAGGGCTTATCTATTTATGATGGAAAATGGTGACAGTTTTTGAAGCAATGCTAACATTAGAAGTTGAGCTCTTTTGAATGGTTATAATCTAAGTTTAAAAAAAAGGTATTATGATAACAGAGACTGAATAGCAAGAAAAAGGCCACATGACCTGAAGGCAGTGTCTTCCACTGTGGATTTGAAAACAAAATATGGAGGGCATGAAAAGTATCGTTTTGTACCTGAAAGAAAAGGGCCTGTGAGCAAAATGGGGCAGCATTTATCTACTTACTAACAGCCACTGTATCAAAAAAAACAATAATCAAGGAGGTGATGTTATACATATTTATAAATTGCATAATTGTCCAAGGCAAGAATTCAGAGGTAGCTAAAATTCTCTCTCACAGGACTTGTCAACAATACTACTGTCATTTCTTTCTCCAGAGCAAATGACATCATCTTGCCACTGACAAACGAAAATTTCAAGTAATTGTACTTCTTCATACAACACGTCTAACCTCAAATCAACAATGGTGTGCTATGACTACCAGCTTGGCTTTACAAAAAGAAAAACTACAAATAACAGAATAGCGAGGCAAAGAAATAATTATTTGCTTTTTGCTTTAGTTGTGTTTTATTTGGAGTGAGATCTCATTTTCCACTGGGAAAATTAGGCAGTTTACAATATTTTAAACGCATTACTTGACCTACCAGAAAAAAGTATCCAGCCTTTTCCATTATGAGAAGTAATGGATTACATATTTCCTACCTGCTTTCCTGTCTGCGGTAATCTTGCTGCTGCTCTATTCTAATCATTGGCTTCACCATTCCTCGTTCTGCTGTGCTGGATGCTGATGATGTCCTGTCACCATCAAGCCTGCTGGTGCTCTAATTCAAAACAGTGGGACAGATGCTTAGCATGCAAACATTGCATTAGCCAGTAATTGTGCTTGGCACTACTAAAATTGTGCTCAGCACTATGAAAAGTGTCAGTTTGAGGCTTGAAAGAGATGGGAAAACAGAAGAGTACAGCAGAGAACCCAGCAGCTCAGCAGGCCTTTTTACCACAAGGAAGCATCGAAGAGCACACTTGCAATTCAAAAGACGTCAATGGCCAGCTAGGAGCAGCTACTACTTAATGCACTGCAAGAGCATACAATGAAAATTTGTTTTTTATTTAAAAGTGACATAGCTATACGTATAAAGAAATAATTAATTGTTCATCAAAACTTTAACTAGGAGGCAAAATAAAGCACATCAACAGATTTAAGACTGGCTGTGCTCCCGTGCTCTGCTCCATGATTTAATTTATCCTATTTGTAAGTAAAATCTGATCTGTTAGAGAGTACATAATTTTCCAAACAAGAAACAGAAAATCAGACTATAAAAATTTTTAGGTAGAATTTTATTCGTTTTCATTCAGTGTCACAAGCTCCTCAACAGGAAGCTTTCGACTCATCATTTCTAATTACCTCAAAGTATCAGGAAGGAGCAAAAACATGCTATTTTAAGCAGTAAAATACGTAGCAATTATTTTTCATTATTAACAGCTGAAAAACAAATACTGGTAAAATATGAAGTGTTTCAATACTTCTATGAAATTTCTAGAACTAAATAATTTGCTTTGATACAAGAAAATCTTCTAAGTACATCTCAGTATTTTGAACAAAATAGGTTTTCAGTACTGACATCTCAATCCATTAATAACTTTTTATCACTAGATCTGAGAATTTTCATTGAAGTTATTGTTCCTAACAGAAAAAGCAAACTCATTAGAGCAACTGTTAGAAAACAAGTGATTCACCAGTGATTTAACAGATGCCATGCACATTCTTAAATAGTATTAAAAACCAACACATCAAACCACAGCCATCAAAACTTTAAAATTTCCCAAGCTTCCCTACTTGCCACTAGAAGTATATTTCTGATGAGTCAGACAAGAATATGAGATATGCTAAACAATAATGTAAGAAATTTCAGCTCTAGGCAATTTTGAGGTAAATAGTGCATCCAACAGAAAACATGGCAACTAATAAAGCTACAAAGAAAGAAGAAAAAACTGAATCAGAAGGCTGTGGCAAGAAAAGAATAAAGGACTAACAAATACATTCATGAGCTATCAGAGTATTATTATTAATACCTACACTGCCACACCAATATCATTAACTTTCTTTACAAGTATTTAAATCTGATAATAGTAGTAATAAAACACAAAAGGAAATGCATTTGTGAGAGGACTACATTTCATACTGCTGAAATAATTCCCTCCCTCATTTCACCTGAGGCATGTGATCACAGCACCAAGACAGACATTAACCACTGTGTTATTCTGCTTGATTTGTTAGCTCTTGGTAAACGCAACTCTGGCACAGAACTCATTAACGGAAAGGTAGTGCAGAAAGAAAGCAAGAAGATATTATCATCTCATTAAATGTTTATAACTATGACTGCAGAGACGGTTTGTCTAGTGAATGTGTGTGAAGCAGCTTTATTAAGTCAAAAGTCATACCCATTAAATTTTAAAAGCCAATTTAAACCAAAATTCGCATTTTGTATAAAATGTTTACTTACCCTATTGCAGATGACAACAGTCATGTGCTACATACATGAGATAATGATGTATCATTTCTAACATGAATTTCTACTTGCACTTATTCTGCCTCCAAATAGGTCGGTTTGGGGAGAAACTATACCAGGTTTGAGGAATTTCCCTTTCTGACGTTACTGCTCTTGCCACGGAAAGCATGCTAAATGCTAATACAAACTTAAACAGAACAGTTTTGTGGGAAGAAAAGAAGAAATAAATGGTAACACACCCGAAAGAGGAAATGGCTGGGGAGAATGATGAACTGGCCACAAAAAATAACTGATTCTACAATTTTGCTCTACCTTACACATGATCTTTTATTATTTATTGTTAATTTAGTCATAACATAATACCTTGCTTGCTGGTAATGCTGTTCCACTGTGAACATCTCCCTCCAAATCAAATGTGGTTTCCTGAACAGCTCTAAAAGCAAAATAATATTTCAAGTACTTTTTAGAAATTGTATTGCTAAACATTAAACAAACAAGGAAGAGAGTAGCTAAACTTAGGAAATTAAAATTCAAGAGGTATACCATAACTCCAGTTAATATTCACTTTCTAAAACACTAACAATTCCCTTTATAAAAACACTACGAATATTCGTACCAATATTTTTATCTGTTTTTCCAAAGGAAATTATGTTCAAGGTATTGTATTCACTGCAGTAGAGCCACTACAATTTTTTGCTCAGCTATTAATGTACAATAATCTTGATAATGTAGATCATTCATCTATCTTAGTATTATCTGTTTGCTCTAAAGATTTAAAAAAAAAAAAAAAAAAACAAACCCAAAACCAAACTTTATTGTTCAAGCTGCAATAGTCCTCTACCAGAGATTCTGCAGTCCAGGTAAAGCTCTGCAGCAGTACAGTGCTTTGCAGCTGACTATGCAAACTTGTAAGAGCACTTGTTTATTGATCTGCATCTTAGACTTAGAATGAACTCAAGATTTAAGCAAAAGTATTCTGTAACAGCTAAAAGGCTGGATGCTATCCTGTAGACAGGTTCTACAACAATCATAAGGTGTATCCCTACATAAAAACTCAGAAAAAAATAATACAGATCTATATTTCAACCAGTATCAACACAACAGATCAGCTATAAAAGCCTCTTGTCCTAGGTATCTCTCTCATACCTCTCCAAGCCACTTTGCTTACTGTCTAAACCACAGTATACTTACACTAGAGTAGTAGCCTAATGTGGACCCAGAGGGGACAGAAGATACAATGTTCATTTTTCCCGGTGCTATACAGTTGGATTTTAAGATCATTTCTCTTGAATACTTCTGAAGACACTCAACAAAATATCTGAGCTCCTCCTACAAGTTACTAAATCTATAATCAGTAATTTTAATATGCACCTATCAAAACCATGAATATACTGAGAAACAACAGGATGGACTTCTGGACCGTTAGTAGTTGCAAAACAAACTAGAAGTAATCACATTCTACATAGTGATTGCTATGTAAAGACATTTAGCTCCCTACCTTCAAAAGTCTCATTTTGTGACAACCCTACTGAATTTACAAATCCTTCTGTTAGAATTTTAGAAGTTACTATATGACAAATATACCACAAAAAACAATCAAAAAAACCACCACATGGGGGAAAAAAAAACAACAAAAACAAAACAGAAAACAAACCCACACCACAAAAACTCCACAGAACCAAAACAACAAAAAAACCCCAAAAAACAAAAAAAAAACAAAAAAAACAAAAAACAAAAAACAAAAACCCAACCAAACCACAAAAGACGCACCAAAAAATCCCCTAAACAAGCAAGCAACAACAAAAAACATCAAAACACCACATAAAACAACCAAATGGGGAGGGGTAGGGAGGAAATTGAAAAATAAAAATAAAAAAAATATCAGGATCCCTGAAAATGCTCAGGCTTTTCCTAGAAGCTGGATCAGGGAAGCTTGTGTGAATAATTCATACTGAAAAATACTTTTGCTAATCCAAAAAAAAATCACAAGGTGGAGCTCCAGTATTAAAATAGTTACCATACCTTTAACACAAACAGCTAGTCAGGACTCATTTAAAGCCGTACTCTAGCTACAGGCCATTTATAATGCTTTTATTCTCTACTTCTTAAGGCTCCCCCTTTCACATCAATGGGAAGAAAAATTTTACTTACCCAGTTTTGTGTCTTGGACCTTTTCCCATAAGACTTGCATCAATAGGTCTTTTAGGAATAATATGGTCCTGAGTGGGATCCACAAACTTAAATACATGAGATGATCCAAACTGAACTTTCATTCCACTTTGCAGCATAGTGGTTTCTGAAATACGCTGACCTTCCACATAAGTTTCAGCATCTATGCTTCTTGGGGTTACATGAACAACTCCCTCCATATTAGTGAGGTCACAATGGTGAGGCTGAATTCCTGGGCCAAATAACTGGAAACAGAATTCATTAACATGGAATAAAATAAGTTATATAGCAGCAGAAATTAAAACAAGAAGATTGAGATTCAGCTTATCCTATTTACAGACTAAGTAACTTTGCTTGCTTTTGAATGTAACAGATAAACTAGTACAAAAAAAAAAAAAAAATCAGTTGAACTTCACTTTAATTTTCCTTGTAACAGAGAAAATAAAATACAATTAACATTCAGCAGAAATTCTTTAATAAAGAGTCTTCCACCTTTCTGGTCATAGGCTGTTCAGAACTGTGCTCTACCACTTGCTGTTTTGATGTGTAAAAATCTCACAATGCAAATATTTACAAGTTAATTAACTGCACTGATGTGGGCCCATGGTGCTGCAAGAGACTCTAACATGAACAACATAGAGTTATACCTCTCTTACGAATTTAAGAAATCCTAATTGCACTCAAAATGGGTTAAGAATAAGCCATTAAGCACTGATACTTACCACTTGATCCAGTGATGAAGAAAGAATACTGCATTTTAAATAGTGAAACCCTTACTTTTAAAGCAAGAGAGAGGAAGTTATGACCACTAATACAAAATTCCAGAAACACGTTGCCCTTCCATCTTTGAAGGATGTACACAAGTATTTTACTAGTTTCCACAATTACAGATTACAGACCTGACATCAGACCACTTCTGTCACCTAAGCCTACTTTTTTCCCCATACCTGAATGGAATTGTCATCGAATTTTTCAGTTCCAACTTCAGTGACACTTAATTGCAGACGATAGAGCTTTGGCTTATCTCTGGAATCAGAACCATCTGCACAGAAAGTGATACATATTCATTTGCAAGTTATTAAAGTTTGAATACACGCTGTTTCTACATTATTGCAGAGTACAAATGTTCACACAAAAAAAAATAACTGAGTGACATTCTTTCAAGATTTGTTAGGAACTTAGCTGTGCACTGTAGTGTAAAGAACACTGGAAGTAGCCAAAGCTTGCTCAGAGCAGCTGTTTACTACAAGTGCAAAAGGAGAGAGCAATCAAGAGCTGCCCTATTCTGAACACACTTTGAAAAATTTTCTCTGTATCATTACTAGTGTACACAATACAATTTTTATTAATAGCTAAGACTTCTGTGGGTATGGCACAATATAGGTTTAAAAGATGTAGAAAACAAGATATCTGCACATCTCTTACTGAAAGTATAGATTATCAGCAATATCTACTGTCAGGCGGCCAATATCGTATTTCTCAGATACTGAAATAGGACAATATGAAAAAAGAATCTTTACAAAATGTTTACCTATGACAGCTTTAGTCTTGATACACAGGATAGTAACACTTCTGGCATTATCTTTATAGTCCCATTGACCTATATTCTCATTTTGCAGAAAATGAGGTCAAAGAGAACATTTATCTTCCTGCTCCACACAGAAGAACATATTGTCCAAATACAGAATAATATTTTGCATGAAACACTAGATCAAGTACAGGATTTAACTGCTGTCTTCACAGGCTAACACAGATGGGTTTTAGTGTACATATTAAATACTCCCTAGTTCTCAGAAAATAAAACCACCTTAAATTCTGTCAGATGCTAAAATAATACTGTCACTTCTGCCTCCTCTCCAATTCCTCCTCCAAAATAAAGATTAAAAAAAGATAAAAAAGAGAGGCTGCAAGACAAAGAGCATCTTACCTGTAACCATGAACAACAATTTCAAGACATCCCCAAAAAGCATTTAGAGAATATTACTAATGCCGTAGCAGGTACAGTAGTAGTCATTAATATGAAACTAGTCATCTTCAAATTTTAAATCAAATCAATATAAACAGAACCTCCATCAAGCTAATTGTAAACTCCCAGCATTACTGTCAGATGAAAAGAATAAGACCAAAAGCCATTTAAACGTAAAATTTTACTTCTACGAAGTCCTCCAGTAAAAAGCATTTAAAAGAATTAAAAGTCAAAAGCAGATAAAACTTTACAGTTAAGACAAAAACCAAACACTGACTACAAGCAGAAGATGAAGAAAAAGGAAAGCAACAGTAAAAAATAACAGAAACCACAAAATGAATGGAGTGAGGGGAAAAATTTATCTATCAGGAATGACACTTTCAGAGTTTTATATGGTTTTGGTATGGCAAAAAGTGTAACGGCTGCTTCTAGTAGCAACTTTCTCTTGGCAGTGTTGTGATGTTACTGGGATGTGAAGACATCAGGCAGACAGTCTATAGATTAGTACTATAAATACCCAAGTCAACTACAGATACTATAGTAACACCTAGGTATTGAACATACTTACAAGTAGTATGTCATCCACCACTGAAGTGGTATTAAACAAAAAAACATTTAGACAGCTTGGGTGCTTTTATGGGTACAGAGATAAAATTCATTAAAATTTAAATTCATTTAAATTCATTAAATCCCAGTTACTCTATAGAGACACGTCTTAATATCATTGTACACTAAAAAAAGGTAATGCTAATACAGTACCTACAGCAATTCCAATTGTGTGCAGGTTTTAATACTTAATGCCACTGAACAGAATTTATATGGCTGCATCGTCAGCGACACCAACTGCAGACATAATACATCACTGAATACACCTTACTCCCAATTATCTAAATTATTGTGCCCCCAGTTTACACATTAAAAATAAAAATTAAAAAAAAAACCAAAACCCAAAACAAAGTACCTCCTTCATTTATTTATTCATGAATCAAAAAGTCAAGTAATTCCAGCTCCTAACCACATCTCAGTTTGGTAAAGCTGGTACCCAAAGAGATATAAGATTCAATTTGGAGGCAAGGACCCTCATTCAACATGCAAAAACATCAGTATTTCAAAAGTCACTGGCATGAAAAGTCAGGACTAGTTATCTACAGCCTTTGTTCTTCTCACAGCACTTTCTCCTAAATCCTTTACATACAGGTTAGAGAACAGGAATTGCAGTCTAGTGATTTCACCCTTTTACTACATGTATTTCCTCAACCATCACATACTTCTTCATTTTTGATATCTTAAAAAGAAAAAACCAAACACAGCAACAACAGAAAACCCCAAATAAAAAACTCACACACTTTAACATATTCCCACATATTTCTGACTTATTTTGTAAAACGTAAGATAAAATATTGTTTTTCATGTGTTCATTTAAGGTTACTTCTGGTCTCATTCCTGAGTTCAACACTTGTGAATAATCAACTAATACCAAGTTCTTCCTTTACCTCTCACTACTGTATACCCTTAATATAAATACATGCCATGTAAAATGTGCTTTCACATAAGAAAAGTACTTTAGTATCACAATATGTCTACTGAGGTAAGTCAAGACTGTTTTGTTTCTCTGGAGCATCCAATATAACAAGAAAAAAGCAGCCAACTTAGTTTAAAATCCAAGTGCTAGATACAAACTTTTTTTTACTCCCAAGAAAACAAGTAAAATTCAAGGAGTTATTGAAAATTATTCGTAGCACAGATAAACAACCATCAATATAAAGCCAATTTCTACAATGAAAGGAAATTTTATCTTGTAGAGAGTTACTATGAATTCTAAGAAGTATGAAGGACCTCTCTGTTTTAGGAGAAGGATGCAAGAGGGAAGGAAGGCTGCATTATACTACACTGTAAAGTCTTGTATTTCCTGTTTTTCAACAGATGGAAGTTCAACTAAATCTTTGGAATGCATTCCTGAGCTCACTGCAACAGGATACAGATTCTGCCATACCTATGGCAAAGTCCCTGCTCCCCAGATCACAACAGCCCAAGAAGGCTGTTCTTAGCCTCTAAAAGCCAAACTTCTTTAAGGACTTCTGGTTGTTTAGAAAGGTGAAACACACGATCTTGGGCATATGCCTTAAGGTCCAGAATTTGTGTCAGGAAAAAAGAGACTATAATCTCTGTGGGTTTTCAATCTGACAGAAAAGTAATTTTGTTTTAATACAGAAATTTGAAAGGTCAAGTTCTCAGAAAGGTGGGCACTGAAACAATACAGAAGCAACAACAAGAGGTGTAAGAAAAATGTATGAATTCTACACAACCTTGTTCATTTTATGTGTGTGAGAAAACATGTGGCACAGAAGAAAGATAGCTTGAATCTATTTATGGCAACCATGAATGAGTAACGTTAAGTGGTGCAGGAAACATCTAGGTTCTTGGAATTTTTCAAGTTTAAAATGGAACAGGTCTCCCAGACATGCTCCAAGACACAAGCTGAAGAAGCGAGAGACCAAGTCATTAAACTTACATTACCTACCTGACAAAAAAAAAAAAAACCAAAAACTTTACCCAGTTCAAATAAACTGGGTATGGTTTACATTCAGAGTACTTTGCACAAGTTATTTTCTCCCATGACAGAATTACACAGAGATACGTATGTATCTGTGTATACAGCCTATTGCAGATTGAAAACTTGTATTTCAATAGGTAACCCTCAATCTACCTACTATATTCTCCTCCTTTACTCTGCTCTCATCAAGATCCCATCTNAGGTCCCTTCCAAACTTATCATTCATGATTCTATATTACTACCTATAAATTACTATTCACTTACAGTCACCAGTTAAATTGGTTTATGTAGATTTGTGAAAACTGTGGTTTTCAATGGTAAGGAAGCAATACAAATAGATTTTGTGACTGGGTTTACGCAATGATGAGTCAATATACACACTTGAAATAGTTGTTATTAAAACACCCAACTGTGTAGTGAACCGAAGTGAATAGTCACTGTAAGTACATCAACTCAGTGATTCACAATATGGATGTACATTTTTGATCAACAGAAATATAAGACAGGCTTCCCTTCATGGATATAGATTTTAAATGCATTACTTCATCACTAAAAGGTGAATGCTATGCCAGTTTAGAGATTATAATTTCAACTCAATTGCTAATCCCCAACTTGAAACAATGCTGGAAAATAATACTGACTTACAGCCAAGCTAAAAGAAATTATAAAGATGAGAGTACAGAAAACAAATAAGCCCAAAATTGAACAAAAATGTCCATGCAAGGGACTGCACCTATTGACCTAAAAGTTAGTTAAATACATATTTGAAAAGTAGATTTCCTGCACAAGTTCATCAGCCCCAAGAGTTTAGATAGTAAGACGTTTAAGAGATTGGTTGGGCAGGTTTAACATACCATGTCTAATTCAAGAGCTAATTCTGCTATTACATTTCAGACAAGATGCATACTTCCAGCAAAACCAAAAACAACCAATAGTAACCATTTTGGGTGAAGGAAGATTCAGCGAAGAATTTTACACACTGGATACATACCATACTACAGTTATGTTCTTAGAAAGGTGACTGGGAAGGGAAGCTGCCATGGACAAGGCTTTCAAGCTTCTCCAACCTCCAGTAATTATTCTCAAGTTGTTACACCTGTATGTTCTCAGCATCTCCCATTGCTGTAAATTCTATAGCTCAGGGTTGCTTTTTTTCTGATGAACAGCCCAGGGAAGAATGCCTTACGGTTTTGTCTTTTTTGGGTGATTTTAAATGACTTTAAGTATTATTTAAGGTTTGCAGGATAAATCTCAGAAGATCACATCCTACAAAATGGCTTCTTGTCATTTTTCTCAACCTTTAAACACTATGATTGAACAACTGAAGTTAATCACATGGCTGAACTAAATCGCAAGCCATATTCACTGATAACAGACAGTATCAGTTACTCAAAGCGCTGCCATGCCTCGCTTCAGTCTATCCAGTCCGTTTCTTTTGCTATCAGATTCATCTTAGTTTAATGGTTCATTTAGATGACTTGGATGGCAGCAACAACTGCTGACTGCCACATTTACAGCCATAAGTTACTGAAGTACATCCTCTACCATGTCACGTAGAATCTGATCTTCCATCTTTAAAATGGTCGTACAACCAGACATGTCAGCAGATGTGAAGAAGCCAAAAAAACAGACATACTTCCAATCAATTTGTGCAACTTCACAGAGCATGAAACTGACATCTGCCAGGTTCGTCAGCAAGAATATAAACAGTATTTTGACAGAAGGACACTTTTACAGGAGCTGTATCTATAATATATATAAGTATCCTGAAATGTATTGTTCCGAAGAGGCAGACTGAACTCTAGAATACTAAGCCCTCTTCTTCACACCCTGAGATAAAGAAGCTGTGTTTTTTCCAAATGAGATTTAACCAAGTGGTCAGGTATTCCTGCAGAGTGCACTTACTGATTCAGCACAGTCTGCAGAACTTTTCTGCTCTGTGGGATGAAGATGTTAATGAAATGGAAGTCTGGATTCAAAGAGTTGACCACTGTAGGCATAAGTTTGAATCCCAGTATTGTACAGCCATGAAAGGGTGAGCAACACCAACAAACATATAGAAATTTTGTTGTAGTACCAAAAATAAAATGAAGAAATAGATGCTAAAAAACTTAAGAAAATGAAAAGATATTTTGGTAGACATTTCACAAAGAAGAAGAAGAAAGTGGCTTTGCAATCTTGTCTACTTAGCTAAGCCAGGACATATCTGCACACTACTCTAAACTCATCAATCAAAGATACACAAGGATTTGTAGTTAGGTTATAAATTCCAAATGCTGTATAATATGGCTAAATCTCTTTGACATACACTGTTGTTAAGCAACACCACAAACCAGGCAGTAGAAATAGCAAAGGATGCTATGGAGCACCACAGATCAGAAAGTGAGGACACCAGCGGTCCAAATGCTATTTCACTCAAAAATAATGATGATTTCATCCACTGCATCAATATGGCCAAACACTGAAAAGCAAAATTAACCTTCATACCATCTACCCAATTCACTTTTAACTACGAATTATGCAATGAAATGAATCAAATAACATTTTTCTTTCTACCACAACACTGCTTGAAAACTGCTCTATGAAATTTAGTTACACTTAGCTAAAAGGTTGAACTCTTTGGATGGTAGCACAATTATCACCTCTTTCATGTCTGTTCACATATAGAATAATTAAATGGAAGCTGACAAGAAAGATAACCGTTTCACAGAAACAGCCTCTTGCGGGAAAAAAAAGTTAAGATAAACAAGATAGCCTTTCATTTGTCAAAAAGAAACAAAAGTTTTAGAGCCAGCAATGTTTTTAGTGATTAATGGTAGACAGTATTAAATACAGAATTACCTTCATATGTGTGATAGTTGTAGTAGGCAAAGTGATTCCTTCTCCCTGGGATTAGAAACACATGCAGAGGACCCAGGTGAAGGCAGCACCAGCAGGACAGATATCATGCAGAACATGCGGAAGAGGGCAGGAAAAGAAAAGACAGGAAAGGGTGAAATTATAGCCAGATAACGTTTGCTCAGCTTATTAGAATAAAGGTGTGCTAAATTATTTCAACTTTAGAAACTGCATGGATTATAAAGATATCAGTACTACAAAGCTACCGAACAAAACAATCCCAGTTTTTTAGAAAAGCGACAAACAAGTTGTTAAAAGAAAAACATGAACAATAGGTCAGTCCCACAGGCAATGTTCAAGGGCTTAGTACAGTGTTGGCATCTGTAGCATTTAAGATTGTTTTTCCTCTACCAGTTAAGGAATGTCTTGCTACACTGCCCAGGCACAATGTTTTAATACTAAAGCAACTAGGTTCCACAAAGAGTAAGTTTAAAGCGCAAGAAATGAAAAGTACTATTAAAAGAACCCAAAATATTAATATGAAAATCAAATCTCTGCATGTACAACAAGAAGATACAGTAAATATATTCTGTATACTGCTAAATTCTTCCGACTTTTTTTAAAAAGAAAAAAAAAACCCAAAACAAAACAAACAAAAAAAAACAACCACCACCAAAGCATCACCAACCAGAAGATACACACAACACCCTAAACTAAAAATTTAATGTCATGTCTGCAGTTCTGGTCAGTCTTCAGCACCAATTTTCAACCTTACTTCCTAAAAGGCAAACAACCAGACTTCAAACTGTAAACTACTTATTTGGTTACTTTAGTGTATCAAACTACACTTCACAGGAAAAAGAGCTGCAAGTAACTAATTATCAAAACTGAAAGTCTTGATTCAATTCTTTAAACATGAAGACAACAGAAATCAACAGAAGTTGGACATGTTTTATCACTTGTTGTGCTCTAACAATTCAAACTCCCCTAGTTGTTTCTAGATCATGCACTATAATTATAAATTACAGTTCAGCCAAAATAAAACCCGCCTTGAGAGTGAATTAAAGGTTCTGTATAGGCTGAAAAATGTATAGCAGTAATTTGATTTAAAGTTTCATGTTCTTGTCCTTCTAAAAATGTATTTGTCATGTATAGCACTCTCAGATATATCTTACTAGGAATGCTAAGGTATACTTCTCAATGCAAAACAAACCAGATTTTAGCAATGCTTTTCTGCTTTTCTGATCTCCATCCGTCAAATCACAGGATGACACATTAAGCTATTTTACGTATCATCAAGTTCTAAATACCAACATCCAAAGGAGGTTGAAGATGGAGTAATTTTTTTTGTTTGTTTTTGAAACACTTTAAGCTGCATACTTGAAGCCATGCTAATAGAGTCACAGTCTTAGTTAATGATTTTTCCCCTTCTTTTACTTCAAACATTTGCTACTAAAATATTGACATTATATCAGTATGTAGCTCTATCCCTAGATACTGCCAATTCAGAATCTGGCACCTGCACAAATGATGTGGGATTCACTTACATTGTCAATAGGCTTTCTTGTGCTTTCAATCAAAGTCCTAATTTGGGGGGGAGCGGAATAGAAATTGTTGTATAATCATGTACTTTAAGTTATTAGACAACAGAATTCTTACCTGGGCTTAATTCTACCAGGTATGGTAGTTTCTCAGGAGGAAGGGAAGAGCCATATCCAGATCCGTCAACTCTTTCCTTACCCTTTAATGGCTTTCCATCAACTATTTTCTTGGATTTCTTTGGGATGTAATCAGGAGGCCGTCTTTTCAATTGAAAGACTAGTATTCCTAAAACACAGTATTTATACAGCCTTTTGAGTTCCACTATCAGCAAACAAGCACAAATATCTATTAACCTGTACACGTTCCACAAGATTACTTTCAGCTCACTATGTCCCTGACAATTACGCAGTTATTTTAAAGTTAAAACTATTTAAAATATTAACAGCATACTTTTACGCAGGGGATAATTAAAAAACTTTAGGATAAAATGTAAAACCTTTCTACTCTCTAAAAATGTATTACTATAAAGCACTGAATGAAATAGTAAACAACTCTAAAAGCAACTAGTATTAAGTGTCTGAAAACAAAACACTTTAAAATATGTTCGAATTTCCTACTGTACAGGGAGTACACGCTATGGCTTACAACACCTAAGGAACAAAAATCTCTTAGTACTTTTTAGACATACCTTTATCACTAGGCCACTCCCTGAATATCTGCAGTGGACACTCATCATCATCAAGAATAGTTTCTTTAGCACCTTTATCATCAGAGTGCTGAGCACCAGGAGGCAGCATGACCTAGAAAAGAATCATTACCACTTTTCAGAGCTGCTAGTGGACAATTAAAACAGCGGGATAGCGTCTGACTTTCTTTGTTTACAGAAGAGATGGAGCTGAAGAATTCAGTAACTTTAAGAGGATTTTGCATTCCAAGACTTTTTCTAACTCTCTTTTGCCCCTTGTTCTGGTCAAATCACTCTTCCCAGAAGACCAGATATATTTAAAAAGCAAAGGAAAGCAAGTTACACTTAAGATAGACAAGACCATCTTCCAGTAAAAATAATTATTTCAATTTCTCAACAGCCAGGGCTGAAAAAAGAAGAAAAAGAAAAAGCTCCATAAGTGACATGTGAAAAATAAAATGTAACTTGCTTTATTACCTCACACATTGGAGTTAGTCTTTGATTTTGTTAATGACATTTTGCTAGTGCACCATGCAAGTACTCTTAAAAATGGCAAGACAACCTGACAAATAGAATGTTGCCATACCTCTTGCATCCTTGTCTTACTCAACCTTTGCCTGGTCTACACAGAGACTAAGAGCACAACTGGAGCATTTCGCAAAACTGCTTCATGCTGTCTAGCTTTAAGGAAGAACCAAAACTAAGCAGACTTTGGAAACATAACCACAGATTGTTCATATCTTTTAAAGCTATATCTTTGCAAAGTAAAGGAAGGGAGAGGCCTTGATTCATGCATTCTGACTCTAAGAGACAGCCTATGATTTCATGTACATTTGTTTTACTGTTACCCAGAGCCATCAAGCATAAAAAAAAAAAAAACAGTGGCAGAGAGTATTACAGCGCCTGAGCACCTTCTACATTAAAGACTGATCTTTCAAAGCTGAATAAAAAAAATAAAATACATTTTCTCCATCATTTGTGAACCTAACAATGTTATTTAAATAGTTCTATTTTAAACAAACTACTCAAAAGCATTCCCATCCCTGAACTATGACCCAGGTAACATCTTCTGAGGTAATTCAACGACTGTATCCTACTACGCTGCAGCCTTCAAGAAGTTTTCTACTCTTATTTGTCACTTCCTCACCACACCCATTTCAGTGTTAACTAAGTTCTCACAGATCCAACTCAAACATCTTTTAATGTTCTTCCAAGCAGGAAACAAGTACATTTAAGATCAAAGCTATGTAATCAAGTTATTGGTCTTTCCACAAAACACTTCCTATGCAAAACCTGGCTAAACATAGGACTAATTAAATTATCTTTCATTAGATTTTCAAGTAGACATGATATTATCAAACATGGAAAACATTAAAATGCATGAACTGAAGGAAAACAGAAACACATCTACACTCAAATCTCATCTTGCCAAACCACTCTTCTGTTTCACATCTCAGATTTTAAAATCAATTATACCTATGGGATAATTTTGATTAGCTAACTGAAGCCTTATTCAACAAGTAACAATTTTTATATTCCAAAGACATGAGCTAGCCAGTTACAATGCAAGAACTACATGCTACAGCATGCATACCAGGGGCTGAAGAATACTGGACTAGTGAGCAAAACAAAGAAAACCCAAAAAAAAGTGAAGTCAGATGACAGATGAGCTATAAATATGTAAATGTTACTACCTGACTCTGGTATTACTTCTGCCTTGAAATTTGGATGAACATCTGCACTTGGCATAACAGCAACAATGTAAACTAGACAAGTTTGAGAACAAGGGTCACAAAAGCACTAATCCCTTCCCTCGACCTCCCAACTACATATTGTTCCTCCTGCTCAGGAAGCATGAGCCTGCAGTTTATATACAACTCAATGAAAAAAATAGGGTGCCAAGTAACCCAGACACAAAATACTACATCTGAGCTTACACAAGTCAGAAGGCTCCTAATTGTGATGAAGTTATTTTAGAAAAAATCTACATGTTTTAGGTAGATGTTGTCTCAGTGTCGCCCACAAAGCTGAAATTCCTACATAACAGAAAATATGAGACCAAGTTGATGTCACGATTGGATTTTGGTTCATGAGTAGAGACTGTCAATTTAAAAAGAATATACAATTAAACATCTTTTCATGAACCTGAACCCATACAGACTGCTGAGACCAGGCAAAGACATTTCCCTGATTTTTGACCATAATTGCATTCACAAGCCTATACAAACTATCATAAAGTCACTCCAACCTATACTGTGTGCGTGTGTGTGTGTGTGTATGTATACAGGGTGTGTATATATTTATTTTTCTTGTATATATATACACACACACAGAGATATAATATAATGCAATGAAATATGCAGAAAATGCAGGCTAAAAAATTTAAATGAAGTCCACAGTAAACCCTGGACTTAATTTCCAAGGTATTAGCTGAGATAAACAATTAAGAAAAGATAACACTCAAATACTTCATTCCACTATGGTAAGTAATAGCTATGGCTCAAGTTACCAGATCCATCCTTAGCAAAAGTTTCACATAAACCACCCCATGCTGCAATAAGTCTTTAATAACCTCTTTTATTGTTTTAATGGTTTATAAATGAAACCCTCCTATCTACTATGTTTTAATATATCTGCTTACTCAAATGAATTAATCCTCAATTTCCCTCTTAAGGTGGGAACACAGGCTGTGCACATGTTCATGTTACTAAAAAAAATTTAATTCCTGTTTGTTATGCCTATTTGTTAAAAACAAATTCAAATATTAATCAAAGAGCTGCATGATTTTGCTTGACATTAAAAAAAAAAAAAATATATCAAAACCCACACAAAACGTGCTAAAACAAAAGCCCATTCAAGATTCTATTTTTGAGAGTTAACTGGTTTGCTGCATGCCTCAAGTCTTATGTCCTAAATGAATATCTACAGGTAGATAGGGAAACTGTCTTATTAATTTGACATCTTGGGAGGTGTGCAGTGAACTCCATATAATTCAGGGAAACTCAAACCAAGTAAACTGCAACAAACAAAATTTCTATTGGAACAGACTTCTATTTACTTGATTACATAGAAAAGCACTTTAGAAGAGGCCATCAAGGGTACAGTCCAATACAGGGCAAAGCAGGGTATAAAAGCAAGAAATTATCAGAGCATTGCCATTTACAATAAAATACATTAATGATATGCATTCAGGGGGAAAAAAAAAAAAAAATCATCTTTAAATGTTTATCTTTCAACCAGAACTTCAGAAGTATGTAATCTTTATTACAGGTACTTATGCAGCTTTATAAAGGCCTTGTCATATAACTACTTTAAGGTGGATTTGAAGTTAAGTAAATGTCAACTACTGAAGTTGCCTTCCTTGAAGATGTATCACCCACCACCTGAAAAGAATAAATCATTTTAAAATCCCAACCAATAAAAACTAAGTTACACATCGCATCATCTGCTGATTTAAACTCAAACAAAAGTAAAACGAAAAATGTGCACATTTGTCTTCTATGGAAGAACAGGGACAAAAGCTCTACCAGGGGCAAATACCAGCTTATCAGACTTCAGTGTAAAGGAGTACCAATAGCTGTGACACCTATTTAGCACTGCATTTGTGAGTTTCTGAAAAAGAAAACAGTCACCACCAAAGACATATCAGGTAGGACATTTTAATGTTTCAATCAAGGAAAGCAACTTCACAAAATACCTGTCAAAAAGTAGACTTTAAATTACATTAAAAATAATCAACTTTACTGAATATTGAAATAATCACATTTAAAATCCAAGTATTTCAACAGCAGAGACTGAGAAAGGCCAAGCAGATTTCAGCCAACTGCTATGATTCGCAGTGAGCAAAACAGCAAGGTCTTCTACACTCAAATGTATACAAGGATCCAATGAAGACCACTCATGTAATTAAAAAGTAAACATGAGCATGCAATTTACATCAGTATAGACACTTTCTATATCAAGAAGATGTGTTGCTCAAAAAATATTTCCAGAAATTCTTTCCAGAAAACTAATTTAAATCAATTTGCTTCACAGGGAAGACTTTGTTAATCTCTCCCAAGATCAAAGCAACAATCCTTAGACTATTTTCTACATTAAACATCCCCACAAAAGATCAGGGAACAAGAGGAGGTGAGAGAGAACACCACCACAACAACAGTGACTTGCAATTGTTTCCCTGGTGTGTGTGAAACCAGTTCAATAAATTCCCTAAATAAAAATAATTCATAATATATCATAATAAATTTTGGCTCTGAACACTGATGCAAAAGTTTCTTTCAAATTCAGTTACGATGTCTCTGCTGTAGCCCACAACTCTCTTGAATCACCAGAGAAGTATGCCATGTCAGTAGCCTATTTAGTAAGACCAGTGACTGAGAAGCATGAATTTACAGAACCCACAATATGAAGGTAATTGTCCTAATCAAAACTACATATAGAAAGTATTTGCAACTAAACTAAGAATCAATTTTTAATAGTATTGTGTCATGTACCTCCCCACTATTACTTACAAAACTATTCCCTTCTGTAATAAAAGACTATGTAAAATTTCACTGAAGTTAAGTAAAACACTTTCACAGGTGGGATCCCAATATTAGGTTAATTAAGACAATGATAAAATTAGTAAGATGAAACTATTGAAACAATAAAAACTAAGATTAGTTCACTGCTACAAAACTATAAAGCATAATAACTGTTTCAATTATGCTACTAGAGACTTGTAAGCACAGCAAGAACAGACACTAAGGTTACAAAGGTATCATAAAAAAAAAGATTAAAAAGCAACATTAAGAGAAAAGATATATCCATATCCTTCAGAGCAGATAGAAACTATGGGGAATAGCACTTAACATATGCTCCCTTACTGTTTTCCAGTGGCACTTTAATCACTAGAGAAGGGGCAGAAAAGAGCACTATATGATGAGGTCCAAAGAGTTTGCCCTCTCTTCATTATAAGGAACAATACTAGGCAAGTAACAAGACACAAATGTAATCAAAGATTGGATTCAAACAAGGACCAAATGTTTCCAAGCTTATGAGACTATTCTCTTTCCAAAGCGATGTGAACAGAAGCTTGTAACCTTTAACCATTATTGCCCATAGTACTTTTTAATAAAAGCCATAGTTCTAGGAAACAACAAATCAATACAATTAATTTGAAAACGTTAAAATAATCTATTTCCATAAGTAAGTGTAAATTTCCATCTTTTCTGATCTGTAATAACAGTACCACTGAATGTCATAAGGCAACAAGATATAACATATACCTTTTATAATGAAGTTCACCTCACCACTTCTTCCTCTGAGCACGCTCAGCTCAGGAGAATGTTTCACATATAAATCAACAAATTTAGGTATCTGCAGGATTACTGATTAGCTTATGCATCTGTGAACCATAAGCACACTTAGCGGTATGAAACCACAGTTCCAGACACACAAATAAGTTACTTTCATTACTAACGTTTATCTATGTAGCAAGCAGCAATTCTGTAAGATTGGAAGTCTTAAGTTTAATAAACTAAATCCCTGACTTCAGAATTCCTGTTAGATTTAACAAAACAAAGTCACAGAACTACCAGAGTCCTTCCATGCAGTTTTAAAACTACTGCAAGGAATAAAGTCAAGTATGATGCATGAGAAGATTGTGATTTAGTAACTTCACTTACGCGAGCAATACAGTAATCCTTGGGATTTTCCTTCTCCAGACCGTATTTTTCCAGTGCTTCAATAACTGCAAAGTCTGCCGTATCCGTAGTGGACAGCAGGATTGTCTTGTATGGTATATTTGGTTTTAGACTGTCTGCATAAATTCTCAGTGTCCCACCTTGGAAACAAAATTTAATAAACAGTACTATCAGAGAATGGACAAGACAGACATGCAGCCACCTATTGTATCTTCAACAGAAGGTAAGAACAAAACCCTGCAGAAAACATGTAGTCAATCCACTAATACTAGAACAGTTACGTAACATCCCTGAAATACTCAACTATGGGTAAAAAACTCCAGTGATGAAATGGTGACAATGACTAGATGAAGAACTGACCTTTCCTATCTTAACAGCAAGTGTGTGTTGATGTTCAAGCATCTTCCATCTCTTTAAAAAGGCCTCTAACTCCTCCTTCACTACTCTTCCATGGACAGAATACATTATTTGAACTTTTATCATTTAATGCTGATGTTGCTGTATCCCCACCCCCAAGAATGTAAAACAGTTTATCACTGATATCCACAAGATCTACCAGAAGCTTTTCTACAGTCACTCCTTGCCATCTTCTATTTGCGCTACTGATGGCATTTTTACATTCAGATCATTCAGCTTATTCTTAGTAAGATGAATGACATCTATTCCTCATTTTGTCAGTTTAGTAAAGTCTAATTCTGTCCTTCTTTTGCAGTTTAGCACTGTTGGCAAGATCAGTGAGCATATTCTTTCCCACCAAATTGCCCATCACTGAAAGCCTTGACTTGCACTAGTCACAGAACACACTCCTGTGGAATCTTACCTCTACAAATCTTTCATTCTGTTACACCATAGATAAATTAGCCATAGGGTAGAAAAAATGTTGGAGAAAGCAGAAGATAAGTCACATTTACAGGAGCTGCTGGCCTTAAAATGCTCTCTCAACAGTTTACTATTTATAACTTAGCCAGAAGGAATCTTAAATACCTGAGTCTGGCCTGCCATCAGAACTGCGGAATTCCTGCATTCTCTTCTCTAGTTTCTGCTGTCGCCGCCGTTTCATAACCACCTCAGGATTGGATATTGTGCGAGTGAAGCTGGTCTCAGGCATGTCTTTGTAAACCTCAGCTGCAAGGCGAGAATTCTCACTGTTGAGGTGAGTTTAAATAAAAAGATTGTCATTAATAGCTTAATACAAATATCCTCATTACTTCATAAAGGATAGAAGGCAAGTAGAATCTATATGCATAGAAGATCAAGGAAGTTAATGTAAGATGGCTTATATCAACTTTACTTTTGCTAGGATTAACACTGTTCATGTAACCCATGCTCACTTGGACAACTAGCTGCTGATAGTTTTCAAAGAGAACAGGCCTTCTACCTCTTATGGGGGGAAAAAAGGCAGACATTAAAGAAACTTTACATTATCCCCCGACTTTATTCTGATTTATGACACTGCAAATCATGCAGAAGCACAGTTATCATGTGCTTGCACTCATGCTTTTTCTTTTGTTACTGAATATGAATACAATTCTATTTTAATTTTTTTAAATGATGAACAAGCTAAGTATTGGCACAGAATTCTGGAAAAATCACGTTTTGCGAACATATCCATTTGAGAACATTTTGCGAAGATATCCATGCAGAGGAGCACTATGCATAGGAAGAAAAATCATTAACTCAGAAAAATACTCAAACTGAGAAGTTGAAGTATGTCAGCTAGTGATGTCTTTCATCTTTGAGACTTAAAAATTAGTAAGTTTTCATCATTGATTTTGTGAGTATGATAAAAATATATAGGAAAGAAAAAATACTGATAGATTACATATAAAATATAGAGAAATTGTATAAGATATTCATTTAATGTAGACCCTTCTTGGCCTTGTAGTTCTAATGTACAGTTATTCATGCCTGACTCTTGTGCTCCTGTTTTCTGTACAAGGATTAATGAATGCTCTGCTCTGTCTCAATGAATAAAATGCAGCAAATCTGGGAGCAAGAGCTGAAGAATCTAGAAGACTGGCTTCCAAAACAAATTGCTACTCATGTGGTAAGTCAAATGCAAACACCTATACATACTAATTTTTCTGGCTAAGAACAGAGTAAACATTGAGAGAGGAGCAAATCTATTCTGCAGAGTAAACGCTCCAAAACAAACTCAAAACAAAAGTGGGGAAAACTCGTATCTCCAAGCATGTGTCAATTTCTGTACAAGAACGGAGGTGAGAAATAAAAGAAGTATTATTGCATAGCTTAAAAGTAAGCTTTGAGGTAAAAGGTACATACAAACTACAGAAACTGCCACCATGATGTCAACTATTTAATTTTGAAAGAAATATTTGATAGAGAGGGGAGAATCCCTTAAAGCAAGATATAGGTTGTATTAGCTCATGTTTTAAAATACTTACACATCATCTCCTTGAAGAAGTCTGTCCTCTTTATCTGATGCTTGTCGCAATGCCTCTTTTTCACGTCTCTTTTTTTCTTTTTTTTCTTTTTTTGAAAGGGTTCGTTTGAAATTCTGAATTACTCCCTCTTTTTCTTGTTTTTCAGGGCCGTTACTCTGAGCCTTCTGAAACAAATGAGTTTAAAACAACTTACATTATTTTCAGTCCAATGAAGTTAGTATTGCTTTTAACATTTCAGATAAATCTGATTAACAGACGTATTGCTAACACAAAGCCAATAGTCCAGGCAACAACACTCCCTTACACAGGTAGTGTACTGATATTACCTGGAATAACATAAAAGGTAAAAACAACTCTGTATTCCAGAGCAGGTATGAACTGATTAAGTGCCATGTACTCAAGAAAGCAAAGAAACACAAGAATTCTACTTGAACAATGCCTACTATCTACTTGGTCTCAAAGATTAACTGAATACTGCAAAACTAATTTCTGCCTCCCAGAAAACGTACTTCAAAGCATTGCACTTAATCTGTTTTCAGCATCAGATGAGAATAAATTGCAGAGGGAAAAACACCGTAGAAGAGATTTCCCCTATGGTGTATATTTCCTGAGTTATCCTTCCAGTGTTCTCTTCTCAAATTCCTGTTCCTAGCATACACAAGATATCTGTAATCCTAGGCTCATTGCCATCAGTGGAGAAGCAATAGAAGATGAGAGAAAAAAGATGCAGGGAATTTTTTTGCTTCTATCGGGAAGTGAAGAGCACAGAGAAGGAAGTCTGAAGGTTATTTCAGTGAATAAGAACAGCAAGTATGCTGTATGTAATGCAAGTCATCATTAATTGTCTCTCCCCTTCTCTAACATGCATGTATCATGTAGTCAAAAGTGTAACATAACAATAGCTCTATTTCCAAAGCACCTTTAAAATTGACAAACTCCAATTCCAAGAAATTTGGTAAAAGATTCAGCGGTTAGCCCAAGATAAAAAACTTGTCTGAAGACAGCAGACATTGAAGAGCATGTTTTCCACAGCTACAAGCATCCAAGCTGGATATAATATATGTAATCATATTCAGGAGGCAAAGTCTGATGTAATTTAAATGACTACTCTTTAAATAAACAAACAAACAAACGCACGCTTGTATGACTGATGATCACATGTTCATTTTGCATTTGGAAGGAAAGTAATTTCCAAAATGAAACAGTTTCCCATCAGTTTACTCAAGAAAATACTGAGAAGATACATTTTATGTATTTTAAAAGACTTGCTCCAGCTACCAAAGGCCATCATCATCAGTTGTTTTCAGGAATTAGGAAACTTTTTTTTTTTTTAAATATATAAGCAAGTCCCACACATTTCAAAACTCTGCTAGCACTAACATACTCCTTAAAGACTCACCTTTGGAGGAAGTGTATCATTTTCATTCTTTAGGACAAATCTTCCCTCTCGATCATCTTTGTTCCAATTTAATTGTACAACAAGAGGCTTCTCATCTACATCTAATCTTCTTTCTTCTTCAAAAAAACCAACACAAAAAAAAAAGCAAAGCAATAACAGTTACTTGGCATCTCAAGAATAAAGATCTTTATGAAAAACTTACACTATTTAAAAACAAAACAAAAAAAAAATATTGATGAACAGTACATATCAGTTAATATTTCCTTCTTAAGTACAGAGACAGAAAGCCTGGGGAGGTAGAAATATGTTCCCTTTCAAGCAACCAGCATAGGTGTATTCCCTCTATCTAAAGGTACACATAAAGTAATCTTTGACACCTCCTTTGTCAGAATGCAATCCCTAAGTCAGAGAACACAAGATTATCACTTGGAAGTAAGTTACATCTACTGTTACATTTCTAACTTTATAACCTCATGAGACTTCCAAACACTCATTTTCTTTATTTTAAATTTAACTAGTCTGATTGTGATACAAGAACTAGTAATCTGGAAAGACTGCACAAAAATAAACCAAATTTGAACTAAAAAGTGCTTTATGTATATAATACATACAGACAAAAATTAGTGTATCTATATTTTAAGTATATGGAAAAAAATCTGAAAGATTGGTTGAAATAAATTTTACTAGTTTTGCCATTTGATCGCTATTCTAGAAGCAGGAGACAGTATATATGCATAACATGATAATGATATCTTTGCAATCACATTTGAATGAGAAATGCTCCTACTCAACAAAGTGCCTCTCTTAAGAGTCACATCTTAAACATCAGGAACATACTCTGCATAAGAAAGCATTTAATTTTGACTACAGGTACAGTGTTAACAGATTTTTTTTTTTTTAAATCTTAAGCAGAAAAAAAACAGTGTTCATTGCTTAAATTAGCTATGATACATACACTTTTCCGATTCCATAAAATTTACATCAAATCACCATTCATAGATGATGAAAAGTGACACATATCCCAGTAAATTTCAATTATCTCAAATCAAATTATTTTCAGTCTTCAGAAGCAGTAATTAAACCACTTTATGTAAACTTCTGTGGTTTTCACCTATTCTCTTCGCCACCACCACCACCACACACTCTACCACCTTCCAACCTGAAGTTTTCTACAGCAGTGGGGAAACACAAATACCAGCAGCATCAAAAGGCTATGCAGATACCCAAATTTCTCACAAGTAACATGAAAGGATCTGTTTAAGAAACACAGTAGCTTCAAACAATACAATACTGAACTTCCCCCACTTCAGCAGTAAACATACATACATTTTGGGGCTATCTATGAAAGGCCTATATGAAAAAAAATGAGGGTGTACTCTTAAGTACTCTAATTTAATTTATATTGGGAGAAAAGAAGTGTTGAGTCTTCGCCTACTAGTCCTAAAAATAGTAACTCTCTCACAAAATTAACAGGATGTCAAGTAAATTATTTAATAGATCATAATAAAATTATACTGCAGGTCTGATATGCAGACTTACATTCTGAAATACTCCCTCACATAACAATTACTAGCAACGTACTTAGGAATAAAAACCGAAATCTTATGTGGTTTGAAAGCCGGGGGCAAACCTAAAGATAATTTGGCTGGAAGTGGGTAAGAAGGTGGTATCAATGCAGGAAAGACTTTGTGAATAAATACTAACCTCCGCTGACGTGCACTTCATAAAGCGAATATTTAGGGGATGATAACATTCGCATGTCTGGCCGAAACTTCTCTGCAAGAGTTTCTATCACATCTTGAGTTGTGGCAGTACTAGAGACACGGATGCATTTTGTTGCAAAATTTCCAGCTGCTTTGTCTTGAAAGTAGAATCTCATTACTCCATGAAACTCCAGATCCTGTAAATAAAAAAATACAAATCTGAGTGCTGGCTAACAGTTAAAGTTCACCATTCCTCTGTTATTTATTACTTACAAATATATTATGAAAGTAAGACATTCAAAGGTTGCACTGGTTTTGAGAATTTTGAAGACAGTAGAATTTACTAACCGAGACATCATAAACCCAAAAAAACAAGAATATTTTGTTAAAAAATACTATTTATATAATTGTATATTGCTGCAAGTATTTAAAACATGAATCTTTTAAGTATTCAAATTTACAGCTATTGTCAGGTTTATCTGAAGAACCAAATAAGCAGCCAAACAACAAAAAACCCTGTAACAACAACAACAAAAAAAATGCCAAACCAACTGGGGAAAAAAAAAAGAACCAAAAAACAACCAAAAAACAAAACAAAAAAAAACACCACACAACACCTACACAAATCAACACAATGTTGAAATGTATCTTGAGATGAGTCTCAACATATTTTTTTACCTCAAACAAGCCTCTGCCTCTGTCTTCCATGTCTTTAAAGACTAAATACGTTTCAGGAACTCCAGCACATCTCAAAGAGAACAGCTTTCTGTTAAAGCAGTCCCAGTCCTAAGCATCATCTCTTCTATCCTCTTTCCCCTCACCTTATGCACTCTTCTCTCGGCATCTGTTTGTCTCACAAACAGTCTGTTCAGGAAGCTAAATAACTAGTTTGATTTTCTGGTTTCAGAAAGGTTAGCTTTTGGAACAGTTTTCTAAACACCTAGGAAGGGAAGAAAAACTCCAGTACCAACACAAGGCAAAAGGCTGGGAAGAAAGGGTCTGCAGTTAATCAGTTGGCTGCACTGCAGTTTTACATCGACCTGTCCAAACTACTGTAAATTCACATCCTCAAGTATTTTATGTAGCCATCAAAGTCCTGTTCAACACTCCAGTCTATTAAATTGTAGGAGGTTATCAGCTGCCCATGCAACTCCATGACCAGTCTGAACATCAGCTCCAAATTTTTATCTTCCCAGCAGTCTCTACACAGCTAACTTGCGACCCTTACATGAATCTCAACACTCACCGGGCCCTGCATTCAGGGGGAAATCAAAAAGATTCAAGTGCCCTACTTGGCATTGTCCTGGTAGGCCTAAATAGGCCAAGGTGGACTTGTACATGTCCTGGCTTGCCCAGGTGTGCTCCCCTGCTCCCCCTCCTTCTGTGCTGGGGGTGGTGGCCACAGGAAAGAGGACAAAAGCCCTGGCTTCACCTAATATGGTCAAACTGGGCAAATTGCCATCCTGATTGGCTAATCTATGTCCAAAGGCCCATTAGTCTCCAGCTGAATGGGATATAAAGGGATAAGCAGGTAGCACAAAGGTGCTCTCTGCCATTGTATCCATGCCTGCTTACTACCCTCATTGATCCTGAGCTGTGTGGAATTCCAGCGACTAGGATCAGGCTCTGATGCCTCCACGCATTCGGTCTGCACAGCCAGCGTGACACCGTGCTGAGACTGCACATCGCAAGGCATCCTGCCTACACCTGAAAGCCTGACCAAGAGAGCCAGGACCAGGTCAGAGATCGTCTGCCTCCTTTCTCCAGCACCCAGGAGCCTGGGGAAACTCCAAAGCCTCTAACGCCTTTTGGCCCAGCAGCAACTCCACCACATGCTTTGGGTATTGTCCCATAATATTTTTGTGAGTAAATACTTCAAGCCTCTTGTAATCATTGATTGCCTTCTGCCATAAGCAGAAAGGAGCTTCCTGCGTCCATCCAGTGGCTAAACAGGATAACTAACCGCAAGTGGTATAAGTGACCGCACAAACTTTATCTTCCAGTAAAAATGCTTGCTTATGCTGGTTACCTTTAAAGTGTTCCAGTTTTGCCTGTTCCCTGTATGTATAAATTTCCAAAACGTGCATTTTGAACCTTGTATAAAAGTTTTCTGGTGAGATTTAATGTTAACAAACAGTTTTCATAGTTATTAACAATCTCTGCCTGGACATCAAAATTAATATAGATTATTAATTTTGCATCATTCGTAACAGGCATTGCCAAGTTTACTCCACAGTTTAATAATGATTGCTCCTGCCTGCACTTTCCAGAGGCTTTGAAATAGATTCATCCTCAGGTATTGAGCATACTGGTAGATGTCATGGTTAAACACAACTTTTTTCAGAACTACATCTGATCACATGAAACACATCACATTTCTCTGAACAGCAAGAAGCCTGAGGTATTTATTGAAGCTACTCTATCATTCAGAAGGTCTTCAAAAAGGAAACAAAAAGTACTAGACCCTATATAAACATCTCAGTCATTTAGATATACACGGAATTAAGCACCATTTATTCCCAGGGACAGTCCATAGCCTGTGTCGATACAGCAGTCAAATGCAAATACACCACAGACCTAGACAATGGTTGACTGTTTTATTCTCTGTTGTTATTCTAATGATTTATAGAATTCATATTTTATGCTCTCAGAAAACTAAGTAGTGTACTCCCAAACTACTGTTCCTTCCTGGAAAGAGTTCCACATACCTCACTTCAGCTTAACGACCATCTTCTCATGGAAGGTATTCAAATTATTATTAAAAACGTGGGTGTCAATTCTTCTACCCTGCATATTTTTGTAACAGCTACTGTTCACCTCTGAAAAGTGTCCTCACCACCTCATTTCATCTCTGTCTCTAATTATTAAATAAATATCCATACCAGGAACTATCCCTCTCATGCAGAAGGCTACTGAACGACTTGTGGAAATCCCATCTACCACAGCAGCAGCTTAGAGCTCCTAAACCTCTGAGGCACAACTTCTTTTCACAAAGCTCTGTTGTTGTTTCCACATTCTATTATCGGTAACATGTATATGGATTCTGTATATTACTGTCATTTCTAACCAAGGCTGAGCCAACAGCATAAGTAAATGTCCTTTTAATACTGGCATCCCAGTGCATTCACATTCAACAACTTAACCAGTCATTTAGCTAGACACCTTTTATGTATCACTTACCAAAATTCATCTCTCACTATCTAAAAAGCTATTGGAGGAACATTGTCTTGATCTAGCAACTTACTTTCATGTTGTCTATTTGTTCTATAAATGTGTTAACAACTGCTGATTTGAGACCATTCCTCTGATGAGTTACCCATAAAAGGTCTTTGGCAGGGCAACAATTAACGGAGATTCAAAGCAAAGTCTTTCTGTTAGCAGTATCTTCCAAAAGTTTCTTTTAGAAAGCAATCATCCTTTGGCACTTCAGCCTGTATTCTTTTACTAACATTCTGAAAGGCAGTTATAATTAAAGATTTTTCAGAATTTATTATTCATACTTTTGTTCTATCGTATGCTTTACAGTTCTATTTGTCAATTTTTTTAAATCACTTTCCTCATTTGGATACTACCTCAGCTTTCTAATAACTGTCTTTGCCCGATGTTCAGCCACACCAGTTTCCTCTCACAGCTCACTTGGTAACTGGCATGCTTTTAGTCTGTACCTCCAGCACAGCACCTTTAACTCTCAGCAGGTGGCAAGTATTTTGCTACTAGTCTCTTAGCTTTAACCAGGTTCCCTACAATAGCCATGCTTGGAAAATCTTGTTGTTCTTGCAAGAAAAATGAATCCAAGTGTGTTATGATCTCTAGTAAAGACAGAATTCATGCAGGCAACATTTTGAGATAACAAGCCACACACCCTTTTGGACAGATTTAAATAGTTGCTTCTTCTGTAGGTACTCCATAAGGATGCTTCACAAAACAGCCATGTCTACTTTTATAACCAACTTAAGGTTTTGATCAGCTTGTTTAATGCTTTCAAGAGACAACAACACATGAGCTTTCTGTAGATGTATCATGAAACACAATCATAGCCCATTTTATAACATTTTGCCCTTTACACAAGGATTTTCCCCACCCCACTCACTTTCTCAAGGTACTGCTGAAGCAAGAATTAAGAGAAAACAAGCACACAGCAAATCTCTATCTCAGGCATTACATATTGTATAAGTTCTTCTGCACAGAAAAGGTTCCAGTTGATTTTTTTTAAATTTATTTTTGTTTAAAATAAAATTCTGTTTTACTGAGTACACATTCCGTTCTTCATTAGCTCTGCTTATAATCCTACAGAATGTTTTGGGTTTTTTTTCTCTGCAACCACGAAATACAGTAAAAGCGAAGCAAAGCACTGGAACACAGATCCACTCAAGAAAGATCTAGAGTACGATTCAAGAAGCTTTCTGAATTGCCATGGTTATTATTATCACTATCATTTAAAGTTTTATTGCTAAACTTATTTCTACTTCCAAACACTAACAAAGCAGAGAGGTGGCAAAACTGCATTCAGAATACTCAAGATACAGTGTTAGTATAAAGCCAGTATAAAACTCAAGTGTCACTTGAGTTTTGTTTCATTGCTTTGGCAGTTAGCATATGAAAACAACCAAAAGCATCTTCCACTAACTGTCCGTATTTCCTTACTCTCTTCTACTACAGCTTCTCAAGTTGTGTCCCCACAACCCATATACTGCCCCCTCCTCCCAATTTTTCGAAGTTTTCTACTTAAAAAAAAAGATGAACTGCACAACTGCATCATAATGCTCTACCATTTCCCAATATAAAGCTCTTGTTAGCTTAGTGTTTCATTTCAAACAAGTTCCACACTGTTGTTTTGAACATTGCAACAGTATTACAGCATTTAAAGTACGTGTTCAGCAGTATGGAATTGATTTCATATTAAAAAAAAAAAATTAGGAAAGTAGGAGACTGCAAATAGAAAAAAAAACAAAAAACCAAGCAAACAAAAAAATGTATTGTGTATTTCTAATATCTCAAGTTCAAGACACATTTAACCTTCAACCGCATGCTTAGGAGTTCAATAAACACAGACAGAGACCAATGCCATCACTCACACTAAGACAAGGTAGGCACCACACTTAACATTTCCACTCTAACTCTGCAACAAAACATTTTTTCCCAGAGGTATACTTCATCCTCAAATTCACTTCTAAATTTCTTAGTCAGGACTGACAAGTAGATTCACTATAGTTTATAACATTGATTTATGCCAAAAGAAGCAGCTAAAGAATAAAAATCATGTGTCCAAAACCAATCAGATATACAAATGTGTGTTGCTGCCTAAATTATACTTGTAAGCTGAGGAATATCCTCAGAACATTTAGAAATCTCTTAAAACCACTTTCTCTAAGAATAAGAGCTGCCATTTATAAACTACCAAAAAGAATCACAGAACTGTCAGGGTTGGAAGGAACCTCAAGGATCATCTAGTTCCAACTCCCATGCCATGAGAAGGGATGCTTTCCACTAAAGCACATTGCCCAAAGCCACATTCAGCCTAGCCTTAAAAACTCCCAGGGATGGGGCTTCCACCACCTCCCTGGGCAACCTGTTCCAGTGTCATCCACTCTTATGCTGAAGAACTTCTTTCTAACATCTCATCTAAATCTACTCTCCTCTAGCTTGGATCCATTCCTCCTAGTTCTATCACCACCCCACACCCTAAAAAGTCCCTCACCAGTTTCTTTGTAGACACCCTTCAGATACTGGAAGGCCATAGTAAGGTCTCCTCCTAGCCTTCTCTTCCGCAAACTGAACCACCCCAACTCTCAGCCTATCCTCATAAGAGAGGTGCTCCAGCCCTCTGATCACCCTCGTGGTCCTTCTCTGGACACACTCCACCACGTCCATATCTTTCTTGTAACAGCCGCTCCAGAACTGGACACAGTACTCCAGATGGGATCTCACAAGAGTGGTGTAAAGGGGGAGAACGTTGTCTGGAATTCAAAAGTGACTCAATACATAAGTGTACGAACATTCTATTAAGCTCCTCTCAAGAGTTTATACACATCACTACCAAATTTAGCTTTCTCATGTAATCACATTTCAGATATTTTATGTATTCACTATGCAAGTCCATGTAGGAAGGTGAGGATACATTCTTCAGCAACATATGTACATTCGATTTTAACAAAATTTTAATTTGATTGCAAAATGTATTTGAAAGAGCACCTGTGAGAAGTCAGCTCTTCTTAAGCCTTTTAAAGCGAAAAGGCCATTTTCCTTAAACACAAAACCCTGGGTTTTTTTCATTACTATCAGAAGAGGTTAAGAATAGTTTCCAAAAGTATATCCTTCTCAAAAGAAGGTTCCAACTTACACAAAAATTTCCAGTTAACCATTGTTTCTGGGTTTTACAAACATTGAATCATCTCCTCATTAGGCACAAAAGAGATTATAAGTGCTTCAACTACTTAGCTTCTTGCATAAAGTCAATGTGAGGCAATAACTACTTAGAAATCAACAGATTAAAATGTTTCCTCTTCAGAAAGAGAAAATAAAAACACATGAAAGCATTAGAATAACACAATTGAAATAACATTTCCACAATAGGAAGACATTCCAAATTTCTACAGTAACTTGTGAAAAGTTTTGATGAAACATCCCTGGAAAACATCTGTGTTCTCAGTGCTTTCACCCTTCTCTGACATCCTCCTCGACCTCAGACCATCGTCAACTGAAAAAGCACTACATAAGCCAGAAGCAAACAAACTTTAATACATACGTCACACGGATGACTGAAGTTACATTGCAACTGAAAATATGACATAAAAGTTTTCAAATCAGTCAAAGGTTTCCACGAAGCTTCAGCAAAGTGATTCCTGTTTCTCAAAGTGCTTTATTGGATCTTCAAATTTATCTCCTAATTACTTACCATAAAGTAGGTATTTCTGCTTTAAAGTAATCACTAATAACATAATCATCCATTCAAAGTTATATTATACAGAAGTAAGCTTGAGAACAGTGTCTCAAGCTTCTGATTATGGAGGCTAGTTACACACATACACAAAAACTATTAACAGTTGCAGAAGAAAGAGATATTTAATACTTCAGTTATTTGAAAATCCCCACAGAAAATCAGGGCTCATTCTTCCAGTCCTTCCTTTTGTTAAAAAAAAAAAAAAAAAAAAAAGAAGAAAAAAAAGAGG
>WBNM01015281.1:121243-158271 GCA_013399055.1 Ramphastos sulfuratus | reverse complement strand
GAGCTGACAGCTTAGCCAGCAGTTTGCTGTGGGGGACAGTGTCAGAGGTCCTGCTGAAGTCCAGGTAGACCACATCCACAGGCCTCCCCACATCCACCAGGCGGGTCACCTGATCATAGAAGGAGATCAGGTTGGAGAGGCAGGATCTGCCCTTCCTAAATCCATGCTGGCTGGACCTGAGCCCTTGGCCATCCCTCAGGTGCGCAGTTATTGCCCCCAAGGCATACCTGTGTGATTACAGATGTAACAACTAAGACACTTTTTAAATGCTGCGGGTCTAGAAATGCATTGAGTGAATCTGTCACAGTGCTGGCTCCAGAAACCAATTACACTAAAAATTATTTTGATAATTTCATGATCAACAATTCTCCAATACTCACCCCTGCTGAGAATACTAAACTAGCAATAACTCACTGTAAAACCTACAGGTTCTGTATCTGGCAGTAATGAGTCGTTTCTAAACTGTAATCTGGATACCCACAGCAGTTGAAAGGACTGCTCCTCACACAGACAGCATGGTAAATCATATCACTGACACTATTTTTAATATGTGAATTACACTGTTATCTTTTAAGAACAACTTGATATTTAGTAATCATTGTCAATCATTACAATACATGTCCACAAAAATCACATGGACAAGTGTCTGTATTTTAGGACTGTAAAAATATGGTCCTCGTTGTCCCTGTTTGTAAATTCTCAACACAGAAGAGACACGGGCAAAGCAATTTGTATAATTTTCCTTCAAATTTAATCCAATAATTACCCTTTTCTTAATGCTAAGTGAGCTACCTGAGCACTGAAGGAAAACTACCTCAGAGGGTTTTCACATCAGACGACAGTTGGTTTTGTTGGTCTTTTTCATTCGTACCTTTCAAATATACATCCAAGAGACAGCATACATTTCAGGCCCTAAATGTTACAGGACAGCAAATTAATTCCGCATGGTTAAATTCAGTAATAATAATAGAAGTCTTCACCAATTATATCCTTCCTCCTCCTCAAGAGATGTAGATTTCTGATGACATTACCTCCACAAGGTCTTTGGCCTAAAATTTTAAGCTGTATCATGTCTCCAACTAGTAAACAAATATATATAGAACATCTTTTCCACAAGCGCAAACTTTTCAGACATTCTGAGGAACAACAAAAAAGGAACAATTACAACTTTCTTTCTAAGGATATAAGTCCCTGTTTCCAAAGCATATTTTGTTTGGACAATCCTGCAACCAATAAAGTGAAATTAACTAATTTGCAACATCAGAAACAGTAACTCCAGCAGTCCTTCATCTTAAATCTATGATCAAGAGCTACTGAACTTAGACATGCAGCTCCTCCCTGTGCCAGAGGCTACCCCCTCTTCATCATCAGTAATGTCTATGCCACTAAGCAATGACAATTTTCATGTTTGTTTCAAGAAGAAAGTGATCTCAAGAAGCAGATTCCAACAATAATCAAGTTTAATTTTTATTAAAACAAGGGAAAATATTTACTACATTTTTTTACTACAATTTCTTCACAACTTAAAAAATTCCAGTCCTCTGGAATACACTTCAGCATTAGGAGAAAATGCTTGAAATGCTTTTCAGTCTGAAAATATGATCTAAGCATTTCAATATGTTTTAGTAAATTTTAATTTGCAATTTGCAGCATTTAAGTTTTCTGTAATTTGTCTCAGATACACAAAAAAGAAACATACTCTACCTGTAAGGACACAAAAAAACCACAAAAAAACCAACCAAACAAATAACTACCAAACGCCAGTGAAAAGCACCTCCCCCATCAGGAAAACAACTTTTCAGTGAGGAATCCACCTGTGAACATGCTCATTTCACCCTTCAAATGGCAGATTTGATTACCAAAGGAGCCGCATTTTAAAAAGGACTACCAGCTCTATTTTATTCTCTTTCTTCTAGAAGACAACAAAGTACTGTTTTTATCATGTAGCACTAGTTAAAAAAAAAGTCTCTGCAGATGTGTTTAATCAAGAGTCACCAGAAGTAACTGTTTACCAGTATACTGTGCATTAATTAGTTATTTACTCTCATTAAGTCCTGCACTTCTGCACAGTAGGCAGTTTTACAGCAAGTGCCATAGCTTTTATGTTTAGTTAGCTACATCTCAAAAAAATCCCACCTCTAATTTGTCATACTTACTAAACTGCAAAAGGGTACCAGAAGAAGAATTGGTTGCTTACTTCCAAGCATTTTCCTGATCTAAAATACAGTTCTATGAAATTACCTAATTTTATTCTTATCAAGAGGCTGTCATTTCAGTAGCACATGGACCAAGGACAAGTTACAATACAAACATTAAGGCAGATGATTAACTATGATCAGGAATACTTCAAGTTTAAACAGGCTCAGATTACAAAAGCATTTGGTAACTTGGCTTGGCTTACTCAGATATTATAAACACAGTTCATAAAGGCCTAAGTGATACTACCATGCAAGATTTCAAGTATATTCTGACTCACCGTGAAACAATTTAGGCTTTAACTGGTGATATTACCCAGAGAATCTTTGCAGCAACTCAGAATTAGTGTAATAGAAAAGTTACACCAAGGCAGATCTAACCTCTCATTAGTGAGAGAGTATGTCACAAGAAGATGAAAAGATGACAAACACACACACATCCCCAACAAAAAACAACAAAAAGTAGAAAGGGATTAAGGGATTTAAAAATATAAGGAGTCTCTAGCCTCTTTGGCTACTGGTTTCTTTCTCCAACTCAGGACAGTAAATTTTTCCAGGCTTATTTGTGTAAAAATATTTGTACAGAAATAAAACCAAAACACACTCCACATTATATATCCTGTGCTGTGTACTTTTTATTATTATCTACAATGAGAAGTAATCCTTCTTTAGGATTAGATACTTTAAGTAACTTGTTCAAGACTTTTTTCTTTAGTTATTATTATGAAACATTTGTGGATTTTTAATTTCTTCTGTATTCAGTATTCCCTTTGAGAATGTTAATAATACATACACAGCTGTCCCCATTAGAGTTTATAAGCTTCCTAGCAGTTTGGATATCAGAAAGTTACACATGTGGAAAGAAATTAATCAAAATTTTAGAGTTACCTATTTATTGAAATGAGTCAGTGTCACATAGATTTGATATGTACATACTTAAAAAAACACCAAAACCCCAGCAACTTTTAATATTAAAAGTATTTCGGTTTTCTAAGAAGACATATTAACCTACTTCCCACTGCATAAATGTACCAAATAGAGTAAAGGGACATTCTTTGCTGTGCCAGTCATCTTAAGATTTAAATCCAGGGTGGTGTACGGCATCATAAGTGTACCTCTACCCTCCCCATATTTTATAAGGTGAAATCTCAAATCAGCATGATCCAGCAAACAGTAACCTTCATGTATACATAAAAATCTGGCTTCTCTTTCTGTTTCTATAACAATCAAATTTACAACCATTTTCAATGGATTACTTCATGTACATCACTGTTCTGAAGACATTATAACAAACAAGAATGTCTTTTATACAAACACAAGACCGTTTAGGAGGCTACAGTAACACACAAGTATGATCTAACTGACCTCAGCTTGTTTAATAACACATTGCAGAAGCACTCTAAGCAAAAAAAGAGTCAAGTGAATCACTGGTTTCCAAACATTCTTGATTAAGCATTGTTTCATTTCAAGAATTAGACTCAAAATTTCTCATTACATTAAAAAACTATCATGTATCTTCTACCTACAAAACTGGTTTAGATCAACAGTCACTCTAAGGAAAAAGTCATACTACACCATTATTTTGTACTAGCATATGTAAACAGGAAAGCTCAGATGCTAAAGTGGACTCTCTTTGGTATTCCTATTAGTCATGCCAAAGAACAGTGCTCTCCAATATTTTACTTCATAAATTAAAGTATAAAGGTATCGGAAATACGCTGATATCTCATCCTACTTGCAGACTTCTAACACTGATAATGTCACAGTACTACCTTGAAAGCAAGGAACTTACTAAAACTAGAAAAAAAGGTATGTGTATCAGCAAACCACCTATCTTGGCCATTCTGGACCATGAAGAAACATAGTATTAATCCTCATCTAAATTTAGCACAACCTGCTGTGAGTACCATCCTAATTACTTATGAGGTGGTTAGGAAGGAATTTTTCTTCTTGGTGCAAGATTCCTCTCTCAGTAACTGAGGAATTCAATGCAACGTTAATCCACAAAACTCCTATTCTGGGTATCTGATAGGTAGAAACAGATGATACTCAAGATGAAAGTGTACTTAGAAGAAATCCTCTCCAAAATAAGGAAAACATATCTATGGTTATAACAGTAAAGCAAGCAAGAAATAAACACCTCTTCTCCTGACTCCCTTAGGAAAAAAACCCAGCAAACCACAAACCAATGTCACAGCCACTATCAGCACAGGGACTAGCTGGTTATAAAAACGTCTGACTGCAATGGTCTGACCATTTCAGACTCCAAAGTCCACATGGCATATGCAAGAGGACAGGCTGATCAGTAACCACACAGGAAGCTATTGACAAAAGCTGAATAAAGTCATGCTTTCAGAGTCTCTGAAGCCTATGTAGCAGCAGGAACAGATCTGAAGACTGCTGAAATTCACTTTTTACCATAAGTTAAAGTTCGGAGCGTCTTGTTTAGAGTGTTGGGACACAGCGTGTGGGGGTAATGTGGAAAAGAAAGTTTAATGAGATATTGCATTTATAATGATAGTACAGGTATTTATGAGCATCCACAAACACTAGGATGGTAAAAGGCTTGGAGGCAAATGCAGAACACTGAAGATAAAGCAGACACTTGAGGTAAGCACTGAGATTCGGTAGGTTTTTAACAAACTTCAGGCTACCACTATCAGAACACTGTACAATGCTTTACCTCAGTATATGACTGACTCATATTGGTACAATCCTCTCAGAGTTCTGTGCTGCCATTTGATGGTTATCACACAAGATGAACGAGAAGGCTAAGTTTTCAAACTTGGTTAATATCTCAAAAGTGATGTACTGATATTCTGACTTCATGTCTAATCTTAATGCAACTGACAAAGTAAAGACTAAAACAAAAGTATTTTGTAGCTTGTAGTAGACTGTAAACGACTTATTTTCAACAAGTATTAATAACTCCTTCAGAACTACTGATATACACAAGATACTGACTCAGTACCAGATAAAGACATTTTCTTGATTACTACTTCAGAAAAACCTACTAGGTTTTTAAACTCTAAATTCCTAACACTTAAGGTCATTACAGATCCTACCTCACAAGCCACCTTTAGTAAAAAATTAAGAGACAGACAGAAACCAGAATGTAATAGAAAATAATGTCTTTTTAATCTAAATCCTGACAATAGCTCACTAAGACAGAGACAATACCTCTCCCAAATTTTTTTCTCAGGCTAGAACACCCAAGACAGACTGCAAATCCAGGTTATTTCTTTAGCACTTCAAGGGACTGTAATAATTCCATCACTTTGGGATGGTTAGGTCTTTAAATGCTTGTAGATGGCTTCAGTAAACTCAAAGAACCAGTGCATAAAGTTACTTCATTGTTTTGGTTTTTGCTTAGTTTGTTTTAGTTTTGGTTGCTGGTTTTTTTGTAGCCTGCATATCAACTCCTATCGTACTGAAATCAGCTTGTTACAGACATAACAGATGAATTTACTAATATTAGTCCTTATTGTGCTATGGTGACAACTAAAATGCTCTTCTAACACTAGATACAATTTCACTATTTCTGGACTCTTTATCGAAAGTATTCCAATACATCTCTTAAAACAAAGAAAAGCATTGTTAGAATTTCACCAATTTCTGAAGAAGGGAACAGTTGTTTGAGTTCGAGTTTTTTTCCGTTGGTTGGGGTGTTTTTTTAAGGCAAAGCTAAAAAGCACAAAATGTAGTAATCTTAGGTAAGTCCACTTTTTAATTTCCTCACTATACAGCAAGCACTATACATAACAGGCAATCTACCAAAACCAATTAGCAGGAGTGAGTAATGTTATCATTAGTAAACATTGTCTTTCCACCACAAAATTCAAATTATTTCCCTTTTCCAGACATGAAAACAATCTCGGGCTTTCAACAGCTGCAATAAATGTGTTCTGTTAATGGACTCCTAAAACTTCCAGTCTCTCTACACTAAGTAGTTTTCACATTCGGTAAGGCTATCACTTCAAACAATAACAACTTGTGTGCTTCCTACTAAAACGCCCAGCATTTTACAAAAAACATGCAATGTCTAGATACAATCTGCATGCAGTCAATATTACCAAACTATACATGAAAGGTGACTACAAGGCAGTATTCTTCAGATTTCTCAACAGAAATCATACTATAAAGAACATTTTATCAATGCAAACCTTTCTAAAACACAATCTCATACAGTTTCATCTTCCTGTCAAGGAGATCAGTGCATGACAGACTGTATTGTTCTGGTATTTTTTAAATTAAGAACACAGAATAATTGTTTTTACTAAAATTGAGAACAGCAGCAAAATGGTTAAAGGGTTCTTTTTAATTTCAAAATGAAGTTCTGCTCAAAGTAGACTACCTTCTGAGAGGGCAGAGGAAAAGAGAGCTTTTGTTGCTGTAGTCACTGGGTGGGGGGTGTTTCTTTGTTGTATGAGCTATTTTGCATAGGCTATGCAACAGCCGCTAATCTTCATATGAAGGGGGATTCTGACCTTCCACTAGGTTGTGTGTGCAATGCAATATATGTGTAAAAGCATTATACAGCAATTACATTGTCCATCTACCTGTAAAATACTCCAGTGTAGACTGTCAAGACTCACCTGATAAAGCAGAAGTTTACTACACAGCTCATGGGGTGCTTGAAAAATGTAGGCACTGAAACTTTAGTTCACAGATACTATTACGGGTAACATACATTGTTGGGGCAAATAAATATTAATGCCAGACAACTCATTATTTCACTTTTCCCTCACTATAAAGGTTCTTCCACTACAGAGTAGAACAAGAAAATCAGAAATATCCTGGGAAAATTCATCAAGGGCAAGCCGTAAACAATTCAGTGAGAAACTGTTACCTAGTACTAGGTATTGTATTTTTGTTAGAGCTTCCATATTCCTTGGTTCTAATTACAGCAGAATACAACATAGCAAAGTAGCAACAAAAAACAAAGAACAAATAACACACACACACACACACAGGAGGCTTTAAGATATAGTAGCACTTTTGTTTCAGTCTGCCACCGCTCTATAGCAACTAGTACTGAAATACACAAAATGTATTCTAGAATAGTTACCCAAGAGCTGATCTGGCATTACGAGTCATATATTCAAAGACAGACTCAATTTCCAGTTACATTGCAAACCTACATTTTTTCTAATGTCCTTGAAAAATATTTACTATAGTAACTCCTAACTTTTTTTTTTTAATCCTAGTGTATCTTATACTCTTGGAATACATGAGTAAAATTAGAAATCTGTTGATAATTATTCTTAGATACACCAAGCACCATTTAAAAAACTGGGGGGGGGGGGGAAGCTTAAAACTTGCAAAGTTGATTATGTGTAATTTCTGCTCTTGACTGGAAGAGATGACAGAGACACACTTTTAGGAGTATACCCATTTTTATGAGTACAATCATAAATTCTATTTACAGACTCTCCTATTTATGGGACAAAATTCCAAGACAGATTAGAAATATGTTCACCTGAGAATTATTTAAGTCTCCTAGTGTCCCATTTGTGCTTTTGACTAACATGGTATAATAATCTGTTAGGTAACAATCCTAGCCCCAGGAACCTTTTTTTTCCAGTTCTTTCACCATTTAAACTCTAAAATTATTTCCAGAACTAGTAATCTATACCAAGACTGCCAAAGAGAGGCTAGGGCAATAAAGAGCCCTGCCTTGCTCAGTGTGGAAAGAAATTAAAGCAGTATCTAGAAAGATGGCTTCTTCCTAAGAAAACGAGAATGGAGGTGGTGTCATAGGAATGGTTCCCTGATTAAGAACACCTGTGCCAAAAGACGATCTGATGAGGGGTTGAGCAAAGGGTCTATACTTAGGGTGAGGACACAAGGAAAAAAAGCTCTAGAAAATGTAATGAAATGTATGACAAGGTAGTTGATAACCTTGAAGTTTTCACATGTAAAAGAAAATGGCTATCATCCTGAAGCACTACACAGAACGGTTTTATCAAGTTATGCACACCAAACAGGGGAGAAGTAAGAGTCATCTAAAATAGGAAGGTATCAGCTAAACAGGTAAGTACTGAAGGAAAAAAAAAAGCAATCAACACTAGACTCATGTCAACGCCTATTTTTCAGTCTTAATAGAGAACCGAACTAGACAGTAAAGCAATAAAATGCACAACTGAAATTTGATGACTGAGGACAACAAATCATATTGAAAACTTACCCTACTGCCACAAAAAGTTCTGTTACAACCATATATATTAATTCATTAAGCAGGGGCTTGCAAGGCACAATACGCACTGCCAGAAAGACCTGAACTACTACTCATCAATAGATTTTTCCTTTGTGGTTTCTTGGTTTTGTCTTGTGTTATCAAGCACGCAGAGAGAGACAGTTACAGAAAGCAGAAAGTAATTTTTAACAACAGTTGAAGGTTAAGGGTGGGAAAGGGAACTCTGCAGAGTATTTAATGAGAATTATGAGGTAAGTCATGCATCTATCCAGAAGAGCTACCTAATACCTAGTTCTGTCTCTCCTGGTAACATTCATTTAAAGAAAAAATAAAGTTTTGCTTTACAGAGGCCACTGAACTGCATGAAAATGATAAAAATTAGTGTTGACACTGTAAATCTTAGCTTAAATTTCCACATTCTTGGTTGTTTAGTAAGCAATAAAAAAATTATCTCAATAAAAATCAAAGTTTACATTCCCTTCCTTGAAAACAGGAGGAGCATGGAAGGAAGTGTAGAAGTGAACAAGTGGAGAGCAAAGAAAACCCAACAAATTAGAAAAAGCAATAACCCTTGAGCATTTTCACTTTTAATGATCTTGATTTCAATCAGAAAGGTAAGTGTGTTGTACTCCATTTTAAAACAAACCTCAAAAAAAACCCAAACAAAAAAACAACCTTCAGGAAGATGTGTTCAACACTACTTACCAGTACTGATCTTGATCACAAAACTAAGAGAGCAGAAACCTCTTCACCAGTTGTTTATACTGTAATTCTTAACGCTGTTATGAGATAGATCTAATGCAAGACTCTGCTAACTTATCTTTTCAATTACTTAAATACACAATTAATGTGAATACACTACTTAACAGTTATTCATTCCTATGTTGGGATATTATATTCAGTAGGGAAAAAAAAAAAAAAAACACCAAACTTATCCTCCTAAAACGTTATCATCTTTAAATGCCAGCACATGATTTTTAAGAAAAAAAAAAAAATCAATACTATGAGGAGAAAAGATCTTAACAGCAGAAGTTAACAGGTTCTAGCCTTTTCACAAGCTAAAAGCAAAATCCTATAAATCACTGTTCAGTGGAATAAGCACCACTGAAATATTTTATACGCAAATATTTTTCCTAGTAAAAAATTTTAATACTAATTTTAAAAAAATATTCAAGAATTACCTAAGTAGTGCTTTACCTAAATACAGAAAAGGCTTCCATTAGCATGAAGTTCACTTTGGAAATACTCTATTACTTATCTGTTAAATTTCACTTCACTTAAGTTCATCATAACATTCATTCAGTTTATTAATTCACACTGTGATTTTCGATACCACCCTAATCAGAACCACTGATCAAAAAAAATCAAACATTATTATTCATGCAACACTTAATTTTGCATAGTGACAATCTATTTCCTTTGATTTTTAACAAAGCAACTTTTTGAATACTGACACAATGTTAAATCTACATACTTATTCATAAACACCAGTCCACTTCAATTTGTAACACCTTCCAGCTAAGTTTTAGGGGTTTTTATCCCAATTAGATGGATATTTCTTATCGACAAAAGCAAAATTAGATTAGTTACAAACCAAAGTTTCTCTCTAAAATCGTAAGTCATTTTGGTTCCAGTCATTTTGGTTTAACCTTTTTGAAAGACAAATTGTTTTACCAGAGAAAAACCCACACTTCTGAAAACCAAGTAAATCCCTAACGTGTCTGGAGGACTAAGGTTTTTTTCCAAATGAAAAATAATGCTTGACAATGGCATTTTAGGCAGGGAAAAGATTCACAAATCAGTACAGAATTAAATTCCACTATGTCTGAATTGTACAGACCTAATTTTCCACTAACTCAAGAAATATTTTACATAAGCAATATTAAAAGCACAGTATAAAGCTGCTTCTTTGAAATATTTTCATGCCATTATGCTGTCTGTAAATTGTGGTTGAAATCTTAATTCAAACTTACTAGTCTCTAAATACTTCATTTGTAAAAACAGACTATTAACTTTTACTCAGTTACAGGAAAACTGGTCTCCAAGTAGTCCTTTTGATGTAAATGAGAAGTCTTGGCTCCATGATTTCTTTTTCCCAGCCATTTTAATGCAGAACTAGACCTCGGACTCAAGTGTTTTTACCCCTCTTGAACTGTTTCTGTTCTTACTGAGAAGAATATTTTCCAATCATTACTATCAGAGAAGTGCAGGACCCAATCCTTGAAAATTACAAAACAACTTTCCAGGGTGTCTAAACATTGTCTCAAGTATTTGTTGCAAAGATAATTTCTTTTCCATATCACTGGTTTGGTATGCTTGGTATTATCAGATATATTCATCAGCTACTTTTTATCTATATGGTTTGCCGAGTTGCACTACTTCAAACAACTGAAAGCTGTAAAATCCAACATGGAGAAAGCACAATTAATTCTACCATTTTTACGATATTTTCCTACCTCTAGGCTAGCACTCCCACTACGAGCTCCACATGTAGTGGAAGAGACATAGTCATTGCTAATCCCAATCTTAAAACATGCGTTCTTTTAAAGTCTCAGAGCCAGATTTTTAAAAAACTACAGGTAAGAAACCATGCAGATATGTATTAAAGCCACTGTAGAGTCCCAAAAGATTCCTAATGCTTATTACCATATCATAGAATAGAGGTTGGAAGAGATCTCTGGACATCAAGTCCAACTTCCAGGCCAAATCGGGATCACTTAGGGCAGGTCACACAGGATGATGTCCAGACAGGTCTTGAAAGTCTGTAGAAAAGACGATTCCACAACATCTCTGGGCAGTCTGCTCCAGGGCTCTAGCACCCTCACACCAAAGAAGTTTCTCTTCATCTCCAGGTGGAAGCCTCCAGGTTCCAGTTTGTGCCCACTGTCCTTTCTCCTGGGCACCACTGACAAAAATCTGGCCCCATCCTCTTGTCTCCAACCCTCTAACTACTGACAAACATTAAAGCAATTTAATTGCTTTAACTAGACTTAAGCAACGAGCTTGCATATTTACTTTGTAAAGACGATAAATTTGTCATTTATCAGTCTTCCCTATGTCTCTTAATGAGCTAGAATCAGATCTGAACCAAAAGAATAAAAATCAAAATTCCATCAACTTCAGAATTCTCTTTTCATCTATGTACTGTTTACCATTTTCCTAAATAGATTTCTCATTTGTATCTAAACCCAATGAAAAGCATTTAGAACATTCTGACTAGACCAAACACATACTGATTTTTGGACAGAAAGAAAAAAGAAATCAAACAGCCATAAAGACTGTCCAAATCCCTCTTTTTTTAAACTACAGCCATTTAGAAGTTACAAAAAACTACTAAAATACGGTTTCTAACACAAAACATTCTGTTTTGCCAAGCTTTACATCTGTTATTATGTAGGTAAAAATACTAGATCAGACTAGAACAGCTTTCTCCACCAGAAAACAAACACTACACCAGATGAGTATTTCTGACAATCTCCAAGTCTTTGGGGCACTATCAAAGAAACCCAACTAGTTCCAAAACCTGTCTTTCTAGAAATATTAAATGCAATTCTCATTCCTAAGCCGCAAACAATGTTCAGGAAAACACAGCACTTCTCTTCCTCTCATACTGTCATCAGAGTGCAAGTTACAGATGAAAGCTTATTTTGTCATAAAGATCAGCAATAATTCTAACACCTAGTTCATGTATGGCACTTTAAACCAACAAATCTAAATGCTTTCAAGAAACTTTTTTGCTATTCTGACAGTGACAAACAAAATAGTCTACAGAGCATTTGCATTCCTTCCTCTGTCTCAAAACATCTACATGCAGCTGTTTTATACAATCAACCAAGGTGAAAACATGTAAGTGGAAATAATTTCTTATCTACCAGCTTCTAAATAGTAGTATTTGGAGTAAAGGCAAGGAGAAAATGGCACAGAAAGGTGAAAATGATTTAATGAAAAGGGTCAATGTACTGTTTCATTTTGAAGTTCACTCTTGATTTATCCACAAAACCGCCGTTCATCCCACATTTTCCCAAAACCTTCTCTATCTTTAGAGTTCATAAAGTGAGTAGCTGTCTCACCATTTGAGTAAACCGTAGCCAAGTTTAAATTAGCATGAGCATTACAGAGATATTTAGCAAAGGTCTGTACCTAGCATCACTCCTGACACCACTAAAGCTTAATCAGTAGTAACTAAAACTTAAAAAAAACAGGTTTTGGTTTGCCCATTTGTAAGCTTCTCAGGCTACAACAGAGCTTCTCAGCTACACTCTGAATATTTAAAAAAAAAAAAATTAATGCAAACTACTGACAAGATTTCTCAGAACAGTAACAAGTGGTAAATACCTAACAAAGTTAAAAATACCACCTTGCTTTCAATCATGAGTCCACAAGTGACTTCAGTGAAAGCTTGAGTGAAGACATGAAAGACTTACTCCAGAAAGTCTTCAACCTTCAGATTAAACACAGATGAATATCCAACTTTGAGCATGAAATGAGCAGTGCCCTCCATCCCTGGTTTTGTTGGAGAAAAATAGCACTGAATGACTAGTTAATGCTTCATGGCACACAAGTTAGGAAAAAGTTAGCAACAATCTCTACACTCTACCTAAGGCTCTTTTTCAGTATTTTACAGGCAATATACTTTAAGAAATGATTTGTGCCTAACTCTTCTATTCCTTAGGACTAGTCTACACCATGAAATATTAACAGGCATTCAAACTGATTCATTTCATTAAGCATTTTGCTAGGAAAAAAAAACCTCATTTAAATTACTTTAAATATCCCCATCTATACACTCACAACCTAGTCACATTTTACACTATTAAAGTTGTGAAGATCCAATGGACATAGAGCAATTGTGTCTCAAGGTATTAAACCTTTAAAATTAATACTGAGGCACACCAGTAGGGTCACATGCGAATACCTCTCACTGTCACTGCCTAAGTTATACCATCAGAATTCTAGTCAATTTACATTAGATTTCACACTTCCTTTTCTGTTTAAATAAATCTCCCTGAAAGCCTACTACTAGCTAAGTGATTAGCTCCTCTTGGAAATCCCAGCCTCTATATATAGGAAACTTAACAGACAAATCACTTAAACCAGATACTTCACATTGAAGAAATTCCTGGAAAATCACTATAATGCATCCAGTCTCAATATTCTAAACATGCTATATACAATCGGAAGCTCTTAGGTGACAGTTTGCTGCAAAGTTAATCCCAGCACGCCAACAACCACGTCTGGACAGTTATAAATGATTCAGTTTGACCCATCTCAGGCATACCCAAGCAAGAGTCATATCCAGGTTACTGCATCTTCACAGATGCCACATTCACTAAAGCCCCTACAATAAGCAAGACATGCACTATGGTCAGGCTATGCATGGAAAAGTGGGTAAAACAACAGATGACCGTCAGCTCTTCAGCATTCTAGTAAAAAGGCTTCCATTTAAGCCAATAAATGCATTTAAAATATTGCCAAATTGGGTCATCTCAAGGTAATGGTGAAAAAATGGAAATACTTGTTTTTCATAGAATCATGAATCAAAGAATCATAGAATTCACAGAATCAAAGGCTGGAAAAGACATTTTAGATCGAGCCCAACTGTAACCTAACTACCATGACCACTAAACTACATCCTGAAGCACCACATCTACGCACTACTTAAGATCTCCAGGGATGGCAACTCCACCACCTCCCTGGGCAGCCCATTCCAATGCCTCACTACTTAGTGAAGAAGTTTTTACTATCGTCCCATCTAAACCTCTCCTGGCACAACTTAAACCCACTCCCTCTCACCCTATTGCTAGTTGAGCAACACCAGCCTTTCAGGTAGTTGTAGAGAGCAGTAACATCTCCCCTTAGACTTTTCTTCTCCAGATTAAACAACCTCATCTCCTTCTGCCACTCCTATGACATGAATCCCTCACCAGCCTTGTTGCTCTTCTCTGGACACAGTACTCAAGCTGTAAAAAAATAACAAAACGAAACCTATCTTTTGTAAATATCTAGACATAAAATATACTTCATGGATAAAATTGTTACCTACTGCCAGTTTGTTGTAAATGCACCCACAATCTTATCAAACATATTTAGAGCTAGTAGTCGAAAAAGCTTAGACACATTCAAAGATTTTTTAGTATCAGTAGTTCAACTCAAATAAATGCCATTGTTGACAGTGGTAAGCATGCTCCTATACAGGTTCAGTGGCTTAAATGCAGAAGTCTGGTGCTAATGCAAGCAGAATTGTTTCTTTTCACAACAATGGAGTTTGTAGCTTCTGTCCAGTCTAGTTAATTGATAAACATGTAAGACTAATGTAAAAAATGGTAATATTTATAAAAATATTTACTAACAAAACTACAGAAGTACAGCCTGCCACAAACATGAATAGGTTCGTTTTAGCATGTATTGGAAATGGACAAATGTATTAAACAAAAAAAAAGCTACAGACAATTATCAAACAACTTGCAATACTTGCAATTCTAGAAACGCTGTGCTGTGTTCTCACAATCATGAAAACTCCATCATGCTAACATCTGGTCACCTTTTTGAACAAGCAATGGTCAGCTAACACTGACATTGATAAACTACAAGCAATACAAGAAAGGAGCTTGTCATGGTAACTATTACAAGATGTAGAAAATAATCACAGGAAACTCTTATCTTGGCATTCAAGAAACAGTCTGAAATGAGCAGAACTGAAAATACTCAAAAAATTATTTTTAAGTTATCACAGACTTAATAATCATGGAATTGCTTTCAAGACTTTTTTTTGGTGGCTGCCCTAGCAGCCAGCATTTGGGTGCAGAAACGCGACCAAGCTCCAAGATCAAGCCAACTTGATTTCTCAAGAGGCTTCTGTTAATAAACAACCAGGACCAGGGCCAGGCCAAGAGCAAGTGTGAATTTCCTCTTTTTCCCCGGGAACACGCGCATGATCAGCCTCCACCCTCCGAGCAGGGAGCGTGCTGTCACACACAAACAGGGCTGTAACCTGCCTCCACAGCCCTCCCCCCTGCCGCCGCTTTCAAACCAGACACACAGCACCAACCAGCCAAAGGGAACACGACAAGGGTAGTGGTAGGGTGTGGTTTGACTATTACTTTTTTTTATAAAGAGTAAAACCCACCCTCTCTCAGCCATCGGAAACACCCATTTCATTAGGAAGAAATTACCCGCTGTGTTTTTCCCGTACAACATGTGAACTCATGGCTAAGAACCTGCTCCTGATATTTACTTTACAGCGAGCGCTGGCAGCTTTCAGACATAGCGAACCAAAGCACTCCGTCCGTCACGCCCTGGGAAAGCTAACCCGGAGACTGCACCAGCGGCCCGGAGAGCCGCTCAAGTGGTGCATGTTGCTTCGTAAGAAGAGCCTTCTATACAAAGCTTTATAGTAAAAAAAAAAAAAAAAAAAGCAACGAAAAAAGCCCACGACTGGGCTTCTCAGTGTTTCTCTTCCACTACCCCCTTTCCTGCTGTGTTTAAGTCACAGACAGTAAAAGAAACAAACCCATACAGGTAACCCCTTTCGGAGTCCGGAGGGTCTAGCTTTTGTATTACGGCACCTACCCGCCCCCCCTTTCGCCACTTCGAGCTCCCAGAGAGTTCCCTGCCTTGGGGCCGTCAGTCCCGCATGGCCAGCATGTGCCTGCGAGAATGGAGGGAGGAGGGGAGGGCTCCGGCCCTACGCTCCCTTTCTCTTCTCAGCCGCTTCAACCTGCTTTTCACCCGAGCCGCTTCGGGCATGGCGAGGGGCCCGACACTCGCCTGCCGGCCCTTCCCGGCGAGGAATGAAGCCACCTTCACGGTCAGAGAGGACCGCGTGTTAAACGCAGAACACGGGGANGGTCGCTGATCTCGAACAGGTCCAGCCGGTTCGCGTTCCAGTGGTTGATGATGTCGGCGAGTTTGCGCCGCTCCTCCTCCCGGCTGCCGCCGCCGCCCGACATCCTCGCCGAGCCCGCCGCCGAGGAGCCGAGCCGGGGCTGGGGCCGGGCCCTCTCCGCCGAGCCCTGGCGAGGGGCGGAGACGGGGACGAAGCGGGGGGTCCCTCAGTCCAGGCGGTGGAGGGGAGGAGCCGGCTCTCCCCTCGGCCGCTGCCGGCACGGGTGCCGCGGAAACGCCCCGGGATCGCGCCGCCGATAGCAATCGGCCCCAGAGGGCAGCGGGGAAGGAGAAAAAGAGAAGGGGGGGGAAGGGCGGGGAGGGGGCGCGAGGAGAAGGAGGAAGAATGCCCCAAGTCTGCGGCGGTGGCCGCTGTGTCTCCCGGCTCGGCAGCGTCTGTCCCCGCTGGCCTGTCCTGAGCCGAGAGAAGGCACCGCTGCCGCCTTTCCCCGCCCCGGTATCGCCCTCCCCTCGCTCGCTCTCTCACACACCGTCCCGTGCGCGCCCCCGCTCGGCCGGCCGGCCGCCCTCCCTCCTTCTCCGGGGGCGGGAGCGCGCGCTCCCGGCGTCCGCCGAGTCCTGGCAGTGGTCGCGCGCCTCAGGAGGGCGCCCACTCCCTTCCGCTCCTGCCGGCGAAGGGAGGGGGCGGGGGATTAGGGGTGGCCGGGGCGGGGCGGGCAGGTGTGGCGGGAGCCTTCGCGTGGTGAACTGGCGCGAAGAGGGGGGCGGCGGCGGTCGGTGACAAGCGGTGCCCGTTCGTACGGCGGGGACAGACGGGACGCGGACGGGCAGACGGGTGGCTCCTGGCCGCTGCCGCCGGCGGCAGCAGCAGCAGCAGCAGCAGCAGCAGCAGCAGCAGCAGCAGCAGCCGCCGCCGCCGCCGCCGCCGCCCTGGCTGCCGCGCGGGGTTCGTCGTCGGGCTGTCGTAGCAACAAAGGGCCTGGGCCGCCGCAGCCGCGGGAACAAAGAGCCTGCGGGCGGAGGCCGCCGTGGCCTCTCCGCGGCCTCTCCGCGCCACGAAGGGCGGGCGAGCGGGAACGTCCCCGCTTCCCAGCCCTCCCTCCCGAAATTCTCCCAGCCCTCGGGCAGAGGTCAGGACGCACGGCAGCAGTGGGTGACCAGGTCAAGGCCGCTGATGGGGTGCTTCGCTTCACCCTGCGGTGTCGCCCGATAAATCACCTAGCCTTTCTGTGCCTCGATTTCTTGCGCGGAGAGAACGCTCCGCTCCCCTCCCCAGGTGCTAGTGTTTTTAATAATGTTTATGGAGTGGGTTTGGAGCACTTTTTAAAAGGAGTAGTCCATAAAGACTATATTGGCAGAAATTTACACAGCCTGAGATGAATGTGAGAGGAAGTTAAAGAATCAGCTATGTTTTAATGCTTTTTAGATAAATAATTTATGTACGTTTTTTCACAAAATGTGTCAGTTGTAAGAGGCATCACCCATTTTATAGACTTAGGAATCCAGTACAGGTCTGGAGGTTTGGCATCATTTTTAACCTGCTGAATTAGGTTATGTATTCTAGTATTTCAGCAGTCACACTTGTTTTGTGTTGGGTGTCCTCCAGAACTTAGTCCTTGAACAATCATTTGAACTTGATTGTCCAGTTGTGGATCATTTTTGGTTTCTTCAGGTGGTTAAAAAGGGGGAAATGTTTCTTTTTAGCATACCTGACAAAGTATTTCAAGTTCCCTTTTGCTGAGGAAGTTGAGTGTATTTTGCTGATGAAGTTTTGATTGGCTGGGTTATTTGAAGACAGATTCTTCAGAGGCCATCTCTACATTAAGCAATTACTGTTTTTATCCAGCAGTATAGCTGTGTAAGTATCAGCAGTTCTGGTTTTACAGGTGAAGGTCAGTTATACTTCTGCCCTACATCTGCAACTGTGCCATATTAGAGCTTTACAGTTCCAAGGATGGAAAAAATCTGCTTTCTTGAGTCCCAAGATCTGGGAGTTGTTGGAAGACCTTCTGAGAGCCCCTGGAGAAACAGAAGAAAAAAAGCAGACAAACAATTCTTACATAAAAAAAAAAAAAAAAAAAAGCTGGATTTTTTTCCATACCCAGAAAGAGTATGCTGCAGGATAACCTTGGATGTTCTGGAAGTGCCTACAAAGATCAAGAAACCATGCGAAATATATGATGTGATAGTCCACAACCCAGGCAGATAGCTGCGTGCTCTGTCACAGATGCATTTGTAGAGTGGTGAAGGAAGGAGGATTTTAGGTGCAATGTGTGCATAGATAACCATTTTGCTATTTCAAGCTATGTGGATGAAATTGGTTTTCACAGAATGTTAGGGTTTGGAGGGGAGCTTAGAAGATCATCTAGTCCAACCTCCTGCCACAGCAAGATCACCGAGGGTAGGTCACACAGGAACGTATCCAGGCAGGTTTTGTATGTCTCCAGAGAAGGAGACTCTACAACCTCTCTGGGCAGCCTGTTTGAGTGTTTTATCACCCTCACAGTTGAAAACGTTTTTCTTGTGTTCACGTGGAACCTTCTGTGCTCCAGCTTGCACCCGTTGGCCTGTATCCTGTCATTGGATCTCACTGAGAAGAGCCTGGGTTCATCCACCTGACACTCGCCCTTCACATATTTACAAAGATTAATGAGGTCACTCCTCTAGTCTCCTGCAAGGTAAAGAAATCCAGCTTCCTCAGGGAGATGTTCCGCTTTCTTCATCATCTTTATGGCTCTGCACCAGACTCTTTCAAGTGTTTCTCTGTCCTTCTTGAATTGAGTGGCCCAGAGTTGAACACAGTTTTTTGAGGAAAAGAAGGAGTTGCTCTGGGATAACTGGCTACTGAAAGTACTTGATTTAGCATTGCTGGCATGCCTGGTTTTCAAATGCTAGGGAGCACCAGGAATAAAATTATCAGTGTGATAGACCCGCATTGTATATAATCAGCTGTGAATTTAATTATTTATATTTTAACTTCAGCATTTCTAAACTGTAGCTAGACTCTAGCCTGGATACAAACAAATCCCTCAAACTGAGCAGGATTGGAGCAGGTTAATAATGTTCAGATGTCATTTCTCAGAAATACCATGTCATTGTAATATATTTTTCTAGTGACAGGAGCAAGAGAAATGCTGCTGATGGTCAGATAGCAGTGATTGTTGCTGATGAGCTCTGTGTGTGCTGAGCTGGACAATGCTGAAGCAGTCTTGAAAGAAACTAGGCCCACTCTACCTGTACTACAAGCTGCTGTCAACAGTCAGAAAGTATCATTTTTAGTACAGCATCAAGATTTAAGAAAAATCATAACATAGACAAGAACTTAACTGAGTGAACCAGTAAGATTGTATGCATTTGGGAATTGTACTGTGGGAGATAAAGCATAAGCCCTAATCTTGGAAAGGCTAGTGTGCAGACAGCTAAAGCATGAAATTACTGTGTGCCAGCTAGTTTGCAGTAGGAAGTGTGTGAGCTTCACTTTTAATCCCCCCCCCTTTTTTTTAATAGTGTTAATGCAATGAGAAGTAAGACTGCTTTTGTAGAGCCTAGCAAGTGTGTATTCCTGTGAAAAAAAAATAAAAGATTCAGAGGTATTTATGAATGGAAAGTGTTATACTGAATAAGTTCATAGGATCACAGGTTGTTAGGAGTTGGAAGGGACCTCTTGAGATCCTCCAGTCCAACCTCCCTGCCAGAGTAGGACCACAGAATCTAGTGCATGTGGCACAGGAATACATCCAGACAGGGCTTGAAATTCTCCAGAGAAGACTCCACAACCTCCCCAGAGAGCGTGTCCCAGTGCTTCAAGACCCTTGCAGTAAAGAAGTTCTCCCTCATGTTGAGGTGAAACTTCCTGTGCTGCAGTTTACATCCACTGCCCCTTGTCCTATCACAGGGCACAAATGAGCAGAGGCTGTCCCTGTCCCTTCCTTCTTGACCCCCAGCCCTCAGATATTTATAAACATGTCTGAGATCCCCTCTCAGCCTTCCCTTCTCCAAACTAAAGAGCCCCAGGGCTCTTAGCCTTTCCTCATCAGGCAGTGCTCCAGCTCCTTCATCCTTGTAGCCCTTTATTTGACCCTCTCAAGTAGATCCCTGATCCTTTTGAACTGGGAAGCCCAGAACTGGATGCAATATTCCTATCCAGGAACCAATTCCAGTTACCACCTTCACTGCCATTAGACCCATTCTGTGCATACTGCCCTGAACAGATCAAGTAGTAGAGCAGTGCTGAAATCAGTGTAGACATTATTAATGAAAATGTTGTCTGCAATTAAAAATAAGTAAAATTTAAAACAATTCTACTGAGAAGCCAAAAAAAGTTTAATTTTAATGTTGCTGCTTATTATGCTTGTTATTATTATGCTTGTTTTACATGTAAAATACATTCTGTGTCTTCCGCTGCAGTTATCAGCAAGACATCTTCCATTTAATCTACTGCATGAATTTACTTGAAACCATTAAATTGAATTTTCCTTTGTATTCTGAGATTTTTACCATTCACATAGTGAAAGGACAGAATCCTATTTAAGGAGTTTCCATTTCAGCCCAGAATTCCTGTAGGTAGTACCACTGGAGCTGCTGGCAGAGTTAGATTTAACTCTATAAATGATAACATATTTGATAAGAAATAATACAGTGAGAGAAGCAAAAGAATGGGGAACAAAATCTGCTTCACTTGCAAGTGGTAGTGGAAAAGGTTTTTTGCTTCTTTCTTTACTGACCATTGTTCTGCTATTTTTTAAAGGTGTTTAAAATAACTAAGCTACTGTAAACCGCTATTGTGATTGTTCAGCATTGAACATACAACGTGTATTTTGCAGAACAAATAAGATAACTGCTCTTCCCTATAGAGCTTGTAAGCTAAATTTTGTCACAGGTGAGAGCAACAACTAGGAGTTAGAGCCACGAAGCAATCACGTCCATTCTTTGAGACACCAAAAGTGTGGTACCCCTGCACACCTGTGCAGCTTCTCTCATTAATCATATTGATGTACACCTGTCCCTGAGGCATCTGATGGCTGTAAGCAACGGCAAGGTGCAGGATCCTTTTATTTCTGCTTCTTGGCTAGTGCAGTTCATGCAAAGAGTTCTCTTTTATAGGGAAAGTCTGCATGAAGGAAGGGTCGTGCTCTGCTGGTTTCCTGGCTGCTTGCCAGCTGCCCATATGGTTGCCAGAATGCCACATTCATTTTCTGAGGCAGTGTGCATTGGATGTATAGTGCCACACTGTATTAATTGGCACACTATTGAAAATTATAAATTCATAAATAAGACTGAAATTATGAAAGTAACTCTCCTTGTGGCGTCCCAAGTGCACCTGTGCTTCTAGAGCAGCAGTATTGGAGCTGTAATTTTTCGTAACACTGCAAAAGCTTAATGTTAGTGCAACATTAACATTGCAAGCCTGGGTCATCAAGCTGCAGTCCTTACAGGGATGACGTGCCCACTGAGTTAAATGAATTAGCTGGAATAAGGATGGCAGCTTTGGACACTATAACTACATATAAGTCAGGGAGGGAAAAGAAGTTTTTTCAGTGTAGCATCTCACCTGCATGAATTGCAAACACTGTATATCAACGTATCAATTTCATAGCCTAACTGGCAAACAAACAGTATATATGGGCAAATTCATGCTGCATGAAAAATCTTTGTACATTTAGATCCTGCTTTTCTTACTGTATGAATGTAGGAACTAATAACCTTGACCTCTTTAAATTACAAGTAAAGGTGGGGGGAGGGGGAGTAAAGGGGAAAACAGGACAAGTTATGTAATTGGTTTCTGGAAATCTTTAGATTTTCAGTTCAATTATCCTCACTATTTTTAGGGAAAGGGAAATACAAAGCTGTACAAATGGCAGCTACCTTAATAGATGTACCTTACTTTTGATTTGTGTATGGGTGAATTACAAAAACTGACAAGAAAGTTCTGTTAAGGAAAATGCTTATTTTTTTACTATGAAGATCCTTCAAAGTAGTTTATTAGTAAATGCTTCTTGGGTCAAGACTCCTTGTACTAATTTGTACTAATAAAATATACATTGTAAGGGCCTTTCTCTCCAGCCAACTAGCCTGGCTACCTCCATGATTTTAAATGTTTTAGCTCTAAAAGAGGATGAGTGAGATCAAATTGCCTGCTGAAGTGGTTGCTGGTACATGCTGACTCCTAGTCTGTGGCCAGGAGTTGTCTGTGAGCTATGCAGTTCATAGTAATTCATGCCAGCAATTGAAGTTAGAGATGGTTGGGTAAAAAGAAGTGGATCTGGATGCTGAAATGGTGCAGTGGGCCATTTAGCAGTGGAAAATGAGCCTAGAAGCTCTTCCTTGTACAGCGGATTCCAATGCAATGTCCCCTGCCCAGTCAGGATGCTGAGGCATACCTGTGTTCGTTAGGTTCAGAGCTCACACAGCCTCCATTCTGTCTTTACTGAAGTGTGTTCTTTGGTCCTTGTTCAACAAGGTGGTAAGAGTTTGGCTGTCTTGCAGCATGTGAGCACTTCAGCAAAGGTGTATGTTTGTCTGCAGGTGAAAGCTGTGAAACAGCTGCTGGAAGTCTGAGCACAGGAAAAGAGGATCAGAGCGCAGTTAAGGGTTTGCAGTCAGTGTCATTCTAATACTGGAATCCTACTGGATTCATCCTCAAATGAATACTGAATTATTTTCTGGAAAACATTTTTTATCCAGGGAGTGCTGTTCTCAATGTAGAGATATTGAGATTGCTATAGACATTAGATTATCAGATGATCTCTCTTGGCCTTATCTCATATAATTTAAAATGCAATCAGTTAAAAACAAGTTCAGAGCTGCTATAGGTACCACAAAAGCTTTCTGATAGTTTTTATTTCTAGTCACAGTGTTTTCTCCCAAACCGTTGTGTTATAAATAGAGATGAGAAATTGCCAACTAGAAGAAGGAAAATGAAGAAATAGAGTCTATGTAAAATTGTCAAGTGGACAGTGTAAATAAACTAGTATTCCCTGTCTCCAGAAATGTAGCTAATTTCCCTGTAGTATACAGCATTATTTGTAAAAATGCTAAAGATGCTTAGATAGATCTGCATTTCTTTTAAGTCGAGGGTAGCTCTCCAATCATTGGTCCAAACCAGGCTGTTAGTTACAACAATGTGTAATAATTTCAAGATTCTTTAAGCAAGATGTAGTGTGTGTTTGGTCTTGCAATTAACCTGCTGCCATTGACCATGCATTCTCTCCACCCTGTAATTACTGCCCTAAAAAAGTAACGTCATTCAAAGCATACATTGTATGGAAAATTAAGAGCATTCATTTTAATCTGCTTTCACACTCACACAATGACTATAACTTGTATGTACATTTCACGTATGAGAATAAGTCATTTGACCACATCTGAGCAGCGTTGTTAGAAATGTTTGGTTTGCTAGCAAACCATGCCATTGGGATTTTTGTCAGCATGCCATTGGGATTTTTGTTTCATTTCACTTTTTTAGAACCAATCCAAAAGTATCAAAAGGATTTTCACTTAAAAGTATCACTGAGCTAACAACGCAATGAATATTCAATTAGTTGCTCTAACAATTGCTGTTCTTTTAAATCATATAGCTTGAGTAAGTCCTCTGTGTGGACAGCTTTATTTCAAAAGCTTTATCCTCAGAAAGTTTATAAGTGAAAACATTGGTGTAAATCTGTGAAAGAAAGTGTGTAGTCAGCCAAAAAAGGCCCATCCTTTCCTCAGCAAGTTTTCTTTAGTAATGCTCCTGCATTCTTGAGATCTTTGTCCAGTACAAATATGTAATACAAATAGAGTTTGTATGTACAAATGAAAAGCAAAAATAATTGAAACTCCTTTGTAGAAACCTACAATGGAATTTATTTCATCCAAATTCTCTAGAAGTTAGAGCGATAGAGTGAGTTTAAAATTCCTCTATAGGTATTAAAAAGAAGCAACCACTTTCAGAAAACAATTGCCACCTATTTGTGGCAGGTTTAAAACCCTAATTTTTAGATGATTATAGAGAAGCAAGATGAATCTCTCCTTGAGAGTAATGGGGCCATCCCTCAGCCTCTTCAAAGCTTCAGTCTTTTTGGTTTTTTTGTTTTTTTTTTCTTGTGGCATAGGCTTCAGTTTACAGCCCACCATTGAGTTAACCAATGATGCCATTTTTTAATCAGGCATGATAGAGATGCATTGAACATCGTATTTTTGTGAAGATGAGGAGTCCCTCCACCTGCATTAAACTGAATGTATCAAACTCAATGAAGAACTTGCTTTTCAGTTTATGGATATCATAGCCCAGTTCTGCCCAACTGAGTAAAGAAAGGAATAGCTGCAGGGCAACATGTTAAGGAGTATATTTACATTGCAGAATGTGAAATAGAGATACTTGCGCTATATTCAAAACTGTGTCCTTTTCATCTGGTTAAACTTGTACATGTGAAATTCTCCCAAGCCTCGCCTCCTAGACAGCTAGATGGCATGTCTGTATTCAACACTGCATCAGCTAGTGTAGGAATACTCAGTAGTTACACTTTGAAATAAGTAAGTCCTGACTTCTTGGTGAGACTAACCTTTAATACAAGGTTGTGCACTTTTTCCTCAGACATACTCACTTTTCATCCCATGCCACTCCTTGATTGTGGAAAGACATCCAGCCAAAATCACAAAGGTACCTCTTTAGATCCTCCTAAACTCACTACAGTCAATAAGTTTATGAATAAACAAGGCACTTGATGTGCTGTGACCTCTGCTTCAAATGCTTAACCACAACGCTCACATTTTTACTGCGTTTTCTGCACCTTTCCCCTTTGTGTCTGGTTATTATAACCCTTTCCTCCTTGCTGTGTTTCAGTATGTGCTGGGATTTGATTGTTACTTTGAGGCAGTATCTTGTGCAAGTATGCAGCAGTTGGCACAGCTCAAAATGGCAAGGGCAAGATGTATCACATGATACAGGTTGCTGGAAAGGAAGTATGACTGCCAGATCCTGGTACAATAATCATCAGCATTTTGTATCCTTGGCTACTTCCCCCGTGAGGGTCATTTTGTACAACTACAGGGAATGGAAAAAACAGACCATCTCCTAGCAGCATGTGCAGGCTAGATCTTGTTATTAATGACCCTGTCATGTACAACATACAGCCTCATAGGCAATTTAAGGAATTTTTTTAAGAGTGTCCTTACTTAATGTTATCCAGCAAGGCACTGCGGGATCAGTTTAAGCAAGTCCTAAACAAAGCATACTGTACCTTGTAAACACATTCAGAGTCAACGCTTCCTGACAAATTTTCTTGTGTGCAGTTCTTCGAAGTGCAGAATTTGCCTTTATATTGTTTTCACATTTTAAAAATGCATTTAGATGTTACCAAACAAAAAAAAAAAAAAACCCAAACCATACACAGTTTACGAGTAGGTCTGACGTAAACAGTTTCCAAGGCATATATCCCTAAGAAAGTTACCCGGTTCCAGCATTGCAGGCCAATCACATGAGAAACCAAGAATTAAAAGATCTCTGTAGACCAAGATTATGGAGGAATACAGCTCTCTGGATGAATGATCTGAATCACGTCACGTCTACGTTTCAAAACAGGCAGATCACCACTTTCACTCTAACTAAAGTTAGAAGCACATGCACAGAAATAGGCACCTAGATTAGTGACCTGTTTTCCTGAATGCTGTAAATTCCCAGCCATCAAAGGCAGCTTTGAATCTTCACTTACAGAGGCAGACCATGAGGCATGAAAAAACGTCTCCTTTGCCTCTCAATAGCCCCTATCTGAATGTGGGAATTTAACAGAACAGCTATGCAAAAAAGCTTCACCCAACATGGTTATGGCAGACAGATGTAAACGACTCAATGTAACAAATCACTGGAGTCTGGAGGCACTGCTCCAAAGCTGGGGCGTGCTGCCAGGCTGCAGGTTTTCCCTGCCAGCTCTGCCTGCTCAGCTATGGTCCTGGGGCACAACTGAGATCAGCCATTCTGGGTCCACCTACGTTGCACTTGCTGCAGTGCATTTATATGCTATGATTCTATGATACACAGTACTGCACTGGCCTCTGCCAGTATCACTGGCAAGGACGTTGTGGCAGCAGGGAGCTCAGCAAACCTCACCAAGCTTCCGAGTCAAGGGGTCAGTCTGACAGGCCTCCCTGCTGTAGCAGACATACTGCTAGCCACATTTTAAAGCTAGGACACAGTAATCATCCCAAGACACAGGCACTTCAGATTGAGTAGGCTGTTTTGAAATCCCCATCCTATGAAGGATTTCCTTGCAGTTATTGACCTTGATCTATCAGAATTACCACCATGTGAAGACAGCATGGTGAGATTACAGCTCTTTCTCACTGTAACTTTTGATTGACAGTGGGCTAAGAAAACATCTGATAAGACATAATATAAATGCTGTGCTGCAGGCATGAGATGTGACACAAGTGCCCTAGTGCAGAGGGAGCGATGGAAAGACTTATCTATTCCAGTAGATATGGGACATAATGAGCAGCAGATGTGTGCTGGCTTGTTTAAAACAAACTGTAGCATGTAATTCAGCTAGTCTTTGGATTAATTTAGTGACATATTTGGTGAAGTCCTGTCTTTCGTAAAGACTAGAACTGAAGATGGCAAGAGAGAATGAAAAAACTCATGGGGTTTGTTCTATCTGCTAATTAACCTTGGTGCTGCAAGGTGTGTCATATTCAATGGATATGTCCAAATTCACCTTCCAGCACTGGCTCTTGTCACATTTCTCTGTTTGTTCAATAGTCTTTTGGTGCTTCCTATTTTCTCCCTTTTATGACACTCATATCTTAACTGCTGGTTTATAAAGATACCATTTTATCTTCTTTTTAACTCTCTCACTGTAACACTTTCTTCTTGGAAGTAAACTCTAAGGCTTTTAAACTTGCAAGCATATCGTGACTTTTCTGAAAGAGGACACTAGCATCCAACAAAAGAGCAATTTATCTTTCTGACTGTAGGAGCTGGAATACTTACCAAGTCCTTCTGGGCCTCCTGGCACAATGGTTAGCTCTGCATAAATCAGACTGTACTTCTCGTATTAAGTTCTTCCTGAATCTATTTAAATTCTATGTGCAGAAATACAACGGATTTTGTTCCTTAAAATGAGACTTTTTGATGTCTGGAAGTGCAAAGGGACTTAGAAACACAGAACTCTCTAAATGGAAATAATTGCATATAGCATCAATTTTCTTTTCCACCTATGTCATGCTTTTAGTCCAAGAAGTGATGTGTTAAGTTGCATCAGAAGTGGTCTAAAGTTCATTCCGAATAATCTGATGGGTTGTTCATAGAGAAAATGCTAAAACATCCTTGAGAAAAACAGTGGTGGTTGTTTTCAGTGAAACACAGATTGCTTACAATGGCTCTGACAGCTCTGTATATCTATGATAGCATTTCTTTTGATACAGATTATAGACTTGTTATAGATATCAAGACTTGTTATAGATATAAAGACTTGTTAACTATTACTTGTTAATGTGATAGGAGCATTACTGTAGGCCAGAGACAGCTGTCATTGGTAAAATTTCCTGTGATCCATAGTTTTGCTTAATGACCAGTGTTGAAGTCTTGGTCTCAGAGCAAGCTACACCATAAAGACTTTTGAGAAGGAAAAGTATGCAGGGATATGAACTGTGTTTTCAAAAAGATTTACAATATCTTCCAGAGTCCCAGTTGTGCCTGGAAAGCAGGGTAAGAAGATACTAATTTAATTCTGTCATATACAAATAAAGTATTGAGCTCAATATGCTTCATTAGACCATCCAGATAAAAAAAAGAAATTAAAAAAAATATAAAAAATTTAGTATTCCTTTTAATTATTTTCCTTAAAGAGACTGCAGCTACCCAGCCTTGCTATGGTATCTGTTCATCAGCCTGCTGGATTAAATGTATAGAAGATTTAAAAGAGTTATTCCAGGTTTAACACCAGTGCTGGAAAAATAAAATTCCACCAGATCCAAACTGAATTAAGTAGTTAAGAGCACAGCCCAACACACTAAAATGACCTTCTCACTACCAATTTTATGTTTTTAAAGCAAAGACATGATCCTTAACCACTGGTGTAAACAGATTTGCTATACACTGTAGCAAACAGAAAACCAAGCCTCATTTATGGTTCAAGGCTTTTTGCAAAGGTGTTTGCCATGCTTAATGCACAGTGATAAAACAAAAGCAACATTGAATGTGTAATCAAGATACACAGAGAAAGGACAAGAGAAGAATAAAATAAAAACTTGTCCATTTTATAAGAATGTCTTCATCTCACTCTACCTTTTAATTTTTTCCTGTTCTGTTTCCCTTCTTCCTTGCTTTTTCCTTTCCTTTTCTTGCCTTGCTTTTCTATGTCTTTCTTTGCCTTGCCTTGCCCATTCCAGAAGGCAGGTTTATATTTGCTGAGAATATAATGCGGCTCACGGTAAGTTATTCATATGCTTACCTATCTTTCCTGACTACAGATATTTAGGTGAAGTCAGACCTTAATTAGGGTCTTCAAGAATTTCTTCAGCTGGTAAGAGGTGCTCACAGAAGCTGCCTTTACCATGGGAAGGCCACACTCACTGCAGCTTCTCTGCTGCTAACAAGAGAGGCTCTCAGAAGTGGCACTTCAGGGCTGAAGTCTCCCCTCACTGCTCTGATTTGACTTCTGGTAATGCTTCTCTTCATTTTGGAGCAATGAAGGGAAGTTCTTTTCATATCACATACTTCATGTCTCATCATCTGCCACCCTGTGCACTATGCGTGGAAACTCCCCAGAGCAAGGGGCTTCAGTCAGCTTTTCTGCTGTTCACATAGTGCCTGTCTCTAGCCTGCACAGAGCTGGAAGCCAGGAGCAAAGGAGCCTAGTAGAGTGTACAGGAGCAGGTGACATGCTTCAAGCTCACTGCTACTGCAACCACAGACTAATGTCAACCACAGCGAATATCTCTTTTCAGTGGCCCTTCCTGAGGACAGATTGCTGAGTAAAAGCTGAGAGTGACAAGTCATCACATTTATCATACTGTGCTTTCTTTCAGTATAAGCACAGCACAGACATAAGAGAGCAATGAAAAAGGGGAGAAGATAGGCCTGTGTAGCAGAGGCTTACATTGTGCTCTGGTGGATCTTCCACTGCTTGGTATTTTCAGGGCTATGCCCCAATCTACTGTGCTTTGACATCTATCTAGTTCCTGTGCTTAAGTACCTAATGACACTGTGCTCCTGAAGAAATGTCTGCACTGCTTCTTAGATGGGGCAGAAGGAAATTCACCTACCACAGAGGGAGATCTTGTCTGGCAAAAATTTAATATCCAAGTCAGGCAGACAAGTTCCCTCATGAGAATACTCCTCTGGCATGCCCAGCTGGTGATTTTGCCTACATTTTTGAAACTACTGTGCCTCAAAGAGCAGTGTCTAAATCTGCCCCATGAGAAAGTTCGTTATCCACTGACTATTGAGTCTCAGAGCTAGGCAAGGAGTCATATCATGATCTCATCTGATTTTGATGGAGCTTTTCAAAATCACGCACAAGCCCAATACTTGCTTATGAAATTTAGGTTATGAAAATTAATCATAATGTGCATTTGTTCCTTTCATCCAGCTATCAAAACTTAAAGTGAACTTAGAAGCTCCCATTTTTTACAGAGCAGGAAACAGATGCCAAGCAAATCAATGAAGAAAAAAGAGGAGGCAGGCTCCTGACTCCTCCTCCCTGCCCACTCATCCACCATGCCTCCCATAGGAGGCATACCTGTCATGACTGTCATTTTTGAGAGGTGTTGGTAAATGCAGCTATTCTTAGCTGTCTCTGGGTAGAGCCCATGGACACCAACATGGGCTGAATATCTGTCAAGTACCGTAGATATGTCCAGGAACCCAAGCAAGCGCTAGTCCAAATAGCTTCCATGCCTTAGGGACTGGGGACAGAGTGGAGAGAAGGTGCAAGTGCATTTTTCATAGTCAGCAGCAGCCTCAGCATGTCATCTGCCTGTCTGCTGTCAGATTCTCTCAAAAGAGACTGTGCATGAGGACTTCCCCACTCACAATCTGCTCCTGAGGCATACCACTTGCAGGTGAAGAGTTTTGTCATAGAGTTCAGTGACAAAGTGTTAGAATCTAAGCAGCAGAGGCTCCACTTGCACCCTTCTCAGATCAGCCATATGAAGGCAGGACTCCAACAAGTCTTTTGTGACTTACTCAGTAAAAGTAAGGAATCAATTAAGGGAAAAAAACTCTGATTTAGGCATGAAGCAGAGATGAGATCTGAGAAGTTCAGGCTATGCCTGAGGGATGAGTGCTGAAAGACACCTTCAAGAGGAGCTAGTAGCAAAGTCCACAATGTCTATGTGCCAGTAAGAATAGGTTGAAGGACTCAGAGCTTTAAGGGTTACTCAGATTATATACTCATGTATGTCAGCAGTTCTGTCAATTTACCTTCTACATAGTGGCAGCAGCTACCAGCTTAAGTCCACTGTATAGCTCCTTAGAAAAAGATAGCATTTTCTGAAAGAGTTATAAAGCAAACCAACAACTCAATACAAATTGACCTGTCCTTCAGACAGGAAGAAATCAACCAATTATTTTGTTACTAAATTCAATAAAAAGAACTACTTTACCAATACATAATAGATAACCAAAACCTTAGTCGTATGGCTGAGAACTGGAAGAAGTCATTAGCAGCAGAGAAGCAGTTTCAACGGTTCTATATTTGATTCCCATGGATAATTTCATGTCAGTCACATCTTCTAAACATTCTAAAAAAAATTGGCAGTCCCATGGAAAGCAGCACATCTACAGACACTGGCTTGCTTTCTCCCAAGCTTGTTTTGATACAAGTAGATAAATATATTAATTGTTTTATGAAGGTTTTAAATTCAGATTTTTAACTGGCACAAGTCAGTTCACCTTCAGTGATTCAGGTCTGAATCACATTTACACCAAAGTCATGGCAGCGCACTGCAGTGGAACTAAACTGATTTACATTTGCTGAAAATCTGGTGAATTTTCTAAGCCTCTTTTGTAGTGATATAAATACAGTGCAAAGTCAGTGTGAAATCAGGAATACGTAAGAATTTTAGTATTTGGCTGCAACACATATGTATGTGGCTATGTAACTCATGCATATGAATATACATTCTAATCCTGTATTTGTCACAGGAAATACAACTGAGTGACCAGAAGTCCACTCATTCCTTGTGAATACCACTCCTGGTATCACTGCATCTGTCAATAAAGGTGTGTACTTACAAAATACTCATGTTCCTTCTGTATTGTTATGGGAATTGTATCTCAGCCAGGTGTGGTATCTCACACGGATATCACCACCAGCTCCAGCAGTTGTCCATCAGCCCAGGCTTCCCTTCGTTGTGACCATGGCAACAGCCCTTGTCACAACCTTCCAGGATACCCATCCCCAAGCCTTTTGTTGTGCAGGAGAATGGACAGTGTGACTGGAGCCACAAAATATGGAAGGAAGAAACATACATGTAAAGAGTAAAAAATTAAAAGTGAGGGATGGTAGGACAAAAAATTAATGGAGGCAAGAGATGAAAGGTAAATGACATAGACCAGAGAAGCATAGACAGAGGCATATAACAGTAAAACTGTGTCAGGGCAGAGAATGAAGAAATAAGAATAGTTTCTAGGTGATTGTAGAGGAGGGTTTCCACCCCAATCAGTTATCTGATTCAGTTAAAACTGTGAGTTGTAGTTCTCAGTGATGTCTCTCTGATAATTTATGTACAGCCTGCAGAGCTGATCCTCAGCACTGGCAGTTTGTGAGCAGACCTTCCTATTTGCTCTTCAACTTATTGTGGATTACATGTGCCCTGCAGGGAGTTGCTCACGGGAACAGTTTCCCTGTAAAAGTAGCTGTAGCACAGTAGTACTGCTAGCAACAAGAATTGGCTGTCTTCTTCAGGATGTGCAAAGAATTAGTTGGCATTTATGCTTCTATTCCCTTCTAAGAGTCATCACATGTATAATGATTTGCATCTTCTTCATCACCTTCACCAGAACAATGTTTGTTTTCTTCTATTTACTCTAACTGCAGACAAAAGATGGCTTGCTATGGCATGCAGAGGCGGTATTCTAGAAAGAATAATGTAAACACCTACACAGATTTATGTAAATAATACTATCTACTGCTGGTGATATTAGGAGATGGTAACATTTCCATGAATGCAACTCTCAGTGGAAATAACACAATGGAAGAAACTTCTACAGCATTTGCTATATGTTTCAATCATTCTTTGCTATCAACAACAGAGAACTTTGAAGGCCAGATTTCCTGCATGGGAAGAGTCAAAGGAATGCAAATCTGATAAATACAATTTAGTGATTTACATAAATGTCACCCCGCATTACTTTAGAATAGATTTTCCCTTGCAAGGTGAAATTTCCAGTTGAGAAACAGCTTGACTTGGAGCCTGTTTGTTGCTAGGAAAATCTTGTGTATGAGCTGGTTCTGAGGAAAAGCCCACCAAAGTGAAACTTACCTTTTAGAATAACCATACAAAAATATTGGTGATGGGCAAATGCTTGGTAATTTATGTTTATCATGGCTCCATTTTAAATAGTGACTTCTATTTTTATGCCGAACTTTCTTTAAACTGGTGACACAATGTTATCTCAAGACCTTTCAGCCAGATAAGACCATGCCAGTTTCCTCTAAAATGGTCTTGTGTCTATGGATTTTGTATATATTTGGGGGTAGGGAGCCACCGTGGGAAGCAAAACACTGACTGTATTTAAATTACTTTTCTAAGTAGAATTTATAAAAGTTAATGTTAGTTAGGGAGTTGACCTGAAAGTTTTTTGTAACTTGCGTAACTTCAAGACAGGCCTTATACCGTATTTGTCCAAAGACTTCAAAGAGATGCTTTGAAAAGCAAAAATAACCAGCCCAGTAAAGGATAGGCAAAATTAATGTTCTAGAATCTCTGTGACCTTGGATGGAGAAAGGTCACAGCCCTAAAAAAGTACCCCCTACCAACATGTGACTAGTCATCTCGAACAGAGCAAAAGTCTGTTCAAGAGATATGATGTCCAGCAGATCACCATCTGGCTTCTTGGCTGCAGTCCTAGGTTTTATTTCATATGAATCCAGACACCTAAAAGAGCTGATATGTTTTCAGAGTTTAGAAGTCTGAAAAGGATCAATTATCTGCAGTTCTTGGTAAATAGTTTTCAAATTTCATATGAAATTGATAAACATCTCTGAGAGTGGAGGCAGGAAAAGTTGATTACATTTTCAAGGTTGAGAGTATGGTTTTCAGAAGCACCAGAGCTGGCTAAGTACTCAACCATTAAGCAACATAACACTAAGAAGAAAGCTTTGATAATCCTCCCTGAGACAATCAGATTTTCTGATGGTAGCTTTATTTCAGCACAAAGAAAGTTAACATTTTCAGTCACAACTTCACAGGTTGTGGAAAAATTCTTTGTTTGTACTTTCTAACCAGAGGACATCTCTCTTTTTTAATTCTTTTTTAAAATGCATAAGGACTGATTTGTTTCTTTAAAGTAATTTGACTACATTCCTGTATAATATTGAGACTCATCAATTCTAATTAATTTTAAATTAATTGTTAGCCAGATGATAACAGTATTTATCATTTGTTTAAATGTTTGAGTTAATGAGAGAGAAGATACTGAGTTTCATTTCTGACAACTCAGGACCTGTAAAATCTAAACAAGTGACCGGCTTTCCTGATCACCATCCAATTTCCTAGGACTTTCTCACCTACTGAATTGTGCTGATGTAACTTAGATTTTGTTTTAAGGCCAAATGAAAACAGTAAAAAAAAAAAAAAAAAGCTCTGATACATAACATTTACATTTAAAATCTTCTACATTAAGCTCAAGTTTGCCCAAAGCATTCAGGAACAGATTGAAACTCAACCTGATCTTGGACGTACAAGATATGCCAAACCCACCGCTAGTCGAAGACAGCATCTCAGCTGCCCACTCATTCATGTGCCCATTGACATGGCATTGAAATCATAGAATCATAGGATGGTCTGGGTTGGAAAGTTATCTCGAAAGGTCATCTAGTCCAACTAACTCTGCAGTCACCAGAGGCATCCTCAACTAGATCAGGTTGTCCAGAGCCCTGTCAAGCCACACTTTGAATATCTCCACGAGTGGCGTCCCAAACAACTCCCTGGACAAGCTGTTCCAGTGTTCCACTACCCTCGTGGTAAAGAATTTGTTTCTAACATCCACTCTAAATCCACTCTTTTCTAGTTTGAAGCCAGTGCCCCTTGTCCTATCACCACAGGCCTTTGAAAACAGTCTCTCTCCAGCCTTCTTGTAGGCCCCTTTCAGGTACTGGAAGGCTGCTGTTAGGTATCCCCTGAGCCTACTCTTTTCCAGGCTGAATGCCCCGGGCTCCCTCAGCCTGCCTTTGTACCAGAGGTGTTCCAACACCCTTATCATTTTTTGTGGCACTTAATCACTGGGAATCATCATGAATGACTTATCTTCTTACCATTATATGACTTGTGAAGTTTCTTCCTTATTGCTTCTGTTGTCCTGTGTGCCATGCAAATGCCTGAGCTGGTTGTGCAACAGTCAGATTCATGGGTAGCAACAGGGCCAGCTACAGCAGGCCTGGGTTAGACATCTAGATCATTATTGTTTCATGTATCATTCCCCAGGACAGTCTACCTATCAACCAAAGGCTGATATATATTGTCCTGACCCTCTTGTGGGAATAGCAACAGCTCACTGAGAGGTGGCTAGAAACAGGGAGTCTCTAACCTTCAACTGTGAAGTGAAAATGTCCAAAGACTTCAGTGAATCTTAACCTGATGAAAAAGTCTGCAAGTACATCTGCAGGTCTTGGGCTAAATAAGAAAGACTCTGTAGGGAGGCGAAGCCTCGCTGCAAACCCCTTGTCCCCTAAAACAAATTAACTTGGACAGCTTCCCCTTGCTTACTCAGGCAGGGCCATATGTGAGCACAAGTGCACGTGTATTTGGTGGCCTCAGCTTCTACAGTGTGATGTAATACAGGGCTAGCCACGAAAAGCTAGATACACCAGGCTTCAGATGACTAAAACCGGAGTGTTGCTTGTTTCCTTGCATACAAACCGAAGTTTAGAGACTTGGATGCCTAGAGAGAGTGTAGAAAATGGCCACAAACAGACCACATGCTGAACAAGGTGATGTCCATTGTCAGCTTGCTGCTGCCAAGTGTCCCTGTAGAAAAACACTGGATAGAGCTGCCTTTGCACATTCTTTCAAAACCATCACTGTGCTTGCTCTTTGTATGTAGATGTTGATGGAGAACATTGGCTGAAAAAGAGAGCATGTGTTTCATATATGTGTAAGTGGAAAAGGTGGAAGTCTTCACATGGACAGGGACTTTGAAGAATAAAAGCAGTGCATTAGTCAGTACTTTTGCACTGGCATGCTATTATGTCAAAAGCTTGTGATTTGGGGTGCGTGTATACAAGCATTCATTTGATTTTGTATCTTTTCTGTCTAATTTCTGCGTTGAAGACCAGGGGAATGCTTCCGGCCCTCTTTACGAATTCTGAATACTACCTGTATTTCAAGATATCTAAACAAGGACTGTTCATTAGATGCTGTAAGAAAGTGTTAGTATTTTAGAGAAATTGTTACATCAATTTCATTAAAGTAATAAGCAGAGCATGCTTCTATTGTTTGGTCCCTGTATGTCAGCTTCTTTGAGCATCAGGGAAGGACTAAGAGGTTCCCAGAGGTCCTGTGATTCTGTGACTGTGATTCTGTGGTTTTATGCAATGTACTCCTGTGGCCAGGAGGGCCAATGCTATTTTGGGGTGTATTAAAAGGGGTGTGGCTAGTAGGTAGAGAGAGGTTCTCCTCCCCCTCTACTCTGCCCTGGTGAGGCTGTATCTGGAGTACTGTGTCTAGTTCTGGGCCCCCCACTTCAAGAAGAGCATGAAGCTGCTTGAGAGACTCCAGCACAGAGCCATAAAGATGATTAAAGGAATGGAACGTTTCTCTTACAAGGAGCAATTGGGGGAGCTGGGGCTCTTTAGCTTGGAGAAGAGAAGACTGAAGGGTGACCTTGTGAATATTTATAAATATGGAAAGGGTGAGTGCCAAGAGGATGGAGCCAGGATCTGCTCGGTGATGCCCAATGACAGGACAAGAGGCAATGAGTGAAACTCAAGGCATAGGAAGTTTCATGTAAACATGAGGAGGATTTTTTTCCCTGTGAGGGTGACAGAACACTGGAACAGGCTGCCCAGAGGGGCTGTGGAGCCTCCCTCTCTGGAGATATTCAAAGCCCACTTGGATGCGTTTTGTGTAATCTGCTACAGGTGATCCTGCTCTGGCAGTGGGGTTGGACTAGATGATCTTTCAAGGTCCCTTCCAGCCCCTGACATTCTGTGATTTTGTGAAAATGGTGGTTGAGAGAAATGCTATCTTTTAGCTATATTTCATTTTAGCCTTAATCTGCTTGAAAAAAAAAGGATTTTCTTTGGAATTGACAAAAAAATTAAGATACTGATATAAAAAGAAACGGCATACTTCTACAAATTCCAAAGAAGGTGAAAATGAGAGAAATCACAGTTGCATCACTTTCACCAAAAGGAGAAGTAAAAACCACAAGGGAAACCATCAAAACCAACTACGTCACATCTTCCTGTATTTAATTGTATTGCCAGCGAGTAGCTGGCACAATATTTATTTCATCTAAAGACCTGTGGGAAGAGAGATGTCAAATACAAACATCCAAAAACCATTTTTTGTTTATGATGGTGATGTCTTCTCTCCTACTTAAAGCCTAAATTGTACCAGTTTGATTTGGGGGGGGGGGGGGGGGAAAT
>WBNM01015281.1:0-118217 GCA_013399055.1 Ramphastos sulfuratus | reverse complement strand
TCTGCTGAAGGTCCTGGTCATACATACTGGGTAATGCAGGAGAATGGTGAAATCCAGTGTATTCCACAGAGAAATCTAACCTTAGCTGAGAGAGGTTAAATTCAGAATGTATAATACAAGCTATTAGGAGTTTTCTGTTTTAGGTATTTACTACCTGGCGTCCAACAAATCTACAAGAGAATCTACAGTACGTGAGTACGTGAGCTCAAGTCCTCCTGTGAGTTCCTCCTCCTGTGAGGTGCTGAGTGCAGGAGGGGCAGAAGGTATCACAGTATCACAGTATCACAGTATAGCAAGGTTGGAAGAGACCTCAAAGATCATCAAGTCCAACCCACTAACACAGACCTCAAGTCTAGACCATGGCACCAAGTGCCACGTCCAAACGTGCCTTGAACACCTCCAGGGACGGTGACTCCACCACCTCCCTGGGCAGCCCCTTCCAGTAGCGAATGACTCTCTCGGTGAAGAACTTTCTCCTCACCTCCAGCCTACACTTCCCCTGGCACAGCTTGAGACTGTGTCCTTTTGTTCTGGTGCTGGTTGCCTGAGAGAAGAAAGCAACCTCCTGCTGGCCACAACCACCCTTCAGGTAGTTGTAGACAGCAACTGAGGAGAGGCCTCCCCAGAACTGAGAACAGAGAGGGTGAAGGCAGGTGACAACAAGAAGGAAGGCTGTGGCAGGTATAAGTTTCACAAAGACCATAGTGAAAAACAGTTTGATTATTTAGGAGAGCAGGGAGGTAGTAGGAGGAAAAGGAGAGACATTGACAGAAATAGGGGGGAGCTAGGGGCAGAGGGGAGGCAGAAAGAACAGGAGAAGGAAAGAGAAAAACCAATAAAAAAAAATATTGCAATGAACAATATTATAAAAGAAGTAAATGGTGCTTAATAGCAATCTGTTCGGGGTACAGGGCAAAGTATGATGAACTTGGAATCAATTAAAGGCAGTGAACAAACTAACAGAGTCAGCCAGCCAGCACACAATCAATCAATAGCAATGCAGAAACAGAAAATGGATGAATAATACTAATAGCAGATGGATAGCACATACATTGCTGTCCATACAGTTTTCTCCCTCCAGAAGATACTACCAGGTGACAGGGTGGAGTGCTTTGTGGCAAAGGGGCATCTTTGGTAAATGGCTGGATTGTGAGTGAAATGTAGAGACTGTCCTCCCCCAACCCAATACATCTGCAGATATCTGCAACAATTTTTTTTCACTATTCTTGTCCCCAAAATAACATTCAAATTTTCCATATACAATCAATCGCACTAACACCGGCCAAGAAAGCAGAGTCTAGATTCTCCTGTAACAACATTATTCCCCCACCTCTTCCCTAAAAATGCTACCATGCATTCTCCAGAACCCTTTCTGAGTTTGTATCTAGTAGTCTCTTACAGCACACAAGGAGGTCATAATTAATCTAAGATAAAATACAGATTATCATTAATATATGAAATATTACAAACTTGTTTGCAGGCTTTTTTTCAATCACAAATTTTACCCAGGGTGCCTGACCTAGGTGCCTGATAAACGTCTTTGAAATGAGTGATGACATCCTACCCCATTTTAGCTTTGTTCTGCAACTTCCTGGATTCCTGCCGTGCTCCCAGAAGTCTGCTTCAAGACAGATGCTTTTCTGTTCCAGTATCTTTCAAAATGTGTCAAAAAGATGCACATTTTATAAAATATGCTGTCATGGGTTCAGCTGAATATGCTGACGAGTATCCAGTATCATGCTGATATCATGGCAGCGTTAACACAAATGGGCTGGCTGGAGCGAAGTATCATGGGGCTTGTAGTTTGGAATGTAACATGAGAGGCTTCCTGTTTCCAGTTGCTGCTTCTGGTTCCTGGGTTTGGGTGTTGGTCCTTATGACTGGCTGGTTGCAGGCTTGGAGGGTGGGGAGAGGAGTCAGCTTGTGACAGGCTTCTGCTGCTGCTGCTGCTTTTACTTTTCTGAGAAATAGGCAAAGATAATTGTACATTGTGTTATCTTCATTAAACTCTATCTCAATCCAGGGCTTCTTTTTCAGTGTGTGTTACTTTTCCTTGCAATCTGGGCTGGGGGGCTTGCTTGTGAGAGCGGACTAGCTTAAACTAGGACACAGGCCAGTAACAGCCCTGCATCCTGTACCATCCTGTCCTCTTCCTAACCAGCATTTCCATGCTGTGGGGTTTGCCTGCTGCCTTCACAAGTGTGCTGGCCCAGAGGCAGGCAGCTGAGCACAGCACATCCACCTCCTCCCAATCCAATGTGAACTGAGCCTTGCCAGATGTGCCGTGGCCCATAACAAATGAAGAAAGTATGGGATATATTATTCAAGAAGGGAAAGAGAGCTCAATCCAATGAGCAATTCGCCATATGAACTGTAACACACAGCCATGTCCTGGGGAAAAGCAAACCTCTGCAGAAGGGAGTGGAAGTGATCTTCTCACAGTATGGTTTCCTTGAAATCCAGATAACGCGGTGAGTGAAGGCTAGCTTGAGCTTTTCTTGTGTACTTTCACATTACATGGCTCCCTTGCATTTTGTGCATGTGCATAGCAGTGCTTGGCTGTAGTTCGTTGACTTCTAAAGTGCTGAGAAATAGATACTGAGCAGTCTGAGGCAAAGAAGCTGCACTGTCAGGCTCTAAGGTTCTGTAATGCTCTTTATTGTGACATGCCCTTGAAACTGCATGAAACAGCTGCTGCTGAACAGCTTCACAAGACCCTGGCTCACAGAAGTCAAAGAATTTCTGCCTTGCCACCTGCTCTGGCTGACTCTGGGTCAGGAGCGTGCTTTGGATTTTACATTGAGCAACTTGATCAGAACAGAACAGAAAGTCTGCAATGATGCTGTGTGAATTGGCAGTTTAGATGCTGCTAACCACAAATTCCATCTGGGATGATAGAAGGTGTACCTGTCAGGAAAAATGCAGACACCTTTAATTTGCCAGCAAACCACAGGATTAAGTGCACCTGAAGGAACATTGGTCCCATGTTACATGGCAGACATGGAAGCTCGCAGAAGTAGTACCATTTGGCACTCTAAGAGGATAAACTTAGAAGCTGTGACAGCAAGACAGAAAATGCAGTCACTACCTCTGGCTGCTGCTGAGAGCCTGGTGCTTCCAAGAACTGAACGCATGGAAGAGCTATAGGGTGCTCTCTATGCATTTGGGTTTCACACAGTTAGTGAGTAATCAAAGCTAAAAATTAAAAGAAATAAAAGGAGCAATTTTTTTTTCTTCCATAACATTGATAATGAATGTTTTTATTGCTTTTGGGAAAGATGTAAAACTTTGTTTCTCCTTGAATCCATATAGTTTTCTATTGATGACTAGCCCTTTGAATGTGTTCCCAATGAAAAAGAAGTGGGGTTTTGTGTCCCATTCTACTTTGGAGCTGTACGATGGTATGTTGCTCATGAGTTATGTCTAAGGTACAAGAAAGTGCTACAGTGTTAGCAGAGCAGTCTATGATTATGGTTACAACACAGAAAAGAAAAAAAAAAAGAAAAGAAAAAAAAGAAGAATGCTCTGATGCAGGAATTTGTGACTCCTTTACAGTGGCAAAAAGAGGAAATGAAAACAGAGCAGTCAGTCCAGCACAAAGTTAAAAAGCCTAAAATATGGCCCTCCAGAGAGTTACTGTTTTTTGGATTATGTTATCTTCTAGAATCCCTCAGAAAAGGGGGAGAAATCAAAACAAAATACTCTGTTTTCTCTATTAGAGCCTTGATACATCATCCTCCTTCTTGGCAGTCAGATCTTTTTTCTCTCCCAATAAAAGAGCCTCCAGAGAGCAACTAAGATGAGCAACTTCACTAGAGCAGTTTAGGACTGCACGTGCCGCCCTACATGGCCAGATGGAAATCTGAACTTCTGTCCCCTTCCACGGACATGAGTTCATATTTTGGCAAGTCTGTAGAGTTTCCAAACAATTGTATGTTTAGTTTGCTGGTATGAAAGGGGAAGCCACTCCAGACAAGTAAATACGATACAGAGATAAGTTTCTTGAGAAATTATGGTCTCAATGAATACACAAATATACAAAGGATGTATAAATAAATTACATTTATAAATAGTAGTGTACTGTTATTGACACTACCTTTCTTCTCCAGTTAATGTTTAGATGAAAGTAATTCCATAAGGGTATTTTCCTTAAGTGTATTCAAGATGTCCAACACAACAGCCAACACAAAATTATGCCACTTCATTACAACAAATATAAACATTCTTGTATAATGTCTTTCATTTTAGTGTAATGCATTCAGCTGAGTTATTAATTTAATTTCTGATAATTTTTTTTTTATTCTGTTTTTCTAATAGCAAGGAGCAACCTCAGTTCCCAGTGCAGTTTTGCTTCTCTCACTGTCCTCAACACCCGAACCCATGGTTACTGTGGGGGCAAACAGGAAAAGAGCAACCACAAGAAGCTATGGCCTCTCATGCTTTTTTGCCTTTTCTCCATTAGGAAGCCCCACTCAGAGATATTCCTGTTATTTTGTCCGGTTGTCAAAACAGAATCTGGAAAAGAAACATCTGTGTATCTTAGTGCTCTGTACTTCTGCTGTATAGATCTTACTGGTCTATTTTATATATGGATGGTGCACTTCTCAGAGTCCCTGTGATGAGTGCTCCTCTGCAATAGGAGCCTCAGTTGACTAGACAGTAAATATGAGGCACGGAAAACTTCACAGGTCATTTCAAAGCAAACTGTAATGCCAAGGGCTAAGGCCAGCAATAAATATCTCTGAGAAGCCCAGCAGAATGCAATTTGTTTAAGGGCACACAAGAAATCAGTAGCAGAAATGAGACTGAAAGTTAAAGGATGGAAGTTACAGTCATCTTCCTATCTGGTCTTCTTCTGATGAGTAGCAGAAAGAGGGATTTTCAGAGTATTCAGATTTTCAATTACTCATTCCCACAATATTTCAAGTTTTGAGTTCCAGTTTGAGACATAAGTTCCAATTTTCAGAAAAATGCAAGCACTTGCCTCCTGACAAACAGGTCCTTTCGTTCTGTTAAAGTGGATACTACAAATACAAGACATCCAAAATCACAGTAAGTTTTGCAAATCTTTCTGCCTTGCAAGATTTCAGCTACCATTTGCCTTAAAAAAAACAAAGCAACAACAACAAAAAACCCTATTTCATTCATTTTAAGAAGCTTATGAGATCACATGTGAAATGTCAACAGATAGCAACTTAGACTAATCCCTAAAAGATGACCTATTTGAAAGTGACAGACTAGGCAGTCTCTCTATACTGCACCAATGAATGACATTTTTATGAAGCCAGATTTTAAATGCATCAGATTTTGTGCTAACCAAATGATTTACTGTTGGATCAAACTTAGGTTTCTTAGTCTAATGTTTAAGATGGAGAGTTTTATTAATTCTCAGTAAGCTGCAAGATTTCACATTCCTTTAATTCATTTTTACCTGATCTATTCTGTTTTATTACCAGTGATATGAAGTTAAAATTTTCTTATAACTAACTCCTTCTGGATTGAGGGCTTACTTTCACTACAATCAAGGGAGTCTTAGACACAGACTTCAGTAGGAGCAGAAATATAATCACAGAATCACAGAATCAATCAGGTTGGAAAAGACCTTCAAGATCATAAAGTTCAACCCATCACCTAACACCTTCTAATTAACTAAACCATGGCACCAAGTGCCGCATCCAGACTCTTTTTAAACCCCTCCAGGGATGGTGACTGCGGCACCTCCCTGGGCAGCCCATTCCAATGGCACAATCTCTCCTTCTGTGAAGAACTTCTTCCTAACATTCAGCCTAAACCTACCCTGGCGCAGCTTGAGACTGTGTCCTCTTGTCACTGGTTGTCTGGGAAAAGAGACCAACCCCCACCTGGCTACAACCTCCTTTCAGGCAGTTGTAGATTTTACAGATTATACCTTTACAGATCTAAACCAAAATTAGAATGCAACATATATAATCTGGATAATTTTAGGGAAAAAGAAAAGTCCATCCAGTCCAGACCTTTCAACTAAACAAGAAGGGGGTTTAATCCCAGCAGAGGTATTTTTCCACATAGCACTGAACCCAAGATCTTGGAGATTACTTCAAGATAATAAAAATGTTCACTGAACAAAATTCACCCCTGCCCAGAAGGCCAAACCGAGGTCTTAAATGATCTATAGACTTTGTGTTAACCCCTGGCCCACAAGCACTTTTCAACATCTCTGCAAATAAAATGGGCAGGCTTTGCTATGCCAAGGATAGGAAAGGGCAGGGGCCAAGAGTGGCTGTACTGACAGGCTGTTTGTTTCATGCTCATCTCTTTAATTTCCTTGTTTCATCAGCGCTTTTTGGCTTAAATATAATGTTTCCTAGATGCACCTTTAAGAAGCCTGCCAAATAAGATATATTTGGTCGGGAACTATTGCAGAGAACCACTGGAGGTGCAGGGAGAGGGGCCCTCAGCTCTACGAGTCCAACCTGAGGCAACTGGACTGAATGCACTGAAAATCAACCATCACCACATCACTCTGGCACACTGCCATGCTGCAGGGGCAGACAGAGATGAGTCCTCATTTGCATATGAAAGAGATTCATATTTAGCTGCTGATTATTGGGTATGGAAAACTGTACCTCTAGAAATGTGCCACCTGATGTGCAGAGGTCTCAGAGAGGCTGGTTACAGGACCAGATGGTTTAGTTAAAATGGACATGTTTGGTGAAAAAATAACTGCTAAGGTAACAGGGCTGCAGAATTAGGAGTTTCCAAAAAAGAAGATAATTTTGGGAATGTTTATGTGGCAATGCTATATGCATATTTCATAGTATTAAAAAAAAAAAAAATCAAACTATGACAATGAGGAGGATTCAGTAAATAAACTATAATTAATATATGCAAACCAGTTATATTGACAGTGACTACTTAGGAGACCAGCTTTGTATTCAGGGACAGATCATGTACTTTAGAGAGAAGCCAAGGACATACGCAAATCTTGTAATGCAAAGTCATAATTATGCAGGTTTAATTTCTTGTCTGTATCCGCTGGCTTCAATCAAAGCTGAAAAGAAAGTGAGAATGAATGTGATCTCTTCTTAAAATGCAAGAGGAGTACAGAAAAGGAAGCCCCCCCCAAAAAACAAAAACAAAACAAAAAACAAACCAACCAAACAAAAAAACCCAAACACCCCACAACAACCCAAAAAAAAAAAAAAAGTCTTTTGGAACATTACTAGCTATTCTCTGCCTCCACAAGCAGAGAATGCATTTTATTACACATCATTATTACATTTTTCAATAAAGGTAAAGCTTGGCAATCCTGCAAATGATATGTATTTTTTTATTGATCTATCCACTCATTGTGGATCTGATAGAAATATCTTTTTAACCTAAAAGAATTTTAAAAGAAGAAAAGAAAAAATGAAACATCAGATAAGCAACTGTCAGGAAAATTGGGACTTAGGTGCTTATCATATTAAATTAAATTATACTGAGTCTTTAATGTGTTGTAAAATTTTCAAAGCAGTCTCACCTGCACCTGTCTGTATTTCACATTTTTGACAGTCAATGTACTATTTTACAGGCAGTTTGGAACAAACTGCAAGGAATAAAGGAAGTGAGGGCCGGCGGGATTGCAAATCTTGTAAGCTTGTACTAACGGAACAATACGTAAAGCTTGTATTGGAGACAAAGACTGGATGAGAAAACAAAGTAGCCTGTTTATTAGAGCACTATAGTTATCCAGGCTGCGGGATCAATTTTACTTCAGATAGCTGATTATTTTCCTTAGATCTTCACATAATACTCAGCTTGACTTTCTGTGCTATGAAGACTTGAAAGACTGAATGAGGCCAGGGAAACCGGCTTACTGCCCTGGGGATACTCTGTATTCTGGGAGACTACTGCCTGTGCCTCTTCTTACTACAGCAGGCACAGTCAAGGGGAGAGTGTGGATTGTTTTCCATCCTTTAAAAATCACAGCACAACTTGTGGAATGAGAAATCATTATGACCTTGTGTGAACTGTAATTTTACTGACACCTCACTTGTTTGGGGAATGACAGGGAAGCCTGCTCTGCAAATTTTGCTTGACTGCAGCATTTTGTTCTGCATTGAGACTTCTTCAGAAGATAGGCCTTTTGGTTTGTTTTGTTTTGACCTTATGGCTAATAAATATATAACGATTCAGTGTAGGTTATGAAATACTATTTTTTTAATCCTTTCAGGTACAAAAGTATCTTAAAAAGATAGGGAACAAATATGATTTTTAAATCTGATATAAATTACTATGCAAACTTGGCTTTGTTATGTTTTATGTTTCTGATGTAAGCGATAGGGTTTTATATACTCTTAGTTATACTACCACACTTACTACTTATCTTACAGAGCTTTGTGTGTATACATACACACATACATAATACAGTACACACATATATGTATGTGTATATACACACATAAGAATTCTTAGGACAGTGGCAGTGTGATCTGCTCTTCCTCAGAATATTTATTAGCTTTGCAAGTTGTTAAATAAAACCAGAAAATCTATACTTTAAGCAAGGATGGCAAATGACTCAGACTTAGTGTTGTACTCAAGTTTGGGCTAGCCAGCATATGAAAAACTTTTTTTTTTTTTTTTTTTGTGAAGAGACTTTTTTCCAAAATCATTACATAAGCTGGGAATTAGTTAAATAAAACCTTCCTCTCAGCTTTCCCAGTGTCCAAAACCCAGGTCAGGATGGAATGAAAACTGAAAGTCATTACTGTTTGGGGGGAGGCCAAGATGAGAAATGTTACTTACATCTCTACTTGCAGCATGAATTGTGACTGGGAGTGAGCCCCTGCGGACTTTCTGCAGTTTTTAATTCTCTCAGCCCCTGTTCTCTGTGAATAGACACAAGCTTGGAAGAACCAGAAGGCAGAACATGATGCAAAATTTGTCAGTGATGAGTGTTTGTAGGCAGAAGGACTGCTAAAATACAAACCTTTTCTTTAATATTTCCTTATGCATAAACACATCACATCCCAAGAAGTGATCTTGAAAGACACCAGGCAGTAATCCACCTATGGCATTTTTTAAAAAGACCAGTTTTGAAAAGTCCTTTTTACAGATTTTGAACATTTATTTTCTTGGCATATTATGTCTTGCTCATGGTTTGATCTACAGGATGCCATTTTTTGTTCTTTTACAGTTGTCAGGAAAAAAAGGAAGTGATTACAAAGAGGTTGTGTGTTAACACATGTCTAGTTTAAATGTACTAAGGTAGGAAGGGCAAGAATTAATCTGAGCGCTGATCAGAGCATTGATAGTGAAGGTACAAAGTAGTTGGAAAAGAGCTACCTTTTTAAAAGCTCTGAGAAAGGAGTATGCATATATCTCCAAGAAAAAGCCTATTTCAAGTATGGAGACTAAGACTGCAAACTCCCATCCTCTCAAAATGGTGAATAGCACTCTTTTTCCTCTAGATGCCCAGATGAAATTTTTCAGATAGCTGGTAAGACAGACTGGCCTAACCAGCAAGCTCTCCCTGTTCTTCCTTTCTTTCTGGTTTTCATTTTTTAATTGTTTCCTATCTCTGTTGTATTAGCTTGAAGGTTAAGTGGTTTCATCAGTTCAATGTCCATATTCCCTCAATGGGATAGTCTGTTAGGTTTCTGAATGGTTTTCTGGAGGATGGCTTGCTTTTATTCTTCAGTACCAGATTGCCAAGATTCTTTAGTGGTTTGGGATTGGGGTTTTCTGTTGGCTGTGGGGGATGGTGGTGACATTTTTTTGGGTTTTTTGTTTGTTTGTTTGTTTGTTTGTTTGGGTTTTCTAAGGGTACACTTTTACAGTCCATCTGTTTTATTTTGTACTGCAGAAGTTCATGTTAAGTCTATACCAGGTATGCCAGTTGACCTTCTGCTGCTTAAAACTTTCTGCAGCTTGGAAGATGGCAGCTTAAGTCGGACTTCATCTCTTATGTAAGTGTGCAGTGAGTGGGGTCAAATGAAAGAGTGAGGATCAGTGAAAGGTTCATGACAAAGTAAAGATAAGCTAATTTTTTGAGGTTAAACAAGCCAGCCAAGAATGTGTAGGAAATGTATAGGCAAATGTCAACATGAAATCCTACACTATTTTATTCTGGACTGAGCTGGAAAACTGCACATGTTGTTTACTAGCCCAGATAGTCTCTGTGTACCCCGCAAGGCTGGTACGATGTTTCAGAGGTTTTGATTGTTTCAGAGACACAAATGAGACTGAGGCTCCCTAACAGGATAAAGGTAATGAAAAATGCCTCAAAATTAAATTAACTGGAAATCTTTGCTTCAAGGAGGAGTGGCCACACTGGATCGGACTAGGGATTGCCCTTGCCTGATGCATAGCCCTGGACAAGAGTCAGTAGCAGGTGCCTAGGGAGAGTGCAAGAGTGGGGCTTGTATAGAGTGATATTTTCTTGGAATGCATTCTCAGCTTGGAATACAATCTCAGTGATTTCTGTCTCTAGGTTTCCATGAGAAAGAGGAGGTACACTTGTATTTAATAGTCCTCTGCGGAAAGTCCATAGAAGAAAAATAAATTCTTAAGACCCCTTTCCCTCACTCAAGGTATGCTGTTACCCAAAGAGTTGGGTGTGAGCTTTTGTTGCTTACTTTTATTCTTGCAGTGGCTGGAACATTTGCAGTTCTTGGCAAGGGCCATTTACTTATCAGGTATTTATTCTTGAGTAATCAGCACAATGGCAAAACTATACTATGTTAGCCCAGGGACAAACTTGCAAATCCTACCAGCATCTCCCTTTTCTTCCTTTTTATGAGGTGAGAGGAATGGTGTGAAGTTGTCTTCTGATATTTAAATACATGACCTGATGAGTTATTTCTGAAAGATACTCAAAATAGAAAGGATGGTGAGAAAATGCTTGGTTCTTCCTACTAATCAGCTGTAGCAACTTTAATCTCCTAGCCTTTTTTAAGTCTTCCCTACTCTTAGCATTTAGACTAATTATCTATTTCACAGTTAACATTTATATTACTGCATTTTGCTTATGTTCTGGATTTTTTGGAGGTGTGCAGTGTCTAATCTCTGGTGTAAAACAGAATTTTACTTACATGCAAGGGGTCCAAAGCATTTATTGGGACTGCCCCGGCTCATGATTCTTTGAGTCCAGAAGTGAAATTTTAGGCACTGGGCCATGTATCAAAAACATGACAGCCACAGAATATTATTCCATTTATCAGGTCTAAAGAGACTCTACTGATTCAGGTGTTCTAGTGTGTTTGGTAACCTTTTCCTGCTTACTGTCTGTAGGCCTTTGGACCTCCCATAGTCTTTTCTTGCCAAGGTCATGGACTCTGGCTATTGTTGCACTGCTCTGTAAGCAGATTTGGATCTAGGGACTTACTCCTCTGTTTGCACACTCATCAGGCATGAACTATGCTCACACATCTCCTTGCCCACTGCCAACATACCTCAGCTCATGCACAGCATGAGCAGCATGCACCCACTGCTCTGCCTATGCCTGCAGAGAAAGAACTCACTTTCCATGCATCCTGACTAGTTCCTAAATGGACCCAAGTATAGGTATTTGACTGTAGTACAGTCTGTCATATCATCCCATACTATTATTTCATCACCTTGTGTAGTCTCTTGTTAAATCATTCAGACAGTCCCGCAAAAAGCCAACAACAATAGTGTCTGATACTGAGTGTTTTACTCCTCTTGGGACAAAGGAGTTGGACTGCACTACAAATTGGAATGTAAGCACAGTCCTTGCATACAAGGATAGAACAGGAGCATACTTGCTAGTTTGGCATGCTTTAGACAGGCAAGAGTTGTGGAAACCAAGGCAGTGTGAAGCTTGCCAGGCCAGCTGTTACAATCTGTGGTAATCCACAATGTCCTGACACAAACCAAAGAAAGACAAGGAGAGGCACAGGCTAGGCATTGGCCTTTTCTCAAGGGTTCCAGTCTTAGAGACACCCATATAAGCAACCCCTGTCACACTGTCTGTCTGTGCTCATCCCTTTCACAGTATGAACAGAGACTCTTCAGGGTAGCATAAATTGTCTCGAAAGTTATCTTGTTGATTGTCCAATTTCCACACCAAAGTTGAGTTGCACTGTATAATAGCTCATTGCATATTGCTTAGGTTGGCCCTATTCATCAACAGGCAAGGGATCAGGAAATTCGACTTAAATAACAGGATCTTAGTGAATCAACTCTGCAAGGTGCAAGGATGCACCTAGATTTGGATTAATCCTGCTACTTAATGTGATTTGGAAATATTTTGCTGGCCATGGTTTTAAGCTTCTCCTGAACACATTTTGCAGGACACCTTTGGAAATATGTGTAAGCAGTCCTTAGAATTGGAAGGCTAGTCCCTCAAAATGCCACCTACAGACATCCCCTCAATGCAAAGGGGATGATGTTCCTCAGTCACACAAAAGCAACTAAGAAAAAGAGGACAAATGCACACCACAGTAGCCAAGTCATGACCATGATGCAAGCTAGCAGAGACTCTCTAAAGTACACAGTTACTAACCTGACAAAAATGCAGTTGAGGACTTGTTTCTGATCTGGATTAAATTTGTACTGCCAGATGATGTAGTAGATACACAGCTGGTATTAATGAACATTGAGTCACAGACTCAGTGAAGGATAAATGGTTCAAGCTTTGCACTCCAGACCCATATATTACTACTGCTGAGTGTAACCCTTATACTACTCAATGAACTGATATGATGGGATTGAAAACATTTTTATTTATACTGTCTCAGGCAAGAAAGAGGATGCAGGTAAGGAATATGAAAGTGGCAACTAAAGCTTTTATTAGTCTGACTGACCTACCTTGACATTAAATATCTTCCAGAATTCACTCTGCTATTGAAAAGTGTGCTTTTCTTCTTAAGTCTGATTAAAGTGAGGGCAAGTTTCAGACATAGGCCATTAAAAATGTTTAAGGATATCTCAGCAGTTTCACACTGGATCTTGCAGTAGCAGAACCTTTGCATAGATAGAATGTGACCACTACCTTCAGGGAGCAGCAAAAAAAGAGGAAAATGTATTCTGTGTTAGAAGCAGGTGGGCTGCTTTTTAAATTAACAGGAAAAGGTAGACAGTGTAAGTTTAGTTTAACTTCTGTCTTAGGCAACAGAACAAATAGTTCATGGCAGCTAAGTGTGAGACAGGACATACTCTGGTCATCCAAACCAGTGAAAGAATGGGAAGAAATGGTGGAGAGGGAGGTCCCACCACCACCTTTCAACATTTCATAAGACATGCATTCCTTTCTGGTTGAAAATAAAAATTGGAGTTCACCTCCAAATTCAGCAAACCTGTTTTCTGTAGCAAAGCCCTAACACTGGCCCCATCACATGCTTGTGTGCATCTGCATATCAGCAAGTGGGCCTGACAGCTTTTGTGCCTGTGGGAAGGCAATTATCCAAAGTACCACCAAGACCACTGGAAAAGAGAAGAGCATGGTTTTCCTCAGGATGTCCTCTGGGTCAAGTGTGTGGTCTTCATCAGTTACATGAGTGGGGAGCAGCACAGGAATTTAAACATTCTCTGACTTTGCTCTCCTCTTTTGCAGCATAGCAAGCTTTCCCCCAAGCTAGTAGGGTATTTGGCAAGTGGTGCTGTTCATATGTCAGCTTGTTTATCATGACACTTAAATCCAGTTGATTCAGTGTGGTATATACATTTCCTGCAAGCTCAGTTGGTACAAAATGCTCATCATAATGTGCTGTGCTTAGGACACAGGAAGCAACAAACCAGTCCAGACTCAGCATTTAGATGTGTATAAGGAGAATCTAGGCAAACTATTAAAAATGAAAATTACTTGCAGCATTGAATTCAAAGCACTTTTTCCCCAGTAGCTTATTCTTTCACCAATGTGCAGTAGGAAATATATTAGGGTTCAAAATATATATTCTCATACAAAAGAATAAAGAGATACAACTTCTGCTGAGACAGAACACCATACTTCTGTCATAGCCATATCCCAGCAGAGGATATAGTACAGATAGAATGGGTCTGACTTAAGCACAGCATACCTCCCAGGTATGACATATTCCTTATCTGCACTAACAACCTTGATACAGATGTCTTGGCAAGCCCTCCTGGTTCTTATAACTCTCCGGTATTTTTACAGGTGAAAAAGAGCTTGTCAGCAGGGAATGTTGCAGCATGTAGAGAACTAATTATAAGTGATAATAATCCAGCAGACATATACTGAGATCAAAATGTCTCAAGGAATCATTTTTGTCCTTTAAAGGTGGGTGCTGGCATATAGCGAAAAAACCTCTCTTGTAAGTCCCAAAATTAAATAAGCCACATTAACAAAAGCATTTTTCCCTTAGCAAAGTGCCACAGGGTATCAGCTAAAAGAGCCAGCAGTTTGCTCTGCAGACTTTCCAGACTGCTGGGAAAATTCAAAAGATGAGCCAGGTCCCAAAGGTTTCCACAAGTGAAACTATGGCTTTCCAGTCTCTGAGCTAGCTGTGCTATGAGGATATTTTTGACAGTGTATGGTCTAATCAAAGAGAATGATCTTGGGGGCCTATGTTTTTTATCTCAGTCCATAATCATCCATTTGTCACCTTGCCAGCAACTTGGGAAACAACAGATAGTGGCAGAGTGTGTTGCCAAAATGATCTTTGTGACCAGGTATTCACAGGTTCAATCACCTGTATGGCAAGGTGTCTACCACACAGCAGCACAGCCTTTTCTGCATTGCCCAGCACAACCCCACTCTGTACATGACCTATTTGTAGCATGGGAGGGCTGCACTCTCATGATTGCTCTTGGTAAGTCCTGCCCAGGATGCTGTATGGTGGCAGAGCAAGAGGTAACATGAAGCTGCTGGCTCTGAGCAGCTGGACCTGGGCCAGGGCAAGCAGCCAGGAGATCCCAGTGCTTATCCTCTGACTGCTGCTTACATGACCTCTCTGTGTCTCCCTCTTGTTTCCTCTAAGGCAGGATGTGGTCTGACCTTCCAAAAGCTACAGAGGAGTGCTGGGTGTTGTAGCTAAAGACTGGCTTTGAAATGGTGATTGCCAGCTTCTGTTGTCCTCAGTACTTTGGGGATGATGGTGGTGATGCACCACAGCTGCAGAGGAGGAACAGACCTCCAGACCACATGACATACCCTAGAGCTGCCCACCAACATTTGCAGGTGGCATTTCACTTGCAATTTGAAGCAGCACATCGCAAGGAGGAACTTGCTACTGCTTGTCTTGCCAAGATGAGTCTACTGAACATAATTGCTCCTAGGTCTCTCAGGCCTTCTTTCACCAAGGTATCAATCTTACGGTTAACGCAAGCAGCTGCTGATTGTTATACTGAGATTATGCATGTTTATGTTTTTTGCTGAATGAAAATATTAATGCATTAGGGGGAAAATATTCAGGGAATTGGCTTAAAGGCTTGGAAAATCATTACTGTATTTGACCAGACTGAAAATGCAAAGAAAGTGTTTGCCCCTTGCCTTTTATAGCTAATTAACAGATTCTACTACATGACAACTTATACTTGAGATGTTACATCTAACACTGACCATTCTTCCCATTAATTAAATAGTGTAACAGAAAGTGGCATTTAAAATAGAAATGTTTATTAGATTTGGAATGAACCTTTTTTTTTGTGGAAGTATCTGGTATACTGGTTTGGAGGTGGTGATGAAACAATACTTAATAGTTCTGTTATCTAACCCACTTATCGCACAACAATCTAGCAGCAATTATCTAGTATCTTAAGGGAAGCCATATGAGCTGCTGAACTTGATGAACGAGTCTCTCAGCACGCAGATGGTTGAGAACAGGCTGAGAATCACAAGGTGTGTTGGGACATTGTCTCTCCTGTCCTGGCTGGGGAGCAGTAGCCTATTAGGAGGGCAGCCAAGACTGAATTTTCTTATGGGAGATCCAGCCCATGCTGATGAAAACCCATTAATCCACCAGAGACTGGAGACACTAAAAACCCCAGTCTCTTACAGCCCTCAAAGTGAGTGTCGCTCTTTTTCCTGTTCTCCTTTATCTTCCACATTAGCTGCTTCTCTCCTTGGTTCAGTTTTATTCATTCCCCACACATTCCTCCTGCATTTACAATTTTCTCTCTTCAGACCCACTGGAGGCATTGTGGGGGGAATAAACATTGAAGAGTTCATTTCCTCTGACTGAACCTCATGGTCAGACTGGAATGCCACAGGCATGAACGAGTAGAAAAAAATCCCAAAGTCTAGATAGCTACTCAGCTTCAAGATCAAACTCTCCTATTTACAAAAAAAGGAGGCACATCTAGAGGAGCTAATTTGGAAATGACAGTTATAGAACAATGTGTGCCCTACATACCCTTGTGTGAAGGGTAAAGGCAGATCTGCTTAGAGGAAAAGTGGTTCTGAAACCCAGCTATTAATTTGGTTTTGCAAAAAGAGAGTCAACGGTGAAAGACCAACAATGCCAGGGCAATTCTTAGGTTGCTCAGGGAGCTTGAGAATGGTGACACATTAAGACTTCAGACCAGCAGAAATCTTGACTTCAACCCTAATGTTTGGACTTCCTAGTGTTCTGATCCACATTCTTAAGTCACTGATGCAAACAGCAGCTATTTTCAAAGATGAGATCAAAGGATGGACAAGATCTTGAACACAGCTTTGCCACAGAGGACACTACCAGACCAGAGGACACTACCAGAACTTGACGTCTTCTGCCTGCACAAATTTTGTTTCTGTTGTATATCTAATTGACAGCTTTCTCTGCATTAACCCTTATATTTAAAATGGCAGTGTGCACGTCTTAATGAGAATCTTGGGTTTGCTCATTGATTACTCTCTGGGATAAAATATGTCCTCTTCCTAAAAGATAAGCATGAAAATTTTCAGCTAGTGGGGCAGGTCTGGGGGACAATATCTTTATAAGCTGCTTTCTGAGTTGATTGAAAATAGAAGATACAAAGCACATATTTCTTTTATCCATGGGCTTTGCATTTTTTTTTGATTAGTCAGTTGAGTTGTTTAATTTGGAAACTCCACTCATGCCATTGATTCTATGGGGCAAGGCATGTGCTGCAGTCCTATAGAGCCTTAGGGGTTCCAGCACTTACCAGCCCAAGGCCTAATTTAGTCCAGTCATTACTAAGCAGCAAGCACAAGTGCAACCTAGGCTTTGTTTTGATTGTGATTGCAGCAACTATGTAAGGATTTCTGGGCCAAAGCCTTTTTGCAAAGCACACGGGTGATATCAGAAGCAGGCTTGGAAAGAAGAATGGATTTCGATGACATTATTTAAAATCCTGGAGTTACGAGTTTCTCACGGCCAGAATGAAACTCGTAGCTAAATTCCTATCTGGGTAGCTTTCTGCTACCTCATACCATTGTGTAAATACACAATACATGCAACCATCAAGGCTGGGCAACTGCATACCTCTGAAATTGCTGAAGAGCTCAATTAGCTAACCCCATCATAATACAATTAACCCTGATTTGCTTTTGCCTGTTCTTTTTAACTAAAAGGGTGGAGGAAAAGAAGTAAGCACTTTGGTCATTAGCAGTTACCACCTCTGCTTCACAGATCTCAGGAACAGAGGGTGCTAAGTAATAGCTGTCAACATGAGCTACAGATTTGCCCGGAGTCCCCTGTGGTGCCCCTGTGCATGGTGTGGGCTGCTTAAGTGGGTGGAAGCTGTGGGATGGCACAGCTGCCTTGTGTTTACTCCCAGCTAAATTGAGTCTGCATTGGACAGGATGTGTAGCATGTAAGTCATGCTTGTAATTTAGTCAAGCTATTTATTCACTAATAGCCCTTATATCACCAGACAGGGAATCCTGGGGGTAAAGAGGGCACAAAATGCATATTCAGGTCTGTTACATATCTCTAGCGCTTATCCTGCATCAATATATGATATCTCCTCCAGGTCAGGGACAAACTGAACCTACAGCATGTGTGTTGCACAACTGGTTTGAGGTAAATTAGAGGTGTCCACAAGACATGGCACTTGCTGAGGAAGCAGAGGTCCCTTGGGCAGCAGAGCTACAGAAGGTTTGCTTCTGCACAAGTGGTGCAAGAGTGTATGTGTGTGTGTATGCAATGACGCTGGAGTCAGTATAAAGCTGTCTGATGAGACAAAATTGATTTGACATCTGTGAAATTTGGAAAAAGTCCAAATTCCTTTTTTTTTTTAGTCTCATTTTAAAAAAATAAAATTATGCTCAAAAAAGAGGGCGTGCTCACATAAACCTAGACTTAATAGGCTCTAAATTAAAAGTGTTTAATGCTGCTGAAAGTACTCCTATGAGGGGAAGACATTTTAATGCTCACCTGCTCCTTCGGAAAAGAGAGAATTGTATTTGCTGAAGCTTTAAAAAAAAATACACACAGGCTACAGGTGTTTCGCTCACACACTTGTCCTTCCCTCTTCAAATTAAATTACTGCTGATGGATGTGTAATTGTGTTTACAGATATCTATCTGACAGGATCTTGGAAGTGTTTGCTCAGGAACAAAAAGAGCAGCACCCAGTCCACTCCCCTTTGGCTGGTGTGGCTGCAGGATGAACTTGAGAAAAACAAGCCTTTAGACTTGTCTTGGCCCTGACAGTGATGGAGATAGCTGTATTACCTGCTTTGCATTCAGCAACCTTGCAGGGGTTGCAGGGCTATGACAGTTTGGGGAGATTTTAAGAGGTGTCTTTTGACTTGTCAAGTAAACAGAGCTGATGTGGGAATGTGGAGCAGGCAGTGAGCTTGCAGCCCTGCTGTATCCTAGGGGCAGAGATAGGCACAGTTATCCTTCCCTCCTGGCCAAGGCCCAGCTAAAAGATCCTGCTGCAGCCTTCCCACACCCAACAAACCTGCTCACCCTGCTCCTTCTTCTTTTTCTCTTTCTTTTTTTCTTCCTCCCAGCCCAACTGGCTGTTCCATGCCCTTCATTCCCAGCATTTCTTCTGGCAATTTCTTACATGCAGGTTTGTGACTGCAGGCAGCCCAGGCAGGACTTCTTGAAAGGGTATAGAGGAGTAGCTCAGGACAAAAAAAAAAAACAAACCAAAAAACCAAAACAAAACCAAAAAACACCACAAAATCAACAAACTCTGCAATATCTAAAAAATTAATCTGTTATGTCAAGGCCAATATTAAACTATGACCCTATTCTGGGAGGCTATGCAACCACATAACACATGGAGGGCCTTCATTACACCAGGTCCAACCTGCAGACCCCCTTTTTGCTCCTTCCTTTTCCTTGTGAAATAGATCAGAAATATTCTTCATTTATGAGCTGCGACTAGTCAGTAATCCCATCAATATATTTTTGAAGGACACAAATACATAACAAATTCTAAGCTTGTCTGCAAAATCCATTTTTTTTTATTTGAGAAACCATAATTTTTGGTTGCAGCTCTCCCTCCAAATTAATTACCCATTCTCATTTATTTCATTCTGCTGCTGTGTAATGATTTACAACAGGGAAAAACCTACTCAATGAATTACCCACTGTCACTGGTGAATTCTGCATATGCTACATGCTTAAATGATTTTTGGGGTTTTTTTTATGATGTTCATAAGTGTATATGAATGTTCTCCAGCAAATATACAGTTCCATGCAGCAATGCTGAGCAATAAGCTACTCAACAACCTGATGTGGTAGACAATACAGATAAGTCAGGTGATCAAATGTGACTGTTCCAGCATTAACAGTTATGAGTCCTGAAGAACAGAAATAAGCTTACTGTGCCTGCAAAAAGAAATCTTTCCTTATTTGACTTTGTACTACAAGCATCACCTAGTAACTTGATTTTAGCCTTGCCTCTGATCTGAGTACACCTGTACCAATTCTTCCTTTTGCAAAAACGTTGTCTTTTACGTTGATATTGATCTCCTGCCTAGAGGTTAGCATAAAATTGTACAATTATCTTAAAATTTTATCATGTTCTCATTCCAAAGCCCATATAAACCCTTTCCTATTTTGACAGAAGAGTCTATATAGCATCTCTTAATCTATAAGCCTTCTATAGGTATGAAAGATACAGATATGATCCCAGAGTTTGAAAGTCCTGTTCCAGGCCTGTCCAGCTGCCTGCAAAAAGAATCTAAAGAAGATAGATCTATGGATCCCAGGTGCCTCAATCCTCACTTCGGAGCTTCATAATGCAAGATGCCTGCACATGCGGTTTTAAACACCCACTCTGCAACTGTATCATGAAGTGTATTCTGTATACTTAATATATTGATAAAGATCTATTCTTAAGATTGATTTTACACCCTTTTACCAAACATTTACTGTCAAAAGCAAATCTTCCATGGAGAGAGGAATTCATAATCTGTACTGATAAATATTGGTACTGCATTGGCATAATATAAAGATCAGTGAAAAAACTTCCAAGAGCTTCTGGAAGACTTTAGGTAGATATGACACTCTGCCTTCTCTGCTAATCCCAGTATTTGTCAAATATGCCAGAAAAAAGCATTTATTTTCCTTTTTGCTGCACTCTTCTGACCTGTACTATACTGTTACAACCAACTGAATCAAACCAATCTAAATACAGTAAATTAAATGCATGTTCTATTGTAATGACCATAGTACAGGTTGCAGAATTCATTTTGCAGAGCGTTGCCACCATGCAGAGCTCTGCTGCTTCTTTTCCCTGCCATCTTTCCCTCTTCAGTGTCTCTGTCAGTTTGCACTATCCAAGAGTTATCCCTTTGATCTGGAGAAGTCAGAGGCAAGACAATGGACCACTAGATTTAACTCTCACCATGTAACAACCGTGTTTAGGATGAACTTCTGACAAGCCTCACTGCCCTCCTCCCAGTTTTGACTGGAAGTTTACCATCTTGAAATTTGCAAAGCTGGGACATTATATCTAAAACTTTCTGAAGTAAAGTTTTAGTTACATGAAATGTGTAGTGAATTGTGGGCTGGGATACTGGCCCTCACAGGCACACTGCAGTGCATATACATCATAACACATGAAACCACTAATTCATGTGGATGGACATGGGTGGATTGTATTTCAGTTAACTGGAAACTGAGTCTGACAGAGGATGGAAATGACTTGAGTTAATATCACCTAAAAAATTACAGACTAGAGAGCATTATACAGGTGGCATCACCTTCTTTTAACCTGTGAACAATTTGCTTTTACTGTTCACCAACATCTTTCCTTTTTTTGAGAAAAGAAGTTAAAAATAAAACTAAGAGTAATTTTGTCTCCAGTGTTTTACACTACAGGTTCGCAAACCAGGCTCAGTTTAGTTGTAATCACCCTTTTTTCTCACCACACATCCTAAGAGTTTGGAATGGAATGACAGACCTGTGTCACAGTGGTACTGGTGCTCATCCAATGATACTTTTATGGAAGAAGAGAAAGCTGTTTGCAAAATGAGAAACTCTGTATATAAATAGCAAAGTCCCCCACAATCCTTGCTTCCAGTTGGCAATAATAATAACTGACATGTCAGCCTTGCTCGAGTGGGCTCTGCAGAAGCTGCCAGAAAGGCAGATAAAAGATAAGCCTCATAAAGGCCCAGCAAGCAATGGAGTGTGTGTGGGGAGCTGTGTGAGGATAAAGGGGAAAGCTAAAGCTCAGGGAGAGGTCAACCATGCAGCAATTCTTTCATCAAGTCCAGGCCTTTTCAGGCATTACCTTTGTATGCACCACTTTTTTAGCAGATAAATCTTCCCATGGATAACTTCCTTCACAGACCTCGTTCTCTCTTCCTGACCTATACTAGCAGACAGTACATGGAGTTCAGAGTCCACAAGGAAGGAGGGAGGTGGTCTTTCCTTGCAGTTGGCTGCAGGTACTTTTGTGCATGTGTTGTTACCACTCTTCTCCATCTCCAGCCTTTCTTTCTGCCTGTGGAGCCCTTGCCCACTGGTTTGCATCAGACATGCTGGCTCTACAGTGGCTCCTCACTCCTAATGAATTTGTAGGGTGTACCTCGAATGGGAGGTCCTCTATCTGCTTATTCCCTTCACTGAACTAGAGCCTCCTGTTGAAGTCTCTATGTTGTAAACTTACAGAAGCTTTTTGTGAAGGTTTCTCAATGCTCCTTTTTCACTGATGCTTTTGCACTGGTCAGGCCTAACAAGTGTAGAAATATCATTAAACAAAACTGTGCAGCCAAAGCATTGTAGAGATATAGGAACAGCTTCCCTTACACGTACTGTGATCTCTTTAGTGATACACCCAGTCCCATGTTTTAGAAAAAGGTCAGATTTAGCCAGCTGAGTTACTTGCCAAATCTTTGTAGATCTTAAGCCAAGGGCTCTGACAAAAATGGTACCAGTACATGACAATATAATACTCAGCACTTGATCACTTTCTATTTCAACTTGAGCTAGCTGAGGAATAATAAATGATAAAAATGTTTTCTTGCCAAAACATTCAGCTATTCTATCTCTTTATTTCTGGATCTAATCAGTATTCTAAACTAATATGTGTGCAGTCTCTCATTTATACATTTTTGTTGCTGATCCAAATCTCTTGCTCTGCATTTCTGGAAGTCACTTTGCTCCTCATTCCTTGGCAGGGATAGTGACAGTCGTCCTGGGGCTGAATGCTGCACCCTGTCAGTGGGAGCTCTGGGCACAGGGAGTAGGGAAGCAAAGCCTCACGTGGGTGTGAGAGCTGACTTTTGCCTCAGGAGGAAAAACTGGGGGAAAATAAAGGTGAAATCAGAACACAGTCTACATCAAAGTGAGAGTGGCACATCAGCTTAGAGCAGCTGGGGGAAGGGATAGCACTGCAGACTGCTGAGCAGCTACTCAGCATTGCCAGCTTCGCTTGCCAGGACTCCAACTTTGGATTTTAACTTTCTTTTGAAATCTCTTGAGGGGTGAGATGCTAAAGCACTGTGAAGAACTGGACTGCAAATCACCAGCCTGTCTGGCTGTTATGATTGGAGGGCATGATGCTGCAAGTGCTTTCCCATTTGCATCCCATTCTGGCAGGCACTTCAGCTGTGCTGCGTGGTGCTGAGCTGAGCACAGAGAGGCCGCAGCCTGCCTTGCAGCCAGCGCTGCCAGAAAGAGGAAGGGGAATCCAGTCCAAAAATCTACTCATTTGTTTTTTCATACTGAAATCCTGAAGGAAAAGGAAGGAGATGGGATATTGACATATTCAGTAAACCCTTGTGTGCCTTCTAAGATCCTTGGGCAAAGTGAGGGATTTGTTCCTGAAGGGTAAGCTGAAGCTGAAGCCAGCTTGCTTCTGCCCATTGGTGGGGTGGGGGAACAGCCCAATCATATCCCTGGGGACTGAATGAGATCTACCTCCTCCTGTGTTCAGAAGTTGTGTTTGACCCAGAAGCAAAGCAGGATAAACATGTGAACCTTTCTCTAAGCTTCCGTTGTAGAACCTTTCCAGTTGACTAGACACAGAAATACTGAGCAATTGCAGGTATGAGTGAGAAAATGTGTCTGTCACCTCACCGAGGTGAGCAGGCTACTGTTGTGGTGGGATGCAGGAGACTCCTTGATGTGGCTACATCATTCTGGCCTTTGCACTTTATATTTTTCACTTTCTCATGCTGTTTTGTCAGCAGACAGTAGGCTGCATCAAGAGAGAGGCCCAGTTATGGGCACTGATCCAGAGAGGTTGCTCCTTCCTTCTTTTGCAGGCTTGGGATAATCCTGGAGCTTAGCCCTTTGTTCCCTTTCAGCCATGGTGCCAGTTTGTCATGGCCTTCACGGCCTCAGGGAGGTGGCAGAAGAGGCTTGAGGTCCCCATGGCTATCAGACATGGTCCTACCTCCCTAGGCACAGGGAGACCCTTGGAAACCTGCTATTAGTGTGCCAGGATATGTGGCAGGCAGCAGCAGCAGGTACGGGCACAATACTAAGTGTTCAGTCTTGAAAAAAAACAGACTAGAGCATCTGAAACAAAAACAGAGTAAGGGTCTCTAGTTTCATTTAGTTTCCTGGCAAGGAAACACACAGAGAATGTTTTTTTGAGCCCTGACTTCCCTAGAAGATTTGAAGTGACATGGCTACCATTTCTTTCTGTCTTGAACACAGGAGAGAGAAGGGATGATATTCATAAGGCAGGTAAGTGCTGTGACTCACACCTATCACCATCTCACTAATGCATATAATTTGGACAATTAAGCTAATCTTGCTGTTAACTTTCCCCATGCTTCTTTGAAAGCAAAATAAAGTCTATCCTGGTCAGGGGTGCATAATCCTCTGTCTTCCATGTTATATGTCAAAGGGCCATCATGCATCTTAGTTTGTTATTGATTACAAGGTACATTTAGATCTTGGAGTGGTTGCAATGATGCAAAGTATATAATTAATAATGAGTAATAGCTCCATAATTTGTATTTGTCCCCTCTTTCTTGATGTGTTCTCAGCAAAAAAAGTACAAAAAAATCCAAGAATTTCTTTATGTCATCTTAAAATCATCAGTCTAACATTTTATTTCTCTTTATTCTTTTTCTCCAGGTTATAGGTACATGTTCAGACTACACATGTTATCAGGTAGAAAACTTATCCCTCCTATATGTGAAAAAATGTTTATAATAGAATAAAAGTGTTGCTAATGGAACTGCAGTAATTAAGTATTCATCGAATTTTAGGACCCAGGACTAAGAGTAGATGCTTTAGCTGGGCCCCATACACAAAGATAAATACCAGTCTGCTGCAGCACATGCTGTGCCCTGCTGGGAGATTAGAAGCAGAGGGTGTAGAAGTGATTGCCAGGGAGATACCATAGGGAAGGCAAGCTGGCAAAGACCAGTATAAACTATGCTCCTTTGTGTGAGGCAACAGATCCATGGACAAGGGCATTCCCAGGACTATCAGAGGACTTCATTTTTGGGTTTTCTTTGATATTGTCACTATGTCCTCTGCGGTTATTATTATTATTTGGTACTACTGTGTGATGGTTTGGGAGTTCCCTGCCCCCCCACACTTCGTAAAATCACCCAAACTAGACTCAGCCAGCTGGAGGTTAAGAGGTGAAGCTCTATTTACAGCTTAGCACAATATACAAGCATATATATATACTATATGCAGGAATATTTACAGAGATATACAAGTTAAAGGTAATACAGAAACACAACACCCCTCCCAGAAATCAGAGACCCCAGGAGGGGCTCCCAACCACCCTTCCACCTTCTCCCCACCCCAGGGTTTGCCTTAACGTGCAAAGTGAGTTTGGAGGATCGGCCAGGGGGGTTAGAAGGAAAGTGGTTAGTGAGGTTACTCAGCAGAGAGGAGAAAAGCCAGAAGCTGCTAGACAGCCTGAGATGCTGTGCCCCAGACACTGTTATCTATGTTTTGAGTTCTTATCCATCTCAGCAAGCCTAGGAGTGAAGTAGACATCACCATTGTTTTCTTTTCACAGCCTATAATATAATTTTCTCCATTAAAATATTCCAATTAGCCTCCAATCAGCACATACTGTCCATCCACTGCAGACATGGAACAGAGTAGCCTAATTCAGGCAGCTGACTCCTTCTGCAGCCTCCTGGTTCAGGTCTGCCAACTGCAGTGCAGCTGCAGTTGCAGCTTGACCTGTACTGAAGAATTCTGAAGAAGATGGAGGCAACAGAGGCAGCAGCACGGGTCCTACACCAATGTTGCTGCATCAGTCATGAGTTGCAATATCTCAAACTCTTGCAATTAGATCTTTCTGTGGCCATGTCTAATTGCATCCTGCATCTAGCAGCATTTATGGACATAGTCCCTCCAGTTGCAAGGACTTTACTGTCACCCTTTTTTCAACACCAAGTTTAGGATTATTAAACTGTGTCTTCTCAGGGTGTTTCCCCTCTGAACCAACACGGAAGGAGCAAGATGCAGCAGCTAGGAGAAGAATGTTTTTTTTTATGGGCAAACAAGTGCCTCCAGAGCTTGTCACAGGACCCTTTCATCATTTTTATTCAGCACTCAGCAAGTGCAAAGCCATTTATTGTCTACTCAATAGTCTCTAGAGTTCTGCTTTTGCTGAGTTGTATGTGGAATTGAGCCAAAAGGAGAAGAAATAATCAACAGTATGCCCTGCCCATATGTTTAAAATATACTACAAAAGGAAAATAGACCTGTGGAGAGTTCTCTTCATTGAAGTTTTTCCATCATGTGGAGTTGGAATATATTCTCAGTTCCTTACAAGAGGACTCAGGACAATATTTTAGAAACCAGAGTTAATATTCTTTTTAAGACTGTTTCTTTCCAATTCTTTCAATTAATTATTCAAACTTTTTATGCCTGTCTAAAAAAAAAATGGTGAAGTTGTAGTATGTACTGAAACTTTTTCACATGCTCAGAATTTATAATAATACTATGGAATAACTGAAATTAGTTTATATCCTAACAGTACCATCTTGAAAACAAAATTATTCACGTTTAAAGACAGATTTTTATGAAACTTCATTGTCTAGACTCCTTTATTTAAAATGGACCTGACATTACCTGACTCAAGCCCATTTAAAGCAACTTACTGAGTTTTAATTTCTTCGGAAAGAAGTCACATACAAAAGCTTGTTAGTAATATGTGATCCTTGCATATCAAGAGAGGAATTCATGTCAATCCCTATTGACCTGAAACGAAGCATACCCATGTGAATGCTGCCCATTCCTGTTTATATGACTAATTGCAGAAAATCTTCTTAGGAATCATGATAATAGCTCCTCTGCTCTGATCAGTGCCCACTGGTGTCATTATCAGACTCATTGCAATTGCTTTCTGGTGAATCACCAGTGCAAAGCAAAGCAGATCCCAGCAAAACCAGCCGGCAAATCGTCCCTACCTCACTGAGTATTCATGATTGACTATACATTTAGTTCCCCACTGTTGCTGCCAAAGGTTGTGACAATGGTCAAGCTGTGTCTGCTAGCTTACCCTTAGGGGGAAATTACTCTTGGCCTTCCTAGTAATAAAGCCAAGATTAATGAGGCTGTTTGCCTAGTTTTGTTTTCACATGAAGAACTTGCAGAAAAAGCTGAACTCTCCTTTTGTTGCTGCTGGTATCCTTCTTTGTTTGTTTGTGGTTCATTGTGGTCGTTTTGTTTGTTTGTTTTGTTGGGTTTTGGTTTTGTTTTTTTTTTTTTCTATCACACTACATCAAGTTGAATTAGCATAACCAGATCCTGAGGTCAGCCATTCAACCTGCACTGAGTGTCATGTTGTTGGTAATCTTATCAGCAAAGCCAAGTCCTGAGTAACCTGAAGGCCAACCACCAGCTTGACCCTTAGGTGTGGCACTCTGGATTCACTTGACCCTTAGATATGGCCTTTTGGACACATATTCAGGTCCACAGGCAGAGCCAAGTTCACTATTGCAACCCAGGCTGCACCTGTAGAGTCTAATCTTTCTGATTGTTAATCTGGCACTTTGCAATGCAAATACTTCAAGCAGACAGGGTGGCTGGACAAGAATCAAATATTCCTTTGGAATCCCAAACACACAAAGACGTCACTGAAGCAGCACATCAGCTGTCATCCAGAGGAAACCAACTATTAGGTCCCCAAACAGCTGAGGATGGTTATTGTATAACATCAGCAACCTCTCCTTGTTCTCCGTGTCTCAGGGGCCTGTATTTTCTGTAGTTCCTTGCCTCACAGCTCTGACTGGTATGGCAGGTTTGCATGGGTCTGTGCTTAGGGGGCATATGGTCTCAGAGCACAGCTAGAACTACCTATGCTGTCAATGGGTTGAGAGAGACAGAAAAACCTTCAGTGTATATCCCCTGCTTTTTGGGAAACAAATGCAAAGGGTCTCTGGGGATGAAGTGTATTTCACTGCTTGAGGAGCAGGGGCGTCAAAGCTTTCTCCATTGAGAAGGTAATGGGGACCAATGCTCCTGTTCTGACACATTCTGCCAGCATAGCCTGTGCCCTATATCATTACTGCTAAGACCTCTTCCCTAGCTGTAAAGGTAAGAATATAGGGGCATAACACAGATTTCACTTTTCTTCACTTTGTCTGCTAATTGGAAGGTCAAACTAAACTCAGTTTAAAAGAAATATGTGGAGAATTCCATAATGAAAAGGTCGTGAGTGTAAAAGCTAATCACAAAAATAAATAGTTACCCAGTAACTTCATTAAGAGGCGAGAGCCATATATGCTGCATAATATAATAGGAGCATAGGGAGCTGAAACCACTGAGAAGACATAAGTCACAGGAGAAAACACATTGCTGTCACAGTCCAGGCTCAGGAGCAGACAGAGAAGCTGAGCTCTGGGCACAGATGCCATCCTGATATCTTCTTTTAATTTCATGATGTGTGTGCCCTTAGGCACCATCTACCATCTGTGTATGTGCAGCTTCTGTTTCCTGAGTTTCCCATCTGAAGGGCAAGGGGCATGTGAGCAGTAGGTAGGCTGGGTGTCTATCCTGCTATAGTCAACCTGTACTCTAATAGGGAAACAAACCTCACTGCATGGTGTTTGCCCTGGGAATGAGACCACTAGGTAGCGGCAGCTAGGCTGAACACCACTCTTTACACAAAAGGAGGAAAGGGGTGGTGGGGAAGTAAGAAAACTCCTTGCCAAAACAGGAATGTCATCTGAATCACTCTATCCTGATTTTGCCCAGTGGGAAAAAGCCAGCAGGCATCCCCTGATAGCAGAGTAGGAATGTCTTGGAGAATGGGTTGTACCTCTCTTCCCTCCCTCCCCATGCAGAACAGGGTTGAATATGGAGGAAGGCTTTGGGAATCTTGAATATTTTCCCAGCACTCCTGCTGCTGTTGAAGGTGACATGCAACCATTAGTTTATTTCAGGCCAGCAGAAAAACAGAGCTGGATGTAAGTGCCATAGGTCACAGCAAGGCAGAAGCAATTGTGCCTTGGCAGACACAAAGCTGTCCTGTGAGGTGAAAATGGCTTGGACAAGAAGAGTAAGTGATCTACTAAGGTAAGGTAAGATTTTACAGGTCTGGAAGCGTTTCACAGCCTAAATGACCAGTTCCTAGATAATAAGGCAAATCACAAAATCCCTGGTAAACAGATTGCTTTCTGTATCTCACAGGTGGCTGTTGAACATTAGACATAGCAAGATTTTCAGTGATGGTGAAACCAACTAAAGGTAATCAAGGGAGAAATATACAGGCAAGATATTTAAATAACACCAACCTTGTTATTTAAATAAGGAAACACACCTTTCAGAAGCATCTGAAATAACAGTTAAATCTTAGCTAAACTGTGGGCCTTGAAGCTAGAAGAGACATCTCCATTATGTCCTGAAGTATGTTCTTCAGGGACACCCAGTTGTCAACAATTGTTGCACATACACCACCACAATCTTTGCTATAGTTAAAACTTTTTTTTCCTTTTTTTTTTTTTTCCTGATAAATCCTTTTGATCCTACTGGAGTTGTGAAACTGAAGTAGTTCGTTCCATTAAATAGTTACATTTCCATAGTAGATGTTGAATTTTCTACTGATCCTTCAGGGCAGCCAGTGTCAAGGAGAAAGGGTAGAGGGATCCCTTGTCTAGCCTTTTTATTTTTTTTTTTTAAATTTATTGCATTCAGTGCTGTCCTTTACCACTGCTTAGCTAGAAGAAAGAGAAGAAAGCTGAGCCTTCAGCTGAGGGATTTCAGTAACACACAGCCAGCACAAAACAAGAATCTGCTCTGCTTATTATGTTTTTTTTTTTTACTACAATACTAAATTAACTCATTGTTTAAAAAGAAATGCAAGGATCTTGTTAAAATACAAACTCAACGTTATGGAATATACCACATCTTACACTAGTTACAAAAATATAAGCTGTCAAAAGATGAATGTTTTCTGTCTGCTTATGCAGCTGTATTTCTTGAACCCAAATAGTAGCTGTGTTATTAATAACTAGAGTGATACAATCCTGCTATTTCCAAACCCACGTCATCTCAGATATCTTAGTATAGCTTTGGAATGAAATAACCCAGTTTCAGTATCTACTTTTTTTGCAGTAAACTGGTTTAAGTGGGGAGAAATAGACCCTCAAGTAATATGAAGTGTGTGTGGGGGGGAAAGTTCGGGAAACTAGTAGGAGATATCTACGTTTCTGAAGAATTTTATATCTGCAACAGTAAACTCCATGTTAAAAAGTACAATTCACCACATAACCCTTACATTATCAATCTGTAGACTGACCTGACATGTGAAAACTGTGATAGTACCTACAGGCATCATTAAAGTTGCTGTCTTTAGGTCAAAGTCAGCAAGGCTATCATGCTGGTATAGTATTATTTCCCACCAGCCTGAAAATCTTCTGAGTTTATAGATCATCAAATTTTGGTATCTAGCAAGACTCTTATTAGAACAGTTATATCACAGCATGACACCCCAATTTGGTAAGATGCTTAAGCACTGAATTTGAGCTTTAATGCCAAATAAACAACAGTATGGTTATGCCATTTAGGCTGCTGTACAAATTTAAATAAAAGGCATCTGGCTTAATATGTGCATTAAACATTCTGTGTAATCACACAAAATTACAATCTTAGTATTCTATAATGAAATCATAATTGCTGCTTGCAATAAGTTCAGCATAAATATTCTTGCTTTCCCAATGAGGCAATGTCAGACTCCTCTGAAATCTGCTCTGTAAAAGCAATAAAATCATGCTATGGGAGAAAAAGCAAACAAGAAAGGTCAGTCAGGACTGAGTCCTCAGCAGTCATTTTCATGCCACTGGAAACCAGACTTTTGTCCTCGTTCATCTCAGTATTCATCTCCATACCATTTCTTTCACTGTTCTTTTGTAGCTGTTGATTGGAAGATCTTGCAATACTCAGCATTGTTACAACTTCCAACTTCATTCCCATCTAATGACATTTGTAGGTTTAAGGCTTTCTGCCAGTCTCTTGAAGTTGCGATCCAAGCTTTCAATTTCTCATGCACAAAAACCAGAAAAGTCTAGATAGCAATCAGAGTGCCAAAAACATCTGATCTTGGCTTTCTTCATAAATCAGGTGATGCGTTGTCAGCAGTGTTTATAAATGCTGGGCAACAAGAAACCCACAATGGGCTTGTATCATTCCTTCTACAACAAGTACAGAAATGTCTTGGTGACTTATGTTTCTTACAGAAAATTTAAGAAAACTCTTTTCAGTTCATCACAAAGTCCACATTTTTCATTAATGATTATTAAATCTAATTGACCAGTATTTCTGCCCATCTTTGCCACAGGCAATGCCTGGATGTGACCATAGTGCCTGTGATCTGTGTTCACCCTCTGGGAATTATTACCTCTTTGCAGAAGTCAGTACCACTCTCACAACAAGGTGCATGCCACCATAGCCATTCAGAGCAGAGGTATAAAATTTACCTTAGGAAGGATGTATGCTTGGGATCTAGGCAGCCTCTGGCTGTCCTTGATGGTTCTCTCTGCATGGAGGAGCATCCAGTCTGGTGCTGGCACCAGTGCCAGCTTAGCGAAACCCCAGAAAGTGGTGGGAAGAGCCTTAGCTGGGACTGAACTCAAAGCTGTGCTTACCTGAGAATTTAGACATTGTCAGGGAAGTATGGGTAACTGCTCTCGGTTTGCTTTGCCTTCCTCTTGAACTTCATCAGCCATCTTACTTTCAACGTGAAAGAGCTCAGAGGGAGCACAGTGTTTTATGAAACCTGCTTGCACCTTTGTGCTTCAGTGGCCCTAAGTAAGCTTTTCTCTCAAGTCCTTTCTACCATTACAGACAGATGAGCCTTCAGCCACAAAGCCTTCAAGCAATGTTCCCAGCTGACTGCAGGGCACAGAGAATTATTTTCGAGTCAGTGGACTCTTGGTCTTTGAAGCCTCCTGGTGAGGCTGTCTGGGGATACCACTGAACTTTCTCTGTATCCCTGCTGGGCATGCAGCCTCTCCCCAGGGTTAAGGAGCCCTTATGTTCCATCTTGGTTACTGCTGGTTTAAAAACAAAACCAGGGAAGCAGTGCTTTGGTTGTGAGAGATGATATGCAAAGGAAACATGCCTTAAGGAATAAGCCTTTATTGCTTTTGCAGTGAGATTGAGAAGCCTTGACGGGGAGGCAAGGAAGAAGGCTGGGAAAGCAAACCTAGACCCATTCAAAGTGGACAGACCACATTCATTGAGCTACATACTGATAGCAGAGATGCTGCTGTTTTATTTGCAGGTTCTGTGTTTGCCTGATTAGCAGAGTTGCTTGTAAACACTGAGTACAGAAGCTTGACATAAAGCTAAAAAAAGCAAGAGTTGAAGTCATTGGCTGATTACAGGAAAGCTCAGAGCCCTGTTATTTTAATTTTGTCTGGAGTTTAGCTTTTGGGCCCAGGCTTAGTGCTTTCAGAAAACCTATTCTTCATTCTGAGTTGAAAACATGCTGCCCTTATGATATTACAAAGCATGCTTGGGCCATATTATTTAGCCCACAGCTTCTCCTCCAATTTCTCATTTTCATGTAGTCCTGCATGCAATTCTTCCTCATCCAAGGAATAACAATGCATCAATAGCCCTAAGGAGAAAAACATAATTTAAAAACAAAAACACAGAGATGGTTGCACAGAGATCCTTAACTGTGTCTTTGTGACTAGCTGAAGCAAATGAAAGATGTTGTTTTATTGCTTAGCTGGATTCAGATAACAGTATGATAGAGAAATATTTCATTCCATTAAAAAGAGAAAAAAGATCAAGTTTGGGACATCTGAAAACATTTGTCAGTACAGGCAGAACATGATCCAACTAATCTAGTTGGAAAGAAAAGGAGAGAAATCAATCATTTCAGAAATTAAATATTTCCAATTTGTTTTAAAATTAATTGTAGCTAAGCCAAAATTTTGAAAGTAGAGAAAGAAAAACATAAAAAAAAAAAAAAAAAAAAAAGAANAAAAAAAAAAAAAAAAAAAAAGAAAAAGGCCTGGATAAGCTTCAGCATTTTCCTCTAATTTTTTCATTCATTCATGGATCTGAGGGGGGTGGGGTTCAGCTGCCTGAAGGATCAAAAGAAAACCACTATTAGTTGTGACTTTAAGCCTCCCTGAGGACAAAGGACATCCATGACTTGCTGCAGGTTTTGGGAGAGCCTGTTTTAGTTCTGGGAGGGCAGGTGTGTGCATTTCACTCCAGATCCAAAATGATACTCAGGAAACTGAAAGCTGTTATAATTTAAGAGCTTCTGAGGGGCTGAGTAGGAAAAGCGCCCAGGGTCTGCAGTGGTCCTCCATGGCTGTAGGACACCAGGGCCAGCGGCAGCTCAAGCTACATCCCCCTCAGGCTGTGTATCTCCAGCCTGGAGGCACTGGCTACAAGGTCCAAGTACAAACTGCTCTCTATACACATTCAGGTCCCTCTCCCTCCCTTCTTTTTTTTGAAGCCTGTGCTCAGGAGGTGGGTCAGCACCACCAAGCTCTTTTCATCTTCTGTGAGTCAGCAGGAGACTGAGGCGTTGCCTTTGTGGGACTTGTGCCAAAAGCAGCAACAAGCTCTTCCCATCAGTGCCAGGAAAACACAGTGCTATTTCAGATCATACTGCTTTATCTGTCCCAAATCTTTCCAACTCCCACAACCAGAACAGACTATGTTACAACCTCCCTCCATCTTCACTACAACCCCATTAAGCGGAAAAAGAGGAGGAAGAGGAGCAGAATCCAGGTTTGATACTGCAAGCTGACTGAATTTACTGAGTCTGGTCAGAGGGGTGCCAGCTCGCTTTGACAAGAAAAGGATGTCATTGATCTCACTGCATCCCCTTCTGTCTGTCTGTCACCCATCCTGCCCTCCAGCAACGTTTTAGTTTTGCTGGATGAGCTTAAACATCACCAAAGGCAGTAGTGATCTCAGAGGTGTTCTGGAAAGGTTCATCAGTATCATCAACTGGGTGCAGACAGGATAAAACCAGGAATCATTATCTCTGCTGCTCCTAGAGCAGGTTGTAATAGTGTAAATATGTTTAATTCCTTGCTGCCTTTGCCCTAGAGATTTGCATTTAAAGAAGGAGAGCTTGCAGATTCAAATATGTAGTTAGGTCTCCTTATTTCCATTATTCCAAAAATTTGAAACTAATTAAGAACACAGTGCTATAGGCACAGAAGTAAACGAACTTAACCCTTGTCTATCTGAAAGCCAGAGAATGTAGTTGTTTCTTTATATGTATTAGTGAAAAACTCAGGTTTTATTCCAAAAGAGAAACAGTGAACTGTGTCCCAGGAAGCCTTGAAGTGGCTTGCTGACACATGGGATTAACGTAACGAATTATCACACAGTGTGTTGCAGTTGGAAGTACAGAGATTAATTGCTGAAGGACAGATGGGAGCAGTAGGGGTAAAACACGGCCTTTTGTTGAAGGAGGATGGTGAGGACTAATTGTACAAAGCTGCAGTAACCAGGAGGAGAATGTAAGCGCTCTTGGGGATTTTGCCTTGGCAGGACAGATGTAGGCAGAGCAGCCCCAGGGAGACCTGCTTTGAGCTGCACCGCTCATACCTTCTGCAGAGAGGCAGCATGAGAGCACCCCATCATCTGACAAGGGCTGGGGGGGCAGCACCACTCATCCGCTGCTCTCCAAGATGGTGCCTCATGGCCTAGCACCACCCCTCCGCTTCCATCCTTACTCCTGGGGCTTGCCCATATGGACTCCAGTACTCAAGCCATTGTCTCTTGGTTGGCAGTGATGAAACACCTGTTTTCTATTCTCTCCTTCTGCAGTTTCAGGACCCGGCCTATGTCTTTCTGAACATCCTGAGATTTTAAATAAACTTTTAACTGGCTTATGGAGATCCCACAAATATAAACATATATGGATGGAAGTTAAATTAATAAAAGCTGGCTGGGACAACTAATGTAACTCACTGCATTTCATATCACCATTTGAACAGGAATGCTCTTTCATGAGAAAAGGCCCCTCTTTTAACATGAATCTAGAAAACTTTGCTCACCTGTTTTTTGAATATGTACAAAAAACCTGATTTTGGGGATCCTGCCTTCCAGATATCACCATCTAGTGCAACGTTTTGATTCTGACCTTTAAAACTGAATTGTCAAAATCACCACAAATGGGGTTAATTTATGGGAATAAGCTTCAGTATGACACAAAGAATTTACAGATGCTTCCCGCTGTAATTTTAGCACTGATGCATTTCAATTGATTTACCAACACAAAAACATCTGGGCCCTAATCCAAGAAGCACTGTATCATTTTTCAGTTATGGTGATACCTTTCTGGTTGATTGAGGGGAAAAAAGGTAATTACCACAAATACCATTCTTTGGTTTATTGGCATTTTAAGAAGGACACGTTAAGACACAGTGCTCTGAAGCACCAAAATATCAGGGAGTAATTGGTGTAGATCTTGAGAGTGAGAGTGCTTGGTGTAGATCTTGAGAACAAATGGATAAGGAAACATTGATTTCTTGGCTGAAGCGGGAGTTATCGGTTCTACTGACAACTGAATTTCATCCAATCAAAGGAACTAATTGGTTTTAAGCCCTCCAAATATCCACTGAAATAACCAGAATAACATACACATCCCGAGCCTTGATTTCTCAGATAATGCTGAACAGGAGATTCTATGCATCAGGTAGCAACATCTCTGCATTTTGAGTCTCATGTTTTGAATGGTGAATGTGTTTATCTATAGTTTAACCAGTGAAAACCAGCATTCATTTGGCTGGGGAATAGGTACAGAGTTTGTCCTCCTCTGATAAGCAAGCCTCCAAATCTCTATTTCCAGAGGATATACCTGGACTAATAGGTGCCCCTGTTAAATGAAACAGAGATCTGTAATTCAGAGCAAATACACTTTGTTGTAAGCTATGCCATAGATGCTAAAGCACACAAATTTCTATAGAGGATTGAGGCTGCTGATACCCTGTCAAATTCACTAGCTATTACTAACTGGGAATGACCTTCAGAAAGATTATTGATCACAGTGTAAATGTTTATAACTGGATCCATGATGTCTTTAACAGCTGTGCCAAGGATTGCAGACTAAACTTCCCAGTGTGACCCAGCAGGAAGAATGCAGCCCAAACTGCCTAACACTACATATGGTGAGCTGCAAATATTCAGAAAGAAATGCAGAAGCCGATTTTGCTCAGTGGGCTGTGAATGCAGATACCAAGCACTTTTGCTTTGAGTTCTACTATTGTTACTTAGACATCGGCAGACAAATCTGCCACAAATAAGTGGCCCATGCTGTGAATCCCTATTTCTAGTGTGGAGGTGGAATGTGTGAAGTAGGATGTAATGCTTGAAAGATGCATGACCCACTTAAGAAGGACATCAAGAAGCTGAAAAGCATCTAAATCTTGGCCATGTGAATGGATTGAGCAGAATTCTCAGAAAGATCCAAACTACACCTGATAAGGAATTTTCCAATCCGACCAATCAAAACTAAACAGGTTTTGTAGTAGTTGCTCAGGTTTGTGGAACTTGTTGAAAAAATGTAGCTTAGTTAGGTCTGCAGCTTATCCATGGAGCATCCTATGGGAGAAACTATGCTTCCAGAGTACCTGGTTTCAAACTATGCTTCCAGAGTACCTGGTTTCAAGGTGACCTCACCATAAAAGTGTCTCACTCAGGTATTCCAGTCTCACAGCTGCATTTTAGGCAGTCTGGAAACTTGCTCAGGACAGGGATTTCAGAGTTAGAGGTTCTCGGGTGATTTTTTTAAGGGGAGAAAACCCCAAACAACATGCAAAATTCAGCCAGTGAGAACATTTCACTTTGGAAAAAAATATATTACAGAACTTATTTTCTCTGGGAAATTCTGGAGTTTACTACCTTGGTTCCAGATTTAGCAATACCAAAGTTTTCCATAATGGAATTTTGACAAGGCCTTCTTAATCACTCTCCCTCTGAGAGTGTCCCAAGACACAGCAGACAGTATTACTGCAATTATCTGCATGACCTTCTGCCACTGATATTTCATGTTGCTCTGCGGTGTGTGTGTAGGGAAGGAGAATATTTTTGTGCGTGAACTCTGATTTTCATCCTTCTTTTCCAACCTCCTGTGTAGCATTAGCAAGATAAATTTCACAGAAATATAAGTCCACAATTCTTTGGAAGCTTACTGAGGAGCACATCAGGGATGAAAGCACTGATTTTAAGCAGCTAGTAAGTCTATTGCCTTTCATTCTGGTTTTATCTGCTAAATTTCTGTAGAGGCAAATGTCATAGAATTCGAGCTGTTGAGGTTGTAAGAGACCTTTGGGATCACCAAGCCCAACCTGTAGCTCACAATCCCACCATCATTGCTAAGCCACTTCCAGTAAACTATGTCTNCAGACCCCAAGGTCCTTTTCCTTAGGGCTGCTCTCCAGCCATTCCCCACCCAGCCTGGATTTGTGCTTGGGATTGTGCCTACCCAGGTGCAGGACCTTACACTTGGCCTTGTTGAATGTCATGAGGTTGGCTTGGGCCCACCTCTCCAGCCTGTCCAGGTCCCTCTGGATGGCATCCGATATACACCTTGTTTTTACTCTATACTGAAGTGTATCCCCACAATCATCAGTATAGATGTAAATCTATATCTATACAGTAAAGAAATAAATCTTACTGCATATATTGACATATGCCTCTTTTTGTTGTAGCTGGTTCTTTATTGCTCAAAAGGAATTTGTATGGAGGACATGTATTAGAAGGGTGGTTTAAATATTTTTTTCTTTGCCAAATAATTTATAACCTTCTCAGGCTGTATAGCTGTTGTTTCTTATGCCAAAACTAATAGTCATAACAAAATACCTGGTTATATTTTACAGCATTAAAAAGGCCTCAGAGACAAATAGACCAGGGAAACAAAATAGCCAAAGCCAATGAAAGGCAGATTAAAGCTGACTAAGACTGCAGTTGAATGAGTCTTTGAGACATAGTATGAGTGCTCATATGCAATTTACTTTTCAGAGACAAGATCTTGTCAGAGGATTAGTTATCTGTTCATTAGGGTACCAAGCATTTTTCAGCTGTACTTTAAAGTATAAATTTAGACAATGAGAGCAGTTAAAGCTAGTACAGACAATAACTGATATAGATAATTGTTTCTAGAATAGAATTGTAGAATTTTTTCAGTTGGAAATGACCTCTAAGATCATTGAATTCAGCCATCAACCTAACACCAGTATGGCCATTAAACCATATCCTGAAATGTCACATCTACATATTTTTTGACATCTCCATTGTTATGAATATTCAGATTTAATATGCGGAAATAGGAAAATATCCAACTTTATTAACACGAATTCCTGCACCAACCAACCAAACACACACCCCAAAACAGTGAACTATTTACAATTTACCAAAAGTTCGATTACCCAGTTGGGAATAATTTACACAAAAGGTACAACAGGAATTTTTGGAGAGCAGTTTAGGGAAGAGACAAAGAAATATAAATGTCCATATCCTATGCGCAACCCAGATCAGAGGGTGAGGAGCAGCAACTGCCGCTGCCAGTCACAAGATGGATTCCCCTTGCCCTCGAACAGGGCTACTGGCGGGAAAACCACAGACTCCAATTGATTTAATAGCCAAGTTTACTCACTGATCAGCCAGAGATGCTGTGGTGAGGCAATAATCGAAGAAATTATCATCCCAAATTGTGTTTTCAGTGTAACCACAAGGCAAAGCGGGTTGCAGGAGCTGAGTGTGCTGCCAAAACCAAAAGTAAAACACGGGGGAGCCACATGTCCTCGGGTGGCCAGTCTGCAACACACAACTAGCAGCAGGTGGAGGAGCAGAGCCCGAAAGCATATGAAGTCAGGCCCTCTCAGGGCAGACCCCCAAGGCAAAACAGACCACTGGAAGAAGATAAATTTGAAACTTAGCCAATCAAACAGGGCACCAGCATTGCAAATAAGTCTGGGCCTGTTTTGCCTCAACAGGACATCCATGGATGGTGACTCCGCCTCTTCCTGGACAACATCTTCCAATATGTGACAACCCTTTCAGTAAATAATTTTTTCCTAATATGCAATCTAAACCTCCCCTGCTACAATTTGAGGGCATTTCCTCTCATTCTTGATTCTAGAGAGAAGAGATGGACACTCACCTTACTACAGCCTTCTTTCAGGTACTTGCAGAGAGCAATGAGGTCTCCCCTCAGCCATCTCTTCTTGAGACTAAGCAACCTCAGTTCTCTAAGATGCTCCACATAAATCTTGTTCTCCAGGCTCTTCACCAGCTTTCTTACCCTTCTCTGGACATGCTTCAGCAATTCAATGTCCTTCTCATCTTGTGGGGCCCAAAACTGAACACAGCGTTTGAGGTGCAGCCTCACCAGTGCCAAGTAAAGGGGAACAAGGCACAATTGCTTCCATTGTCTTGTTGGCCACACTGTTCTCGATACAAGCCAGAAACTGTTGGCCTTCTTAGCGACCTGGGCACACTGCTGGCTCATGTTCAGCCAGCTGTCAACCAGCACCCCCAGGTCCTTTTCTGCCAAGCAGCTTTTCAGCCACTCTTCCCCAAGCTTGTAGTGTCATATGGGATTGTTGCGACTGAAGCACAGGACCTGGCTTTTGTCATTGTTAAACCTCATAAAACTGACCTCAGCCCATTGGTGCAGCCTGTCCAGATTCCTTTGAAAAGCCTGTCTGCCCTCAAGCAGATCAAAACTCCCACCCAATTTAGTGTCATCTGCAAACTTACTGAGGATCATTGATAAAGATATTAAGGAGAGCTGGCCCCAGTACTGAGCCCTGGGGGACACCACTTGTGACCAGCTGCTGGCTGGGTTTAACTCTATTCACCACCAATATTTGGGTCCAGCCAAAGAAGCAATTGATCTAATGCATACAGTTGAAATTCAGTCACAGTTAGAGCAGGGATTTGTTAAAGTTCTATATATTAAAAACAAACAAACAACAAACTTTTGAGAAGTAACTTCTTGCTACCTTTTACTTAAGAGAGCTGAAGATAAAGACGACAAAAGATGTAGTAGATGACAGACCAGACCAGGGGCCATCACACAGCCACTAATTTGCATTGCTCATGGGCCGTATAAGATCTGACTCCCATGTGCTAAGCTGCAGTCAGGAACTGAATGCTATTCAGGGGCTAGCACAAAAGCCTACTGCAAAAGTTAGTGACACAAACTTCACATGCCCCAAATTCACCTGAATGTCTTATGCTTTGAGTCATACAGTATTTGTTGAAAGCAAAGACAGCTGCCCAGGGCAGGCTGCCTGGCTCTTCCCAGCAGAGAGGAGGATCAGTGGCACTCAGTGTGGCACTCTGGTCATGAGCAAAGTGCTGTGAAGAACCTAGCAAATACTGATGTTCTAGGTAACCACCTACATACTGGTAATGGGATGAAACAACTTAGCTGGGCAAAGGCATTTGGTGCAAAGCTGAGAGAGCATAAAATACCAACCAACAGCATCACTAAGGTTTGTTTTAATAAGTCATCAAAATGGGAGATCTCCCATGGGGTTATATTCAACAAGGATACAAGAATGTCTAAACAAAATTTGTCCACTGCAGAAGAGATTCAGCGTCTAGGGAACTTGCCTTAGATGTGGGAAAGCCAAGCTCCAGCCTGTGACTGAATCACCTAACCATATGATTTGTGCATATGTCTCCTGCATCCCCATCTAATGGCCCAGCCAACAGGCTTCTACCTTGTTCTAGGAAAGGACCTGGAGAGCTTTTAATGTTATCCCAAGCAGAAATAAGGAACAATTCTTCACTCTTGCTCTTTTTCCAGTAGGACATTACTTGCCTCGCTCTCCTGTGGAGTGTAATGACATTGGGCACAGTCCCTTGCTTGTGTAGAGCTCCACAGAGCAGCTTATCACCACTCTCAACAGACAGGAGAGCATAAGTGTCACTCACATATTGAAGTGCCAGCAAGACAGAAGGAAGGTAGGAGAAAGGCAGAAAGCTGTTGTGCTGGTTAAATACTCACCAATAATGCTCTGCCTGGAAAGTGGCACTGAGTTCAGACATGACTTACTACAGCAGAGGGAGAAAATCATCAGGCAGGAAAAGGTGAAGGAAGAAATATTTAGATAATTCCTGTTAACCAGTGTAAAGGGAGCAAAATTTACAAATAATCAAATTGAATCTAACCAAATTTCTCCTTCCCAGACTATTTGTCATATGCTCAAGCATGTACCATTTTGTACAAGCTCTTCCACAATTTTATCAAATAATTGAAGTCCTCTTCAGCAGAGGCTACCAAAAAATGCCATCGGACTTGGAAGTTGCACAATGCAGGAGGGCATAAATGCAGTTAAATGCAGTTATACAGCCTGCAAGCCACTGTGGGAGTGCCTGGTGCCAGAAAGGGGAGCTCTGTGCCTTTGTTTCATGGGAACATCACTCACATAGAATGTGGAGTGATATGGCACCTTGGGAGGTTACTATTGCCCCAGCCACTAGAAAAAGGTGACAGTGGACCTGTGAGTTTGCAAGCACCTTGGCAACAGATCCCCAGAACCTGTGATAGGGCCAGGAACAGAGCTGACTCCTGCCTTCTTTGCACATAATTGTGAAACAGCAGAAAGCCTGTGCTGTGGCTCCATGCCAGAGGAACGAGGAAAGACTCATTCTCTTGTTTGTGCTGTCCTTTTTTTTCCTTTCATTTTGCAAGTCAGGAACAAGGCGGTGTTTGACCTCGAGTGTGGACAGCAGCAGAAAAGCAGTAATGACCTCACAAGAACTACTGGGCAAACAACTGAACAACTCCCATTGTCTCACATGGTTGCTGTACATGAAGATGAGTGGTTTTCAGGCAGATGCATATTTACTGAAACAGTCACATGAGGCTGATCTGACCTACAAAAATAAGAAATAAAATGTCACAAACTTACATGGCTGCAGGACTTGAGTTAACTAGGGCAAAAGTGCATGACCCTTCTACATTAAATGATAAAGGTAGAACAGAAAAGCTGATGCTCTGTCAGGAATAGCACAGATAAACACTTATTTCAAAATAAACAGGTAACTCTCTAGCCTGTGAAACCAGTATATTGCTTGCCTTCCTGCCAAGGATGATGGAGTAAGAGATTATTCTTAGACTTATGACTGAGAGTAAAAATAATCACGACCCCTCTGCAAACCTTAAGGAAAATTACATTTGATGTTTTATTGAAACAGGTATTTTCAAAATTAATCAAAATTATTCTAAGGATACAAATTACTCCACCACCATTAACACTGGGGAGGGGTGAAACCTGTCACATCATTTGTAACCAGTTCTCAAAGCAGGTGGTTCTAACCCTGCCTTGTGAGTCCTATTGCCATCAAAGGCAGTTTCACCTATAACCTACAAGACTACACTTCAAGAGCTCAGTTTAGCATTTGTATAGCAAAGGAATAATGTTTCCATGCCAGACACCCAGGACTAGAAGTCTGGTCTGACACAGGCTTGGCCACATCTCCTGCATAAAACTGGGCAAGTCCCAGAAAAAAATCCTAGCTTTACCTACTGGTGCACTGCAACCAGCAGGGAAGGAAATTTTGGGGCACAAGGACTATCTCCTGACCTTGGTCACCCCCAGCACTTCTAGTGTGATCTGTCCTCTTACCGGGAGATGTCTTTAAATCATTGGGAAACTGACAGATCCATTGAAAGGTAACTTGAGGAGACTGAGCAAGGCACAGGTAATCTAAGCATAGATTCTCACTCAATTACTGTCTAACTCAAGATAAGCTAAAGTGCACATGCAGGAGAACATTGACCAGCAACAAGGAGGCACTTTAGCATCCCCTTTTACTATGGAAGATGCTTGTGACTGGGCATTTCCAGCTGTCCCTCTCCTCACACAGGGCAACTGAACAAGGAACTTCCCTAATAAAGACACAGTTTTGGTGCCTGCTTGCTCTTTCACAGATACTCACACAAATTGCCCATGGGGAAAACTTACTCTCCATACCCATCTTTGTAAGAGGTTAGCTTACATTTTTGCTAGCTGGCTCTACATAAGAAGTTTCTTCTCCTGAAGATTGTTGGGTAGATTACTTGAACAAGTAGGTTCAACTAAAGTTCAGATTAGCATCTATACTAAATTAACCAGCCTCTTTGGTTGGCCCATTATTAACTACTAAGTTGAGAGACCACATGAATTTCTGCACCTGTGACTGAGTAAATATTTCTTAAACATGCATATGCAGAGGTTTGTCAGCCTATTGACACTGTCTTGGCTTTGATTTACTACAGAAACCACTTAGTCTTTGATTGTTGTTGGTTTTTTGTTTGTTTGTTTGTTTGGGTTTTTTTGTTTATTTGTCTTTTTTTTTCTTTCTCTCTTTCCCAGGCCATATTATATGTATGTAATTCCACAGAATGTAATTTACAGAGAGATTTTATCATGTTTACTTTGATCCTACAGATACACAGTTGGAAAGAAGTACAAGGTATTTATGAGGCATAATTACTAGAATTTCTCATACCTGCCAATCTGGCTGCATTGTGAAAACCCCATTAAGTTTATTGGAGAAAACCTCAGGAAAAGCACAAAGAATTTAAGCATTATCTACCTTATTAATCTGTCTAAAGGCATTTCTCCAAAGAGGAGGTCAAATATAATTTCAATTGTTTTACAACCTTTGCTGTTAAATGTCTTCAATTAAATCTCTATAAATACATAGAATCATAATAGTACTTTGTACCTCCAGGGCCTTTAGTCAAAATACCTTAACATTTTTAGAAAGCTTCTTCTAAAGATTAAGAAGCTGGTCTTTGAGACGTTCCATGAAATGGGACTAGACTTCAGAATACCTGGTCTGGAGAGCGCAAGTAAAGCATTTAACTCTTCTTTCCTCAGTTGTGATGTCCAAGTACAAGCTTGGAAGGAATCTCAATGCAAGAGCTCTTCTCTTACAGCTCCACAGCCTGGTGCATTATATCCTGTCTTCTCTATGGGCTGCAAAGAAGTTAATCACTGAGAATGCTGATGTATACAAAATGAGTTTAGATACTAAGTGTCAGAAATAGGACAAATAGTGCAAAAGAAAAGCTGCAAAAATATACGCTCACTTCTGGTAAATATATTATGACTGTATCACAGAAAACATAGCCTACAAAACACAGATTATGCCAACTATTTTAATGAGACACGATTGTTAAAATTAGTCTTTAAATACAGCATGAGATGTGCCCCACAGCTGATTACCACAAACCCTGGCATGTCGTACAAGCTTTGTAGGAGACACCTCATTTTCAGATAATGCAGCTAACAGATAAAGGAATTGTTTCTTGGATGACTCAGGCTCCAGCTGTGAGCTGCTGTGACCTCTTCTCCAGGCTCCTGAGGATGTTCTCCCACTAGTCTTGGATAACTGGTCTTCTCTCTGAGGCAAGAGGCAGATTTCAGAGCTGGTTTTGTTTTGTTTTTTTTCTTCTCACCATATCGCCCACTTTCCTCCATCTTCTTACTTCACCTGAGGATGTATTAGTGTTACTTATTGAGACCTCAGAAACAACCAGAGGGAGTACTGAAGAGCCTGTGATCTCAGAGAAATAAAACAATTCTGTTCTGACAGCTGATGCTGCAACAGGCAGTGGCCTGTTGCCTTTCTACAAGTCATGATGCGATTACTTAGATATTGCAAACAGCATAGCAGCAACAAAGCAGCTTCTTGCTCTGTGTCTTCATTTTAAAGTAATTTTTCTTTCTTTCAATCTGGAGGACTTCTGCCAGTTTCCATATCTACACTTCAAAAGCAGCAGAGAGCACCACAGATGGGGAGCCTAACGCTACATGCCCAGTCTAACACCAGCCCTCAGTTCAGAAAGCTGGGATGTCTTCAGGCATGGCTCTACTCTGAAATTAACAGATTGCAAACTTTGAAAAAGATGGTGCAGTTACATTTCTAAACATATTTTTCTGAAATTGGCCCTTCCTGACGTGTCTCAAACTTCTATTAAACCAAGGCAAATTTGAAGCTTAATAATGTAGTATAGATCATTAATGTTCCAATCCTTTTACATATGCTGCTTTGGAGTTTATGACAGGAGCCATGTGATGGTGGCTTTCCCAGGGCCCTGGGTGCAAGCCTGACAGCCCTGCCACATTTATCAGGGTCACAAAAGTCCACTGACACAAGCTGCCAGACCACCTGCAGTTGAACCATGACTCACTCCTTGCCTTGATACTTGTGGAAATAGGAGTGACTTCATTACCAGTACCACATGAATACCAGGTACATTATTTCAACCTAATGACTTCAGTGTCTACCACTCCCTATTTCCAACACTCTATGAACAAGCAAGATGGCACGTTGTAAGGAGACCTGTTAAGCACACAAGAACTTCCAAGAACCATTCTCAAAGAGGCTAGGAGGTTTTCTTCAGAACAGCTTGAGATGTGCTATTAAGACTGTACAAAGTTTTCAACATTTTGTGATTCACTGTAAGTCACATTTAAGGTTGCTAATCCTTTTAAACTCCTGCACTGGTTCTTTACACTAGGTTACTATACCAGCAATTACATATGCAAGGCAAAGTAAAGCTCAGCTTTTCTCCCTTCTCTGGCTGAAATCCTCAATACCTTAGGAAACTAGAAATAACTCACTCTATTCAGGCTGTCACCATCTTTTTGTTGACTTTACCATCCAAAGTCATCTGTATTTACACAAAAAAATGTAGCAAAAGAATAGCCAAATGTCCATTCAGTCAACATCTTACACAGCAGTTACAGATAGCCAGATAAGAACAAGAGATGCAGAGATTCTTTCTTGTGCATATTCTCTCAAAGTCAGCTGAGGGCTCTGGAATTTCCAGAACCCATTTGGTTGTGGGGTTTTGTTTGTTTGTTTGTTTGTTGGTTGGTTGGTTTGTGTTTTGTGGGGGTTTTTTTGTTTGTTTTTGTTTGTTTGGTTTTTATTCATGTACTAGATGCTAAAAGTTTACATGGGGAAGCGTTATGCAATTTACCAAAACACTATATGAAGCAGATCCTCCTCTTGGTTCTTCTGAGCCTTTATCTTGATCGAAACTGCCTAGGGAATTTTTTGCCAGCCATGCTTCCACTCCTTTCCAAACCTATACTGAGTGCTGCTGCAAGCTTTCACTGGTTAACAAGGTGCCAGAGAGTCTTTGTCACAGGGTATTCATCTAAAGTAATGTTAGAAATGGGCATATTTAAAAGCTAGGGAGGAGTGAAGGAGAGGAAGGATGGATTTAGCCAGCAGCCTGGAGCTACATGCATATTTTGAAAGTGCTGTTATCACTTGAGATAAGAGGATGAACAGGTGAACACTCCATCATCTTTTGTTTTTATTGTGATGAGTTAAGTTTTCTGAGGACACCAGAGCTGCCTGAGTCTTCTTGATATTATCTTTTCGGCATACCTGTATGGTAATCGGGAAGTGCTGGAAGTGCTGGATGCAGACAGCAGCCTGGGTGCTCCGAGCAATTCAGCCACATAAGTATTAATTGCTCCACGGACCTCAGCAGCATGGTTGAAGGCATCACCACGGATGGCTCTGCTGCTTGCATTTTTGGGCAGCAGTGCATAGTGTGGACATACTTTCTCTGCCCTGCCCGGACCGTTGTATACTCCTCCTTGCAGCATAGTGTTTTCCATTCCAGTGCATTTCCTGGAGCTGCCACAGCACCACGACCCTCTATTTCCTACAGAATTTCCTCAAAATATCTTTCTAACTTTCTTAGTCCTACCACACAGCATTGCCCTTGTGTTCACTTCTGACACATACTTCAGTGTGAAGTACCTATCAAACAGCAACAGGCTAATGTGACAGAGATTTTACTCTCCTATAGTTGCAATGGAAATGACTGTACAACATGTAGAGACAGGCTTTCTTCATATGAGTTGCAAGAGCAAGCATGGTTATCAGAGCTACCAGACCTTCCATGAGCTGGACTCTGCTAGAGGCCTATTTACCTAGCATTTTCCCTGAACTCAGAGTGAAGAAAACAGTCCAAAAGAAATACTGATGTGATAGACAGGAATCAGGCACACTTTTATATGTGCTGTGATCAGCTGGGCTTGCTGGTTGAATTTCTTGTGAGCTGAGTCCCTCTGTCAGCATTTTGGTACCCCTGGGTGCCTAAGGCCAGAAATGTGTTTCCCTGTCTGAAGGAACAATGTATGTCCACACATGTCTGTAGGAGTTAAGGACAGAGCTCTGCTTGCATGAGGAGGGCACATGTCCTTCCAGCAGCCCAGCCCTAAGATGTGATGTCTACAGATGGCAGAGGCAAGCATAAATATAGAGGCTGGCCATGTGATTTATATCAGATCCACCTGCAGAGCATGCAGGGGGTTTGGATTTACCTTCAACTTCCCTTGAATTGCTAGTAAAAGATCACTCACTCAGATTCAATTTCTTCAGCTGTATGTGAGAAAAGACCTCAGTAAACACCTAGTTGCCACCTAATTTCCTTTGTGTGAGTTGCTCCTTCTCCATGTTTTTTTAAGAGGTAGTTTGTGCACTAGAAACACCTGTGTTAGTGTTTGAAGGATTTCCTGGTAGGAGCACCCAAGACCAGAGTAACTGACAGCAAAGAAGATAACAAAATCCCCTCAGGATGGTGGAGCAGGGGAACGTCTTATTGCAGGGAAAGTGTCTTCCATTTTCCCTTCATAGTCACCCATGGGGGAAGCTGAAAATAAAATACAAAAACATCAACCCAGTGTTGCATAAGGTTACTCATAAAATACAGTACCCTTCCCATGCAGGCCACTTTAAACAACTTTTCTTCATCTTAGCAGGGCTTGAGTGTGGCTTGAAAGTTATCTAGGTGTGGTAGAAAGAACAAAAAAAAAAGATACAGAGAAGGAGGTTTCAGAGGAAGCAACATTGCGTTGAAAGACTCCATTTGGTGAAAGAAGCATCAGTTCTTGTATTAATAACAAATGCAGGCACATTCAGGTGTGGAGTCGCTGCTATGACTAAAGTCCTCCTTCAGTCTGAGCCAACACCAAAACCCAACAAAGAAATCAAACGAGTGACCTGTTCCCATAGCCTGGGTTCAGCAGAGCACTACACAAACAAAAAAAAACACTCAACTGCAGCATAGTGTTAGTGCTTTGCCTACTACATATTACTAATGCTTCTCTCAGATGAGTCAAGGAGCACTGAATACCTGTTGGGCTGATTAACAATCAAAGGTTCATGAACTCCACTAAATCAGCTGTCCCAAGATATCATACACTTCCCCTCATCGTTCTACCTCTCAATCTTTCTGCAGCTGCAGGGGGCCTGAGCCCTGGAGACAAATCACCACATTTGCAGATCACCTACTTACATTAATGTATTGTCTTTAAGTATTGGGAAGCTTCAGAATAGGAGCCAACCCAATCATTTTCTTAATGTCATTGCAAGCCTGTTGGACTGGACAACAGAGCAGAGCTACCATTTACTTGCCCTATTTGAGATCATCAGCTCCACCCTGTCCACCACCCACACAAACACTTTTCCTCAGGAAGCAATTACAATGCCATTCCCTTTAACAAATGTTATTCATCTTCTGAATTGGTCTTCAACAAGGACATCAGCAGACAAGCACATTCATTACAGGCTCATCCTTGAATACCAAACCCGCCCTCTTACAGAAGGCTTAACCCACATTAAAGCCCGGGAGTTGTTTGCAGCATTCCTTCCACAAGCCTTCGCCAAACAGCGTGCTCACAGTACAACTCACATTGATCAAGCAGGTTAGCCATTAAGCAACCTCTTCACTCTTGACAACCGAAAAAGTCTCTCCCTCTCTTAAGATGTAAATGGGCTTCCTTTTAGGTATGAAGCCTAAACTCAACTGCACATTATTAGCCACGTGATAGAAACTGCTGCCTGAGTGAAGGCTGCACAGAGTCAAGGAATGAAGCCACCAAAAAGCTGGCACGGCTCAGGGCATGGTCAAGATGCCTCAAATCTATGTTACTACATGGAAACCAAAGACCTTGGTGCTTCGCGACTTCTCATTTTCACATCCTGAAGACTTTTTAATCTCATTTTCTTTGGAAATAAGGTTTAGTCTGTGCATTGTTTTATGTGCATGTGTGTGTCCCTGTGGACTTTTGAACCGACTGGCCAGTTTCAACTGCAATTAAGACTAAGATATTAAGTTTTCACAGGTTTTAATGAAGCAATTGCTGAGAAAAAGACAGGAGTCTTGAGTCAAAACTAGAGTGTGAGCTATCAGTGACTATGCTTTAGAAAGTGCCCTTATAAGTGCTGAAAATTTCTTTCAGATGTTATGAAAACACAGCTATTCAGTGGCTTGCATGTTACCTACCCAAGGGTATTGGCAGCCTTGAGCTGCACATCTGTAAAAGATCAGTCCTTTCTCATTTTGGCACTCAAAAAATTCTTGCGTTATTACAGACCTTGATTCCCATCCTACTCCCTAACTGTAGATTTAGCTTTTCCAGTCCTTCTCCCCAGCTTTGTTGCAGATCCCTTTCTTCCCTATTCCAGTACCGTTTGTTTTGTCAACTTGGTGATAACCAGGTGCCTGGATCTGAAGTCACCATGAAAATAGACTCTCTCTTGAATAATGCATCTCTATAATCCTTACTTGCCCTCCCTTGGCTTTCACTTTTGCTTTCACCTTTCTATTCAACCAGCTGAATAAAGCCGCTGATACATACACCTTGTGCAGACTCCCGGAGAGGCCAGAAGTGCAAATTCATGCTCCTCATGCCTGCATCATCTTTACAAATTGGTCACCTTACATCTTTACACTTCTGTGAGCAGCAGAAGCAGTCAATCTCTCTTCTCCTTCTGCACAATCCCAATAAGCAGAGAAATGGCCATTTAATTTTTGCCCTGATTTTCAAGCAGAAGAATGTGGAGGACACACTATGCTATGAAGAGCCCAGACTCTGGAGACTTTTGTAAGACCCTAGCTCCCCACAGAAACACAGTTCCCAGTCAGGTCATTGTAAACTACTTCTTGAGCACAGATTGAATAAAATTAATAAGATTCAGATCCAGCATCGGGACATTCAAAGCCTGATTTCAGAATTTGGTTTGCTCAGTACACGCAACCAATTCAATACAAATCACCCATGTCTCTTTCAATCACGTTTTCCTATATTTTTCCTTTTCTACAAATAGAGAGCCTACAGAATCAGATGAAAGGTGACCTTCTCTTAACCCAGAGACAGCAACAGTCCAACAGGTTGCCATACAAGTTTTTCCAACCTCCACCCTGCCAGGATAATGCACTGTGCACTGTGGAGCCACCTCTGGGCTAAAAGAACCGTGCAGCCCTCATGCTGATTTGGGCGTTTGGCCTTTTCTGCTGTGGCTGCCAAAAGTGACATGAGTTAGCGCTATGTTTGCTTTCTATTAACAGCTGTGCTGAGATCATGGGGTTTCTTAAGCTCTCAGTGTCCGACTGAAAACTTTCAGTCAGCAGTGCTGTTTTCTGATGGAATTGCACTGGTGACCTAGAGGTGAAAGATGATTTCATCTGTCTTTCCACCAAAACAACTTAATGGCTTACAGCTCATTTTGTCTGTGAGTACTGTGAGAGCAGCCCTAGAAATGAGTATGAATATGTGTGGTTGAATGTATATACAGCAGTATGCCTTTGAGTATCTGCACTTGAATGCAGATCTGAGCAACTCAGAGTGAAGGATTTAGATGTTTGCAATTATGGCACAGCCATACAAGTTGCTCTAACTGAACCTCTTTGCCCACTAAACACAGGTTTGTGCTAACGGCATGAAGTGGTTGAACTGAACTCAGAGCCCAGCTATTCATGCTGAAGGAAACAGGTAGCAAGTCTATCTAGCAGATCCACAAATAAGAAAAGAGATGGTATTTGTTGAAAAAATTATTGAAAAGGCTCTGACAATTCTTTTCCCAGTGCATTTTAGTAAATTTCATGAGTACTCTAAAAACTATAAGGCAGTTTCTCATGCCACCTTTTTGCTCCAGGCCTCTCAACTCATAAAGTGGAGATGAATTCAAGTTCAGGTTTAGATCCAGGCTGCCTTTAGCCTAAATCTACACATATGTCCTCTTAAATATTTTAATCCACATCAGGCATGTGCTTTCAAAATAAATCTCCTGACATCAGTTTCAGATGACACTAAACAGTATGATGCAACTCCACTGCCAATGTCTACAAGCCCCTGCCTAATATAACATAAAGGCATCAGGATGTACTGTGGTCATACAACCCTCAGTGTCAATTCAAGCCAGTTGAAGCCAGTTCAAGCTAGAAGACCTGCTCATTTGCATGTATTACTAACAAAGACATAACATAGACATTTGAGTGTGGGAATATATGAAAAGACGCTAAATACAAAACACGTTGTATGGAGTGTACCTTGCCTCTTAAAATATGCATGTCCATATTGAAAGAGGAAGCACAAGAATCACTGTCATGACTAGAGACCCCAGACATTGCTCAGCATAATCTTGGTTCAGACTATAAGGACAAATCTCATAAATCAACAAACATCAGGAAAAACTTCTTTACTGCCCAGAGAGGTTGTGGAGTCTCTTTCTCTAGAGACTTGCAAAATATATCTGAATGCATTCCTGTGTGTCCTGCCCTTTGGCGTGGTGGTTGGACTAGGTGATCATCAGAGGTCCCTCCAACCCCTACCATTCTATGATTCTATGAAATACTGTTTTCATTCACTGGTGAAACAGATAAAGGTGTCAGCACAAATGCTTCGTGCTATGTTTTCTGAGATTGATTATTAGTGTGCTTGCGTAAAAAATGCACATTCACAGATAGGTCTGGAAAGAGCAAAGAACTGAATGCAGTAGCAATTCTCAAAACTGCAAGTACAGTGGTAAAGATTTTCGCTTGAGTATTGCAGCCCTTGGAGCTCAAGGGACCCTAGACATAAGCACCTGCCTACCAAAGCAAGGCATCTTCAGGAATGTCTCTCAGGCAATCAGCCAGCAGTCTGTAAATACTCCCGTTGTCTAAGAGGCAGCTGGCAGTGGGACAGGGCTGCTTGCAATTGCTTTATCAGAGTGCAAGGCACAGCTGGTACCTCTGAGTTAGTCCTTAAAATGCTGCCAGGAGTCCAGCTCTGACACCTCTCCTGCTGGTGGTTTCAACTGTTTTAATCTTAACCGTTGTTGTAGGCTGTAGTATATTAAATATGCAGGACTTGCTAAGACACTAGTTTACTCAATTAAGGATGGCTTTAGAAGTTTTACATAAACTGTGGTTTAGCAAAACTGCAATAAATATATAAATAATATTTTCTCACCTTAGCTTTAGTTATGATATAGGAAATAAGGTGATAAAAAATTCACTGGAGGTGAGATGATTTACAAATAAGCCTTCAGCTTTCTGTAGGCGGTGGTTATCATACAGGATAATGTAACTTGGTATAGTTCAAAGTTATTTACAGTCAACAGTAATATTAATTACCTTTACACCTGTAGATTATTTGACATTAAAAGCAGCGGAACTTCCCAGGTAAATTCAAATAATTTTGTATTATTGATAAGAAGAAAGAAGAGTACAAAGAGGGCTCTGGTTCACATTGGGTTTGTAGGAATGGATGTCCATCCATGTTGGAAATTCTGCCTGCAGATGCCCTGAGATGTCCCTGTAACAGTCTCTGAGTCAGGTAGAATTTAATTCCTAATAGGTTGCCTACCTATGCACATCTCTTATCAGAAATCTTCACTTTTGAAAACAAATGTTTTCTCTCTCTTGCATGTTACCCACCTAACCACGTAATTCATGAATTCTGCATCGTTTCCCATGATTTCTGCATGTCATTAGTTCTGTTTCATTGCTCTGTCTCATCACATGTTTACTCATGTAAGTACATTTTTTTTCTGTCACTGCAATTTCTCATTTTCTTTGCATCAGGTTCCTTCATGTGCCACAACTGCCAGTCCATGGCTAGGGGTGAACAGGTATCAGAGCTTTACTTTCATCATATGATAATAAAAGTATTTTCTTTGTTTGAGTACCTACCTGCTTCATCTAGGCCTTTGCTGAAATTGATGCAGTATATTCCTGATTTAAGTAAAGCTCCAAATGCTCCTGTAGCTCACACCAAGAAGGTTATGCTTGTGCCCAGGAAGGCAAGGCAGCCCTGTCATCTCGTTTGAGCCCTTTACACCCTAGTGGTCAGTGTAATGAGCAAGGTGACTCTCTTCACTCACTGTGTGCTAGAGAGAAGATGACAAAGTGGGCTCATTAGTCCTTTCATATTAAAATTGCCAACAAATATTTGACATGAACTCTCTTTTCTCATAGTATCTATGAACCGATAGGATAAACAAACAAATAAACAAACAAACAAAAAACCCCACAGGATCTTTCTCTCTCCAGAGGATACAAATTAGGCCTGTCTATCTTGTCTTGCCATCCTAATACAGACCCGCTGTCTGAAGCCCCACTCTCCTTCAGCATTGATGCAGTGTATGCCAAGCCCATCTATTTTTGACAAAGTTATAGTACCTTCCCAGGTAGTGGAAATGAGTAAAGCAACAACATTTTTTTTGACTGAGAGGTGAAAATAAAAAGAGGCACAAAAGCGACAGCAATGACGGCCCTTTGTCATAAAGGCTTCAAAATTGCTGCAAACAAGTGTCCAGCAGGAAAAAAGACAGGCTGCTGGATGGTTCATCATTTAATGTGGAGGACTTAATGCTGCAGCAAAGTACTTGGCCAATGCACTCCGACCAGCCTCAGAGGCATGAAGGGCTTGGCAGATCACTCGCCTGACACTGCATTCCTTGACACTCTCCTCTCTATATGCATGCATATTTAGTGCATGCTAGAGTGGCAGCCAAGGAGTAAAATGAAGGAAGCAGAGTTTAGCCATTACTTTGAGAGATAACACTTTGAGAGATGCAGGCTACTCCCTGTGCTGGGCATGCTCTGCAGGGCAGATGAGGCTGTACACAGACCTTGATTTATTAAGGCTAGTCCTGTCCTCTATAAGGCTGGTTTTCCCTGCAATTATATGTCCCTGCATACATCACATAGAAACCAATATAATTTGAATGCTGAACTGCCTCAAAAGGTATTTTTAAGACCTGTGTAATGAAACATTTATAAATTCAGCTGAAATACAGAGATTAAAGATCAAGATGTAATTATGATGCATTATTATGGTGATTATGTGATTAACACAGATCCAAAAGGGATGGAACATTTCTATTAAGACCTTTCCCTCCTTCAGTGATGTGAACAGAAAGCTATGGGGACTAAGCTAGCTGTATGCTCCCTTATTTCATATGGGGCCATCAGCACCACTGCTTACAGCAGGTGGGACACTCTCCTCTGTGCCAGGACACAGGAACTTCCAGTGACAAGGCATTTACTCACCAAGAACCATTAAGAGGGAAGGAAATCTCTAAAGAACTTGCATGCTTTCACATGGTTTTTGATACCTTNCATGTGCACACTGCAGGCTCATGTTGAGCTTTTCATCAACCCAGACACCAAGGTCCTTTTCCTCAGGGCTTGGTCAAGTCAAATGCCTTGCTCAAGTCCAGGTAGATGACATCAATTGCCCTTCCCTTGTCCACTGTCGCTGTGACTTCATCATAAAAAGCCACTAAATTTGTCAGGCAAATCTGAAATACAACATGAAGATCAGAGCAGAGAGTCATAGTAGTCAAAATGCCATGAGACATGCATTTTTCTCATTTGGGCTACTCTTTCCTCTCTTGTATCCCAAACTGCTGGGGAGAAAAAAAAAAAACCAACAAAAAACCAAAAAAGCCTTGAAAGCAAGAACAGAACTTTCTTCAAGGACTGTTAGCAGCATATGTGGGAGTAGGAAGATTAGGAATAATTTTCTCCTTGTCCATTGATGGGAATGCAGTTCAGAGCAGTGTGCCCAAGACACCTCTTGAATATTTGGAGGTGCATCTGTGGAAAGCCATGTGCGTACCTCTCTATACCTTCACTCTGAAATGGTTTTAGTACAGTTACAAAAGAAACATGATATGAAGCTGAGTACTGGATCCTCATCCATCAGTCTGGCACTGCTTCTGACCCCATCTCCTTTGAGCATGTCTTGGGAAAGCATCATCACAACCGTTCAAGAACTGAGGCTGGAGAAGAAACCAGCCACATGTGGCACCATTGAATGCATCTGCACCAGGGAAAAAAAGCAGGGTTAGGGCATGGTCACTGATTCTGTCCATACTGTTGCATTTTGAGTGTGCTGACTGGCATAATTTTGGCCCACCAGTCCTCCACCACGTAACAGCTGAGGAGAGCATAAGCCATAGATGATCCACCTTGTTCTGAGGAGTGAGAAAATTTAGCAGTGTAAGCAACAAACTGTGACACCTCATTTGGCCTCAGATTCCAAAAATAATCTATGAGGAGTGTTAATTATTTGTATAGAGAACTACTGAGGACTTGAGCACAGAGACTCTAGCCAGAGTAGGCCTAGAGTACAGACTGGTCTCTTATCTCTACAAGATAACCTGCTAGAGCTGACCAAGAAGCTTTTACCTTATTTTGTTGTCTCTTCTGTGGATAGTCCCAAGATATGATACTCAAGGGCTGTCACTGTATCGACTGACACCAAGACTGTGTTGGCCCTGTTGCACTGCTCCTCTCAGGTCTGCATGAAATGCAGGGCTCCTGCAAGTGATGTACTCTCTTTTCTTCACAATAACTGTAATCAGTGGGAAAGCAGAGAGACACGGCTGAGAGGGCAGCAGACAGGTGGCGTGGCCAACTCAGCCCATACCATTCCAGTGCCCTGCCACGCAGATCCACCGCTCTGTCACATGGCTTTTCTGATGAGATAAGATGAAGGGTTAATCTGGCAGGTAGTCCCAGCCCAAGTTGCATGATATCACTGAGTTCAGATTGAGCAAATGTAATTAAATTATAAGAACTTCATGGCAGGGTGTGCCCTAGTTTCAGTCAAAGGTGGAACATCATTAAGTACCATTTACATCCAGAGAAACACCCACTTCTGAAATCGCTGATGCCAGTAACACATGCTTTGTATTTAACTTGCTCAGTGAAATGGGAAGTCAGCAGCAGAACACAGAGTTTCTAGTTTGCTTGCTGCCAGCACAGTGATTAATAGACTTTCAAAACACCCCATCAGCCAGTTATGATGAATACTAACCCTTTAATAGGAAACTCTGGTTGGATCGTTGTTACTTGGATTTAGTGCTCAGACCAGTGAGACAATAAATTATTTTCTCTCTGGGAAAAACATCAAAATTCTCTGAGACAAGAAACTTGAGCTTTTTTGTTTCAGTGACCAGCTAGAGGAGCAGGGATGCAGCACATTTTACACTCCTTGCCTATCAACATCCAGTTAGGAACAATTCTGCACTGTAGGCCTCCTTTTTTTGGGAATGTACTCTCTTTTGGTGGGTGGAGGGAAGGTTGGAGGCAAAACCCAAATCTTAATTTAAGAAGTGCTCACAGCAGCGAGCCCCAAGTCTACACCTTCACAAAATGGATGCACTGTAGTGCATTATGTATTTTTTGAAAAATTCAGGTTCATCTTCAATATTACAGGTGTTTACAGTGAATTTAAGTGAGGCATAGTTTTGTCTTTCCCTCATGCATCCATTGGAGAAAAATACAACAAAGATTAATTTGAGGAAAGAATTCTGTATCCCAAAGTGAACAATAATAAGGGGAAGAACCATTTTAAGGTTTCTTTTTTCAGCATATGTTCTGGTTTAAATCTTAGACATAAATTAACTCATGTCCACTTTGAAAAAGAAGAGTGTGTTTCTCTCCTCTCTTACCTCTTGTATAAACAAGCAGTTGCTGGTGCAGGAATGTCTCCAGTACTCAGAAGGAGAGTGTGAGAAGCCAGTCCCAGCTGCTGCAGAAGTAGAGGTGCAAGGACTCCCGTGGCTGACACACCACATAATTATTTTAACAGAAGAATAATGCAGAGATATTTGATAAAATTACTTTTTAGTACAGTGAAGCAAAGCACTGTGGCTCTAGCACAAGGAGTTTTCCACAGAAGATCAGATCATCTGTCCACTGATCCCAGATGCCTGATTCTGGCCTTAATAGGGATAGTTTTAAGCCAAGTGTGCTGCTGCTCACTGTATTAAGTTATATTCATTTATGGCTCCCCAGAGGACCTTGGTGTCTGCCTTTGGCAATGAGAGAGGAAGGAAGGAATGAACTGCTGCTGCACTCTCACCCCTGGACAGAAGCAAGCCCACTTCCCACAGCGAAGCCCCACTTTCTGTGTCTCTGAACAGTTTCAGCTCCAGGTCTTGCCTGCTGACCCCTACTACCCCCTGACTACCCCTCAGCGGCACCACCATGGAAGCAACAGCACCATCCTTGCACAAGGCAGGGCCAAGCTATGGTCAGAGCTCCTAATACTCACAGCAATAAGAACATCATCAACCGTAACAGTCTGTGTAGCGACAAGAGCATGTGAGTGTGGATCACTTCCAGTGCTTCCAACAATCCATCTCATTTGTTATAGAATCACTAGCTGTGGCACAGTCCTGTGTGATTGTCTGCTCACCTGTCGTCTCAGAGCACCCCAAAAGCATGCTTTCCTCCCGGAGAGGGTGTATAGGGGTTGGATGTGGCTGAAGAAATTACTTGCTCCAAGTAACAGTACTGGTGTGCCTCCTCTGCACCTCACTTGTACTGAGGAGAGAAGCCCGATTAATGGTATTTTTCTCTGCCACAATTTCCTACTCTTCAAGCTTGGGCTCAGAGTGCTGCCTCTTATTAAAGAAGTGCTGAGAGGCTCAAACGTTGCTGTGGGATGTGAGGATAAAAGTAAGTGAGCAAAAGGTGAAGCATCACCACGTAGCTGATACCCCATCTCCTCCCTTTACCTCACACTAATGAAATATTTTGGGGGATGCAGGTTGCCACCATGAGGTGGGAGTGGAGCAGACAACAATAAAAAAGTGATGGCAAAATCACCAAGACTTGCCTAAACTAAAGGCTGGGAATCTTCCATATTGGGGAATCACTATGGTCTCTCTTCTAGAACTTCTAACGAATGACATCTCACCTTCATACTTATGGAACTACTGCATCAGTAATTCATACTGATTACATCCAGTATGGAGCTGTCTCCCAGTTCTGCAAATTCATACAGCAGCTGGCACCTGGGATTAATGTTGTACATGGGTCAGTGGCAGCAAACGCCTATGGAGGAGCTGTTAATCTGCAGGATTTTTTTCAGAGGTTCTTCAGAGCTGCTGAAACATGAAGCAATGTTGCAGCAACTAACACATGGCCTGCCCTAAGCCCCACTGCAAGCATGGGAGATGGAGCCTTTCCCCTTTCAGCCTGTCAGCAAAACTGTGCTGCAGTGACCAACAGTGACAACACAGTCATGCTCCAATGGACATTTTGTCTCTGGTATAAAATGAATATGTTTGCAGTGAAAAAGCAGATGTAAAGATTTTCCTGATTCAGCAACAGGTGGAGGTAGGAACAATGACTGGCAGTAGGGCTCAACCAGTGCCTCCTATCTCACACGTGAATCCTTTTGGCCATCTGTACTATTTGTCCCAAGAGTCTCCTTGCAAGTTCTGAAGTATGGGTGAGAATTCATAAAAATCAGACAGTGGAAACTTTCTAAATAGGAGGCCAAACTGCTACTTATGGACAAGATAAAAGAAAGACTCAATAGTCATGCTACCTAAGCCAATGTGCTTCTCAAAACATACATATCGATTGGAAATGTAATGTGCTTTTCTCAGGAGCACAGCTTTGCTCAGTCTTGTCCCAGCTTGGGTGTCAACCTCAAGTGGGTGTTGCAGATGCTGAGGAAGTAGGACAGAAGCTTCAATTCCTTTATTCCCTGCAGCTGTGAGGATCCAGATACGACAGTGACCTGGAGTCATTTGGTATGATGCCAAATTGCCAGCTCCATCTCAGCCACTGCTGTCCTAGGCTACCTGTTTAAAAGCAGCCTTCAGAGACAAGCTCAGTCTGTAGGCACCTCTCCACAGCACAGAGACTGCTCTCTGTTTTTCCAAATTCTCTAGCTCTTGGAAATTTTCCTTTTGTAAAGGGAGTGGCATGCCTAATGGCACCTCAATGCTCTTCTCCTTAACAGGGCAGCCAATGTTTACTACTTTTTTTCTCATGCCTTTTCACAGGCCTTCTGCTGCCTCACCACTGTTTAGGTCAATGCCACAAATTTATGTCATACCACACAGGAACAGGCCTTGTCATTCCTGGCTTCCCCCTGTAGCTCTCCTGCCATGCTCCACTGAGCCGAGTCACTGGGGCAGTTTGCTTAAAGCCTGGCACCAGCAGAGCCTTCAGACATGCACTGTTGTAGGTATGTATGGGAAAAACAACCTACACACTCAAAGCTCAGAACCAGCACATTTGTCACAAAACACAAACAAAAAGTAAGACCATTTTTTCCTGTAAGAGTCTTCTGCTCACCACCTGTTCACGACCAGGTAGCTTTACGCACCTCTCTTCCTCTCGAGCCCTTAGCACCATGATTAAACTGTGAATGGACTGCATACATTCCATAAAAATAAATTTAAATGAGATATAGAGCTGATTTTTTTCTGGCACTATCCAGCAAAAAGCAACAACCAGTGATCATTTCAGTGACTGAAACTTAAGCAGGCAGTATAGAACCTCATGAGAATAAATGATACAGCAGGAATCTGGCAGCACCTATTATAACAGGTAAACAGGAGGAGGACGCATTGCATGCTACCTGCATAAAATGTTGCCAAGTAAAGAGGACAAAACTCACCTCTTCTCAGGATCTGCTGGGAAGGATGTCAGCACTGATGTAGTCACTCTGTTACCGTTTAGTCTTTTCTTGTAATCAATGCTTTCCCTTGGGCTGAGAGTTCTGAGTTATTAATGGATCAGTTCGACTTGGTCATCTGCCATGTCAGCTTTGTTTAGGACTGTTGTCAGAAGTCATAAATCACAGCCCAAATTCAGTTAATTCTCCAGTTAACAGTAGTTTTCCATCCTCAAATGGACACAGTAGCTGCTGAGCCATGTGCACAAAATGGGTCAGAACAGTTCTCCTCTACTCAAGAAGATCAGTGTTCATGTTTTACCAAGGATCATGAAGATTAAATACTCAAATAAATTGCTAGTCAAAGTGAACTTCAAGAATGTCTCTGTAAGTAGTCCCAAACCAATTACAGATATTGCTCTTCTGAGTACATTCCTTTACAGACATAAAACTTAGTGTAAAAAAAAACCAAAAATAAAAACAAACAAAAAACCCCAAACCCAACTACAATAATTTCTTTCTTATCCAAGAGCACTAAGGCACATTTCTATTCCAACATGGGTAGCCCCTTTTGGCTTAGTGATTTGATCTGAGCTGGCATTTTACACTTCCTTATAACAGTATGCATAGGTTTCTCTATTTGTTACTACCTAAAGGGGTTATGTAAGTAATCACAACAATGGACTTGAAAATTCGCTGTTGGTAAGTACAGTTGTTTCCTTGATGGCTACTTATGTCGCTCTTTAACACCTAGCTTGATTATGTAAAGTTAGCTGAAAACTGTACTCTCCCCTCTCACTGTCCTGTTAGGGGTAAATGATTCCTGATCTTGTTACATCTAACCCCTTGACAAAGACAAAATTGCTGCAGGATACTTTGAAAGTACTGAGGCTGTTAACAAGAGTCTGGATGTTCCTGATACATGGAAACCTAACAAGGCAGGATATATTTCACCAAAAATAGCAACTTTAGCAAGGTGATAGTATTTTTCCCAAAGTTTCACCATCTGTGTCAGCTGAAACTCACAGCTCTCTGTAGACGGGAGGCACTGGCTGGCTTTGCACTGCTCTTTTGCACAGTCCTCAAAGGCCTGCCCCACAGCTGCAGTATCTGAAATTAAATAACAAGTCTAGGTTTAAATAATAGATGTATTTTGTGCAGGGACATGAACATACATGGACAGACGTAATCTGTAAGAAGCAGATATATGCAGCAGTGGTGCCTGGTGGGGCAGTGAGTTGAGCTGGGCTGGGCTACAGCTCCTGGTGATGTATTGCAAAAGGAAAGGCTGAAAATAAGAGCTGAAATCCCTCACCTCCAGAAAGCAGATGGAAAGAGAAACCTTAACCTAATTGTGTCCTCACAGAATATCCTTCAAAAATCATTCCCAATATGATTTTGCCTCGAAGTTTCTCCCACATGTGTTACAACTCAGGTTTATCTTCAATATTGCAACAGTAAAACACTTTGCTAGGTCTTTTGTGTCTCTTAGCAGATAACTCCAGACAGTTTTTTCTTGTCAAAAGGCTTGTGGAAATGTGTCTGTAAGTTAGATTTGAGTACAATCACAGTCCCCAAGCACTCTTTTTAAGCTTGAGATGCTAAGTAACATGTCACCAACAGGGAAAAATATCTTAGTTATAAAAGCATAACACGTTTAATATGCCCACTAAAGTGCAGTAAAGAGACTTTTCCTTAGACTTGAAGGAGTGTAAGCTCAATGCTACTGCTGTGTTCAAGCTGCAGGAACCCCAAGATGGGTGTATTCCTGATGGAAATACAAAATAATGGAAACCCATAGCCCCGTGTTTCTGGGGATCAGAGCACAAGCAGATGCAGGGCCAGGCTGGAGAGCCAGCAGTCTGTGTTTTCATGGCAGTAGGCAGAATAGAAGGAGCAAGGTGGAGGCTCACCACTCCATTCTTTCACTTATCACTTGCAACACTGCTGACCAGAGGAGTGAACACAAAGAAAACAAGAAATGTCTTGTCCAGCTGATAAAGGAACAACTGATTGACCACCAGGAGCTTGACTGCAGTTCCACCCCCATACTCTGCACAATTATAGATAGTGAAGTATAAAGATTGCCCAAATTTCATATCTCAGAGGGGATCTAGAGTTGGACATCAAAGGGCCAGGACGGATCAATAGGTTTGCTCACCTTGCAGAAGGGACAGCTTTTGGTTAAGGTTTGTGACCTCAGCCACACTGAGTGCTTCCCCAGGAGACTGAGTGTGTGATTGCAGTCGTAGTTTGGAGCCATACAGTGATTCTGTAGTTTAGTGTGTTCACCACTGGCAGTCTTTAAAGAATCTCTGTGTTGCCTGTAAATAAACTACATTTTTCCTGCACCTGACTGCTTCGTGTGAATGCAGCCAGACCTCCAGTACACAGGCTGTTTGGGTATCTGGGATCAGGTCTCTACTACCAACAATTGGTATATCTATTAAGAGATAAGTCCAGCCACCCATAGCCCCTCTAATCTCTGAGGACCAGCTAGAATTGGAGGAGATTCATCTCTTACCAAATGTATCCTTCTCTAAATGCAACAATTCCTGAACATGATGCTTGCCATTCATCTTAAATCCCACTGATTACTGCTTTCAGTCATACTGCTGTTTTGCATCTGGCATACATCAAAGCAAATGACACCCACATGAACTCAAAAAGCTATTAAAATCCCACATAGTTTCCCTTCAAAGAGCATTTATGGAAACAGCAAGATCTATAAGCCATTAGAGGATGACAAGAATAGATTCTGGTAGAATTGGTTTTCAGCTCTTTCTCTTGTCAACCTCAACAGATTTCTAGGAAGCTAAAAAAGCTATGGAAACCACACTTAATGAATCATTTTGGGGGATAAAAAAGGCAAAAATGTTGTTTACCTTTGAGAGAGTTTTATCTGATTCTTCTGAGCATTAGTATTACTTTTATATATAAGTACATTTGTTAAGATGCAGGTTGGCAAAACCAGAAAATAAAGCTGAACATGTTGCTTTGCATCAGCTGTCTACTTTAGCTCATCTCAGCGCAGCAGGGTGAAACCGAAGATTCTCAATGATATGTCTGAGAGTGAGGACATTTTTACATTATGTGGTTTTGGGGGGAGCTTGCTCACCAGAAACTCCAGGTCAGCTGCCTCTAGCCTTTCTGCCCCAAGGAGAGCTGTGGTCCGTGACACCCTGTCCTCATTCCTCACTAAAGTACGTCTATTAGAGCAAAATTTATTTCAAAAGCCCCTTCAACTTGAAAGCAGGGCAGATTCGTGTTTTATTCTGCAGTTTTGCCATGTGGGAATTGCCTTGCTAAATGCATCTGGTAATACGGTAGCTAACTGTTTAAATAACAGCCAAGAAATGTTTGGAAATTATTATAAACTTGACAGAGAACTCTCACATGGTTATTTACTTCTGACCTTGACACAGTGAGCTCCTCACGGCCAGATTTTTTAGCCCAAAATAAGGTCTATTCCATTGCAATCAAAACAAAATTAGAAAATCCTGAAGTCGTCCTTCATCCCTTAGATACCCTATCGGGCTCTGTAGGAGTGAATCCCTGAGTCCATGAGATTGGTATGAGGAAGCCCTGGGAGAACTTGCTCTTCTTTCCTTACACAAAGCCCTTCAGACCTGCTGGTTCATTTCAACCAAAACGTCAGGAAAAAAAAAGCTTTGTTCAAGCAATTAGCAACTCTCTAGCACCTCTGCCACATACACATCGTTGATTACCCAGGTTAACCCCACAGGGCCACCAGTCACAGAGCTTCATTGCAACTAGCAGAATGATGAATGCTTACGCCTCATATTGACTCCAAATAGAGCTGACTGAAACAATTTCACCTGAAAATTGAACAGCTTCAGGTGAAAGGAAGCTATTTACAAATGAAAGAATTTTTTTTTTGCAGTTTCACATAGACTTCCTGCCTCCCCTTCCCTTGATAAGGTTTGGGAAAGTAAGAGAACTTACTCTTTCATCTTTTAAAACAAGATTTGCTAAGTAGGACTGAGCCACATTCATTTTGCAAGAATAAAAACTCCCCCACATGAAACAAAACATTTTGTTTTGGGCTGAACAAAGTGTTTCATTGAGTCTTAAACATGTTTCAGACAAGGCTGCTTTCTGAGAGAAATCTAAACTATTTTCATGCTGACTTGACCCAAGTTAATAATTTTTTTTTTTTGCACAGTTCCAAGAGTCTGGATTCTATCTAGCACCGAGGAAACATTGAAATAATTACTGTTATTGAGATAGCTTGGAGCTACTTCTCATATTTTAAGAATTCCCCTTGTAATAAAACCTGCTGCCAGGCAAAATTCATCAAGCAGAGTTAGGAGAACTTGGGATGAATTTTGAGTATGCTCGGGTCAGATTTCAAGTTCAATCTGACAAGCCTGTGGCTGTAAACTAGCAGGAGCTGTCAGCTTTGAATATATTTCCATTTGGGTTGTGCAGTGTGTTGGGGCCTGTTATTCAGGCATAGATCTGCAGAGCTGAGGTCACATGGACTGAAGCTTGATTTAGAAAACAAAGTTGGTTGGCACATTTCCCCAAACTGAACTCCCTGTCTAAGGTCTTAAAGAAATAAATACCTTAAATGTTTCTCCCCAAAGAGAGAATTCTCCATTCAAACACAACTTCTCGGCATCACAATTCTATCATTTAGCTCTTCCTTTATATGTAGGCCATATTACAGCACGTGTCTATGCCATTTTAAAAACATCTCAACTTCTCCCTGGATAGCACCACTGATTCAAGTGGCATCCCTAGATGTAAACCATAAAAACCTCTTTGTAAGAGACAGTGTCTGGCTCCACAAACACTTTGTGACAGGAAGTCTGAAAATGGTCCAGAACACTGTCAACATTTTCAGTTTCCTTCAACCGTAAGTCTTGCTATAGAGACTCCTACTTTCCTAATCTGGACTAGCATCCCTTAGAAACAGCAGAGATTGTGCACGAGTGAAGTTTATGTACAATTAGAGAAAGAGACCTTGTTTAATCCATGCCTTTCTACTCTGTACACATGTGAGGGCAAAAAGCAATATGTGAGTTGCTCTGTTCAGCACAGATCAGCAAAGAGATGATTTTTCAGTTTCATCACTAAAAAAAAAAAAGAAAGCTAATTAATCTGATATCATATGAAAAATATTCAGTGATTTTTGTCAAGCAGAAAGTTTTTAATTATTTGTACTGGAGATGTTTTGTTTAGTTTTGTTATGAGGCAAAAGCATCCTCTTGGCCTACTTGCTTGACATAACCTTTTAAATATAGGCTCAATTTTAAAATTAAAACTATATTTCAGAATGAACATATAAAACTTTAATTAAAAAATACCAGAAGGACATTTATAATTTGTTTTAAATCTAATTCTATATTTTAAAAGAAATTGAATTTTTGCCCCAAATTCACAATGCTAAAAAAATATTTTTAGTGCATATATGTTAAAAAAAAATAAATCCCATAGGCTGCATTTTCTTTTATTGTTTAGATATATTTCTTTAAATCATTATGGTTAATTTTATGTGTCTTCTCTGAGCAGTCTCATAATGTTTCATTTATTTTCTTTACCATAAAGTTTTCAGATGTCCAGTTGAGCTGTCTATGGTGTATCAAAAAATATGAGTCAGATAGAAATGCCTCTTATTTCAGCAAGAAGAGAAGTATGGAAGATACCCTATACAGAAGACATCCTATACACGGGCAAAGCTCAGATCCTAGCCAAAGAGTCTAGTTGCTGAGCAGGATTCCAGCACATGAGATGGCAGCAGATTGAACTTGAGGAATCTAGGGTAACAGAAATTAGCAAGGCCACCCAAAAGTGCTCGGTGGAGAAACTTAACACCTGCGTCTGCACAATGTTCTCCACGTGAATGCCAGCCTTCCTGCAAGGTGCAGGCAGAGAGGCAGGGTGAGGGTGGGGGGGGATGGCAGAAGATCTTGGCACCACCTGGCGCTGCACCTGTGGTAGGACAAATGCCAACTCAAATTCAAGGTTTCTTGTCATAGCCTGGCAGTGAGTGTCTCTCACCATGACAAGGATTCTTGGATGCACAGGTTTCACAGGACAGCACAGGGTATGTGCTGGAGAATTGTGTTTAGCCAAACTGGGCTGGAGGAAGGGATTAATGTCCCATGGTTGGATGCTGGAACTACTGCCAGAGGTGGAGTACTACCAGACAGTTGACGTAATCATGAAGCCCCTTCCCAGCCCACAAAGGGAATCCTGTGTGTGGGGGTGGACTCCAGAGAGGGCAGCCATTTCAGCTAACGTTGGGCTATCTCTGCAGTGTAGAAGAGCTGGTTTCTTCCCTCAAACCTCAGACTGCTTCTCTGCTCTGCAGCTGAAACCTAGTGGTGTTGGAGGCTACAATCATGCCATACCTGCCACATGTAGAGTTATTGTATTTTGTGCAGGGCACTAGCCTCTTTGTATAGACACACGGATACATTGCTTATGGGCATGCAAGTGATGTGACACGTATGACGCGGTGTTCAGTTCCAGAGGAAAAAACCTGTAGGCGTCTGAACTCATGAGACCCACAACACATGATGTTCACAACTGTGGACTTGTGACTGTGTGCCCACAGGATCACAGGATATTAGGATTGGAAGGGACCTCTGGAGATCATTGAGTCCAACCACCTTGCTAGAGCGGGGCCATAATCTAGTGCAGGTCACACAGGAATGTATCCAGACAGGTCTTGAAAGTCTCCAGAGAAGGAGACCCCGCAACCTCTCTGGGGAGCTTGTTTCAGTGCTCTGTGACCCTTACTGTAAAGAAGTTCCTCCTCATGTTGAGGTGGAACTTCCTGTGCTGTAGTTTATATCTATTGCCCCTTGCCCTATCACAGGGCACAACTGAGAAGAGCCTGTCCCCTTCCTCTTGACACAGTGTCTATTTTCAGATACTTGCAGAGATTGCACACATCCAGAAAGTAAAAAAACCCTCAACTTCTAATAAATAGCCAAAACTCACCTGCATGATGCTTTCTTGCAAAATGGGTTAAGATGTCCCATATGAAATAATTACATGGTCAATAGCTGATGTGATATCACATATGGGGATTTTATAAATTAAGCCGATGATCTTAAGCCAGTCAAGAAACAACAGAAAGATCCAGGGGATGAAAAGAAGGGCTTTCTAGGTCTGTTACTTAGTGCCATACAATAATTGATGTGCAGTGCACGTTTCTTATCCACTTAGATGTCAATCAGGAGTTATTGCTGCAGTCAATGAAGCTATCTCAGTGTAACAGATAAAGAAGAGACTGGTAGCCCGAGTCTCTCAGTTTAACCTAGCTAGAGAAAGTATCTTTGTACTACTGACAGTACTGCAGATTCTATGCATTTTTAGAAACACAGGTTCTGTGGCATGATTTCAATAGTTGGAATAATTTTGCATTTTTCAATTCCTTTTTATGAAAAAAAATCTTGCATTCTAAACTTGAAACTTTACTTGACTTCTTTCCACTGATGGTGGTCCTGCCTGAGAGAAAGCAGCTGTCTGAGTTGATTAGCAATGTTCTCTAGCCTGACTTCAAATTTACTAATTTAATTTGGAAGGAGCTGGAAGAAATAAAATGTTCTTTCTCTTGGGTGTGACTATTGCTCCTCAGAGAAAAGCCTCCTTCCTTCAGAGCCATCATGTCTATTTTCACGCAGTTCACAGCCTTCATGATCTCTGGGTTCCATATGGGCTTAACCTGATGGGGAATATGCAGCTACACACTCTTTTTTTGGGGTCCGGTGTGACTTGATTAAACATGAACCATTATCAATGTATGTCAGGTGCAAACATCGTAGTAGTCATCCTGACAAAACCAAAGGAGGTTACTGCAGACAGAACAGACTTGCACAGGAAAAGTATTCAAAAGCACACCCTGATGAGTCCTTTTAAATAGAGCTCAGCATCATAAAGTGGATGTTGTCTTGACCTCAGATGACAGATTCAGTGATGAGAAGGAGCAGTAGATTCTGAAAGCTTGAGGAAAACTATGGAGGGCAGCATAAATTACTCTTAATCTGGGAAACAATATTGGTATAAACTGTTCCTAGTTTTTAAATATATTTTCCTTTCCTTTCTCCTTTCCTTTCTCCTTTCCCTTCCCTTCCCTTCCCTTCCCTTCCTTTCCTTTCCTTTCCTTTCCTTTCCTTTCCTTTCCTTTCCTTTCCTTTCCTTTCCTTTCCTTTCCTTTCCTTTCCTTTCCTTTCCTTTCCTTTCCTTTCCTTTCCTTTCCTTTCCTTTCCTTTCCTTTCCTTTCCTTTCCTTTCCTTTCCTTTCCTTTCCTTTCCTTTCCTTTCCTTTCCTTTCCTTTCCTTTCCTTTCCTTTCCTTTCCTTTCCTTTCCTTTCCTTTCCTTTCCTTTCCTTTCCTTTCCTTTCCTTTCCTTTCCTTTCCTTTCCTTTCCTTTCCTTTCCTTTCCTTTCCTTTCCTTTCCTTTCCTTTCCTTTCCTTTCCTTTCCTTTCCTTTCCTTTCCTTTCCTTTCCTTTCCTTTCCTTTCCTTTCCTTTCCTTTCCTTTCCTTTCCTTTCCTTTCCTTTCCTTTCCTTTCCTTTCCTTTCCTTTCCTTTCCTTTCCTTTCCTTTCCTTTCCTTTCCTTTCCTTTCCTTTCCTTTCCTTTCCTTTCCTTTCCTTTCCTTTCCTTTCCTTTCCTTTCCTTTCCTTTCCTTTCCTTTCCTTTCCTTTCCTTTCCTTTCCTTTCCTTTCCTTTCCTTTCCTTTCCTTTCCTTTCCTTTCCTTTCCTTTCCTTTCCTTTCCTTTCCTTTCCTTTCCTTTCCTTTCCTTTCCTTTCCTTTCCTTTCCTTTCCTTTCCTTTCCTTTCCTTTCCTTTCCTTTCCTTTCCTTTCCTTTCCTTTTTCTTTCCTTTTTCCTTTCCTTTTCCCCTTCCCTTTCCCTTTCCTCACTTTCCTTTTCCCTTTTCCTTTCCTTTTCCCCTTCCCTTTCCTTTTCCCTTTCCCTTTCCTTTTCCCTTTTTTTTTTTCTTCTTTTTTTCTTTTTTTTCTTTCTGGACGGTAGCCTGCTCTTGCAGAATTTGGCCACAGCACAGTTATATATTGTCAAAAGCCCTATTATCAACCAATAACTGCACCTCATTTTCCTTCCTTGCTGCATCTTATCACATGCCAAGTGCTGAGATCCTTGCATGGACGAAACTCCTACTGCAATGGCTGTTGAGAGTAAATGCTGAAGCTCTGCAGTTGAAGGTATCCAGGGTCTCAAAATGAGGCTGGGCTGAGGGTGATTTCAGATGATGTAAGTTAAATTCAGTGACACCTTTGAGAGAAAGTGCAACTATTTTCCAGGATGTTGCACATCTTCCTAATTACAGGACCATTGGTTGCATGAAGACACCATGCCACACCCATCAGTAGGAATCACAATCGAGAAAGAAGAACAAAAGACTGCAAGTCACTATCAGATTGTTAGTTTTCCTGTATGTGATCTTCCTTTTCCTAGGAGTTAATAACCCATCTGTAAAGCCGGGCCTTTAATAATTTACTACTAATAATTGGGCGATAATATTTGCAAAACACTTTGATTGAAGTCACTATAGGAAAATGTTACAAACTGTGTGGACGTTTTGTATTTCAAAGCTATGCCACGATCTGATCCACTGCTGTTCTGTAACCTGTGCAACACTTTCAATGTCAGGGCACTAAACTCTGTTTTAGAAATCAGAGCTAGAGGCTATAGCAAGTAATATCCTGAGTAGAACTCTGTAAGTATGCAAAACCGATGACAGGTTATTAACTTCTCTATGCATTGCAGAGAAGAAAGATTGTAACTCCATTGTGCACATTTTCTAGTGCCACTGTTTTCACATGTCTGTGTCAAAGACCCCTAGTTAAACAGGATTCTCTCTAAGAACCAGCAGCTGGTTGGTCCTGCTCCTGAGTCATTAATGAGATAGCCTTGCTAGGCTTGGTTCCTGTTTCAGAAGTGGTAGGCACTTTATTTTTGATAAATATGTACATTGCTATATAACATTCCCTTCAGGTGAAAATACACTTCAATATAAAAAGAAAAAATGCCATCACAAAACAATTAAAAAAAACCCTCATACTCCCATTGGCTGACTAGCAGCCTCTTTTTTTTTTTTTTTTTTTTTTTTTTTTTTTTTTTTTTAAAACTGTAGAGCACTTATTATGCTTCACTCTCTCCCTTTCCTTATCAGGTTTCCCCTTCCATTCAGCTGAAGGGTTCTTATTTTGCATTCTCTGTTTGTTCTTGTGCCTTATCAGCTCCCAACTTAATTGACTAGAAAACCTCACAGAAACATCAATGTCATTTAGATCAGACTTTTTCTCATCTTCTGCCCCTAAAATGCAAATAGACTGTGTGTTTGTTTTCTGATTTTGATATGGCTGTTTTAAGATCATGGCTGATGGATTGCACAGATGGTGCAAGTTGCTGACAATACTTCCCAGACTGAAGCTGTTGCTGTCACCACACACCTCATGAGCAGGACTACAATCAGCAGTCGTGGTCTGCTCATATATGTGGGATATAAACCCTCCACATTTCAAAATGGATCATGGTAGCATATAATGCACCTATTCAATATATATGTGTTTGTTGGAGATGACAAGAAATATTTAAAGACTGGAGTTCATGTGTGTTCTTAATGCCTAGGTGGCTTAGCAGAGGGAGTAGGCATGTTTTTTGTACTGAAACAGAGTGGGTATCAACCCAGCCCAAATCTTTAACAGCTAGGAACACCCGAAAAAATATCATCGAGCCTTTGACGAGGAAGGCTGAGGTTATCATTTTAATACCCACAAAAGCAGAAAAGATTTTGTAATCAAATAGCCCTGGTAGTTATGCCTTCAAACAGTTTGCATCTCCTTTTTTCACACTCTTCAAAGTCTTAATACTATAGCTGCCAAAGAATGTTGGCACAGCACCTGACAACTCTCTTATATGACTCAGCTTCATGTAATACGTACCCATTCTCTTATATTTTCCCTGCAGATTATTTATTGCCCTTTTTGCTTTTTCTATGTTATTGCTGACAATTTCACCCTGTCTAGCAAGTGGCCTAAATCCAGTCTACACTTTTGTTTGTTTCTAATGTATCTCTAGTTCTGCTCCTGCCTTGTGCTTTAAATAGATACTCGTGTGTACTCCTTGCTATTTTCTATGTGTGGTGTATTGCTTTGTTATTTAAAATTGTTTCCTCTTCCCACATAAGCCAAAAAAAGTCTGTTAGCTAGAGCTCTTCTGTCCCTGGAACGTGAAACTGTGGCTTTCTGGTTAGGTAATCAGCACCTTTAAAGGACTCCTGTTTCTCTCTTTGTACCTTACCTTCCAATTGGTATCACTGGTAATTTTTTTTTTTTTTTAAAAACTTTGGGAAATTAGCCATTTTGAAGAACCAAACTTTAATCATCTTTTGTCTGTCCACGGTGAATGCAATCAGGTCATGATCGCTGACGCCTAGGCAACCAGCGCTTCCAGACAAATGATTAATTCATCTTCACCCACCCTAATGAGACCTAGAAGAGGGTTACCTCACGGTGACTGCAATACATTTTCTGAATGCTGTGGAAATTATCACCTGTAACGTTGAGAAATCCAAATAACGTCTTGCTCCTGGCTGCGCAGGAGGTGTCAGCGGCCACGTCACAGCCGAGTGTGTGTCCTGCGTTAATGAATGCCTCCCTGGTTGAGAGAATGGGGAAATACTGCATGAGATGTTGTTATTCATGACAAACACGATACTCTGTGTCTTCAGCCGACAGCAACACCCAGCCTGCCAGCTGGTGACCAAACCTGTATTTGCAGCTCAGCGGATAAACCAGCTCCTCCTCCCTGGCATGGAAGCATCTGATAGGTGGGTGGATGCGTGCGCAGTTGCGAGCTGGTGCAGGGCACGGTTCACTGGCTGCCTAAGTCACTTTGAAGCCCGGGCACTTCTCCAGATGTCACACACTTCACTTCCAGTAATTAGATCACTGTGGCAGTTTGGTACAAGGGGTTGAGCTTGGGCAGTCTGTCTCTGGGAATTCAGCTTCCTGAGTCCCTCCGTGACGCTGTTCCCACCCCAACGATCCAGCCGCTGCTGCCCTCAGCTTGTCCCTGAGCAGTCATGGTGCAAGTAGGACTCTGTAATACGCTGGGAAAATACAGTTTTCTTAGAAAAAATGAGTCATTTGAAGATTTTTTTCGCCCTCCATCAAGACAAGGTGATGCACTACCATTCAACTTTGATGAAATAATTACAGCATATGAAATTGTGGGGACCTCTAGCCACATTCCCACCCCCCACCCTGCTCCATATCACTGCCTGGCTGCTTTTTCTTTAAGAAGTGCACCGCTAGCAACTAACTTTCCCCCCTTTTACCAATATCCTTTTAATGCACGATCTGGTGTTGAATTACTTGTGCTCAGCAGAAAGGTGGCTCAGTCCTTCTGAAAAACAGCGTTCTTTTCAACCTGTTCAGCAGGAAGCCTATCTCCACTCCTTAGCCTGTTTCAGAGGGGAGAGGGTAGTGAATAATTCATTAAAAAATTCCTTTTCCTTCCACCAACACATTGATTCACAAGAGATAAAAGTCTCCTTCTAGTTGACTGTGTGAGTCTTTGCAGCATCAAATCGGCATTGGTTGCAAAAGGCTCACACCACTGCATGAGTATTTCGAGTGTCCTGCAGAGAGCAGAGAAGTGAGGCTGTAGTGCCTACAGCTATCAGTGCTCAGGTATGAGCTTTCCTTTGAGTTCTTGGAAAGGTGTCCTAGGTGCACTGAAAAGGGGAGTGCTCCTCACGCCAGTGTACAGGTTCAGGCCCACCAATATGTGGAGGAAGCCATCATTCAAGTATCACCTGTGCTGCAGCAAGGACCCATCTGAGGCACTGGCAGTCTCAACATGTGCTGACATGCTCATATTTGGCAATAAAATAAATGTCTGTCTTCTCTAACTGGAGAGGCAGAAGACAAACAAATTGCACGTGGTGGCTGGGAAGAGACAATGGTGGCATTCAACATAGAGACCTGGCTGCTAGTATTATGGGAGGACTCTATTCTGTGTGCAAGCTTGGGCAAGTTCTCAGTTCTCTCTGTCACAATTTACCTTCCCATCCTAAACCCCTGCACCTCAGGACATGTGGGAGGGGCACTTCTGGCTTTGGTAAGCTTGTGTAGGACCTTTTGCAAGATGCGTGTAAGTATTTCACTGTTGCAAGGAATACAATGGAAGAAGGAGGAAAATCACATTAAATGTTTATATGTAAAACTGTTTTATAAAGCATCTGGCTTAGAAAGCAGTGAAGGAGGCCAATTTGATCCAAGGTGAAAATGGCTGAAGAATAATCTGGCTTATTATGCAGGAAGAGATGCAAACAGCTGTGTGCAAACAGCCATGTGTCTGTCCTCANGACTTGTTATAAATTCGCCTCATCTCAAGTGTCCTGTGATATTAGTGTCACAACTCCTAGCAAAGGATTCTCAGAGAAGGAACACAAGAACAGGGCAGGCATGCAGAACAAAAGCCTTGATTTGTCATCCTCATCTCCAGTGATCTGCACCTTCAAGACTTCAGGAGTAACATGTGGTATCCTTATGTTTGGTAATTCATAATAGACTCACTTTCCATGAGATTCTCTAAGTGTATTTTTTACCTAACATGAAAGTTTTGTCATCAAGGACACCACAAAATGACAAATTCTGTAGATGACACATTTGAGTGACCTCGGCTACCACCTGACAACCCTCCCAGCTCTTCTATTGCAGGTTGTAGTGAACACATTGCCCTTTCACCTTTTCTGCACTTCTGATGATTTTATAGACTGCTGGAACATTACTCCTTTACTGCTCTTCTAGGCACGGTCCTCTAGTATTTAACATCACTTTAGGCATCCTTTCCACATACCAGATCATCTTAGCCTCCCTTACTGCACAATTTCCCATTCTCCTGTGATTTAGTCCTGAAAATTTGCACGCATTAAAAAAAAAATTCAAGTACACTTTGGATTTATTAAGGATAATAGTAATGGATTATGATTTCTTCTCTCTTTTCTCCTAGTTTCTTATGCTCTCTTTTCTTCCTTGACCTCTCCAAATATTGAGATCACATTTCAGGAATGCATTCTGTTCTGTCCTCAAGATCCTACTGCTGAAAGAAAAAAAAAAATCTGGAGTCAATTGTAAGGCACACAGAATTAAGTTTGTATGTTCTCTCTTATGCGCTAATTTATATTATCAACACAGAATATATTGTTTGTATACCTTGCAGCAGAACAAAGACAAAAGAAAACACCAGCGAAGTGCCTGTGTGCAGAAGCTCAGCTAGATGACAGCATTATCAGTCAAACTAAGCAGAAGTCAGATGAGAATCCCTAAACATCCAGTATGTCTTATACATCGTATCTATGAACCACAGGTCATATGCTTGTGCATCCTGCCGGATTTTGTAGCTCTACAAAGACAGCCTGCCAAGTTCAGGCTGCTTCCCTGCATCAAGTCTTCAGCCATCAGGAACTGGGTCCCTGTGCAGAGGCAGCAGGAGCAGAGGCATTCCCCAGCAGCCTGCGCATTTGACTAGGCAGTGTCTGGGCTAACCCACAGGACGCATTGAGGAAAAGGTTACCTCTTAATTTGTAGTTCTCTTAGAAGCTCAGTCATCAATTTCCAGGCTGCAGGGAAGTCAGTCTGTCAGACCAGGATTCACAGCCCATAATTCTTGTTTTGGTTGTTAAGGATGCCTTCCAACATGACAGCTGGAGGAGGGAGTGCCAGTCTTTTCTGCAAAAATATGGCTGGTGTAGAGCACCCACACCTCACTTCCTGCAAGGGTTGAGCAGTACACTGCTCACGCAGACATCATGAACTGTGGGTTCAATCCTTTTCCAGCCTGAGATGATGAGCCCCACACTGTGATCATCAAGCTTGGAGGAAGTTCAAGAAAAGATCATCCCTTTCAGTTAGATACTGAAACTGTCATCTGCCATCCATTTTGACAGACATCTTCTCCTTAATTTGCTCCTGAAGGAGTTTTATGGGTCTAATTTCTCTTTCCTTGTCTTACAATGAATCTGTACATTTTCAGGCCAGAAACTTTCTCTCTTGCATAAGACTCAGCACAAATGATGAGCAGCAGTCTGTTCATAGATACAGTTAAAATTGTCTCATCAGAACCTGAATTGCATCTTGGCAAACTCTCTTCCCTCTTCATGTACAAAGAGATGTGATTAAATGCTGTGTTTCCACACTTGGATGGAAAGGCTTTGTTATCTTTGTCAGTAGTTAACATAATTCACGGAAAACCAGAATACAACCTTGAGGCTAAATATGGCCCATTGAATTCTACAATAGGGCAATGGTTTGATCAGGGTACAGCAAAGCATGCCTGAAGCAAAAGTCTTTGTGGGCCATAGCTTTGTGGGAAAGATTAAATCAGCCACGATCTGCTCCATTTTATGTAAAGTAGGTGCAGCCCTAAAGCTCCTGGCAACTGGCCATGGAAACCTTTGGCTGGACAAAGTTTGGGCATCTTTGTGTAAGTGTTAATTGCCAGCTGTTGGTGAGTGGAAGGTTGCCAGGGATGGAGTGACTGCAGCAGTGTTTCTGTCTGAAACACGTATTTTCTAAAATAATAATTTTGATTCTATTTAGTGCCTTGCAACAAACATCTGTACTTAGCAATTCCTTTGTCTAAAGCATCTGCACATGGAGATGACCTTAAAACAGCATTATAAATGCAGTTTAGATGACATTCAGGCTACCTATTCCCACCTCACAGTTGGAGGCAATAATAAATGGCAGCTATCTCCACAGCAGCACTACATGATGGCTTAACTCACTCATGTTCATAGCCCTTCACATTTAATTTGCAGCAAGTCTGGAATACAGAGCACTAAGGATTTTTAATCATACTGTAGGAGGCTGTGCAGCCATACGTGCTTCAGCATTTATAATAATAATGCAACCATCTCAGCTGTTCAACATCTGGGATATTTGAAGGTTCTGCAAGCTTTGCAATACTGCAGACTGCACATTTCTCAATACTAGAATGTCTGCAGATATTCAGCCCCACAATTGTGTGAAAAATTAAGTAGTATTTCACTCTTAAGAGAGAATGTGAGGTCCAAACGCCAACATTTTCCAATTTAATATTACAGATTGGTACAAAGTTGGTGAGGAAGTGCTTAAAATTAATTGTCTAAATGAGGAAATGTTGCCTTAAGAACCACTTGGTGGAAAGTCAAGCCCACATTGCCAGACTGCAGGACTTGTAAAGTTTGGAGAGCAGCATTCATTCCATAAAAAAGTGCAGTCAAAAGGATGATCCTGATGTGATAGGGAAGGCCTCTGTCCTGGTTTAAAACAGACAGCTCTCACAAATAACCCCTGACACAAAGATCAGGAGGGAAAGTAGCACAAAAATCCCTGTGGCAGAGATACGGAGAATGATAACACAATGCACAATTACTGTAGCTATTTCACAGAACAGCAAAAGCAGAAGTAGCAGCAGAAGCCAGTGACCCCTCATCACCAACAAGCCTGCAGCTAGTCCAGTGGAACAGCCCCACACCCTCAAACCCGAAACCAGAAGCAGCCATCCGAAACAATGGAGCCTCTCATGTTACAATCCAAACTGCAAGCCCCGTGACGCTTTACTGCAGCCAGTAGTTTTGCTTTGCAACTATCATTGCAGCAGCATGGTGTTGAATGCTCATCTGCAGAATCAATTGGTTAAACCCATGACACCTCCAACTCTCCCTTATGAAAAGTTACCATTTGGCTTTGAGGCTGATGATGTGTGAAAGTTCACCATCACTGAAAATGAATGAGAGCTTAATTCACAGAAATCACCATGTCTCCAAGACACTCCTTATTGTGATATTTCGTTTCTCACCATACATCTTTATGCTTCTCATCTTGCATTTCTGTGTCATTTGGTACCTCGGTGACCTTATACTGTAGCTCTCACCCCCAGATAGTATGCCCCCAGAAGCACTTCTGCCTGATTCTGGTTTTGGGAGGATTTCATTGCTACAACAGAGGTGAGCTCAGCCTTGTTAAGTGCCTGTTCTAAGTCCAAGTCTGCATGATGTGGGTTTGGGAGTTACCCGCCCCCCCACACTTTGTAAAATGACCCAGGCTAAAACTCAGTCAGCTGGAAGTTTAGATGAAGCTCTATTTACAGCTCAGCACAATGTACAAGCAGATATATACACTATATACAGGAATATTTACAGAAATATACAAGGTAAAGGTAATACAGAAACACAACACCCCTCCCAGAAATCAGAGACCCCAGGAGGGGCTCCCAACCACCCTTCCACCTTCTCCCCACCCCTATACCTTACCCCAAGGTTTTGAGGATCGGTCAGAGGAGGAGTTAGAAGAAAAGTGTTTGGTGAAATTAATTTGTCGGAGAGAAGAAGCCAGAAGTTGCAGGACAGCCCCAGACAGTGTATCCCAGAGCCCGCGACAAGCCCGACTGTCTTATCTTTTGTTTTGGGTTCTTTCTTAAACATCACAGCAAGCCTATGAGTGAAGCAGACATCACCATTGTTTCCCTTTCACAGCCTATAATATAATTTTCTCTATTAAAATATTCCAATTAGCCTTAAACCAGCACACTGCAAGACTGATGCCTCCATATTCTCCATTGCCACATGTGTCTGGGTTTCCTCTTACCAAATACAGTTCCATGAAGCAAGATCCAAAAGGACCTCCAGACTCCTAGGCTAAGATTTTGCTTACTGAAAGACAGCTTTCTGTTGAATTTGAATTTATTTTTTTATCTCAGGCCAGTGGCTGTCAGTGCAGGATGAGCAACCTCTTTCAGTTTAGACCTCTTGTAAAGCTAGGGACGCACGTCGTTTCACATCATCACCAGTGGTGGTAAACATTTACATTGTTCCACAGAACAAAAACCACAGAGGGCAGACTCTCTGTGCTGTCCACTGCTTTAAAAAAAAAAAAAAAAAAAAAAAAGTCTGTTCTATTCAGTCAGATTTTCTTTATATCCTGAGAGCTTCTTTCCCAAGAAACTGGCACTCTGATAACAATCTATTCCATTCATCACCACTCAGCATTCAGTATTGTCTGCATAACCAACTCAAGTTCAGCTTGTGAAGGTAAATCAAAGGGGTCAGCTTCTCTCTTCTCCTTGACATCGAGGCATGTCACCTCCTCTGTGGTTTGTTTAGTACAACTAGCATCATGGCAGTGTTTCTTTCCAATTGTGTCTGTGTACACATAGCATACAGGCTGTCTGCAACTGAGATTTCTCCGGCATGAAAGTAGAATTGAAATAAAATGCTAATAGAGTACAGGTGTACAGACATACATTTCTGTCACACTTAAAAGCATTCAAGCTGTCCTTAGAACTACAAGTCATTTTTCCACTATAATCTGCTCTTTGGCCACTGTGTCCCAGCTTGTGGAATTTCCAGTTCCATTACATATCTTACCACAAATACTATTTTTGAAAAGCTGAGAAAAAAAATCGTCACCCATATAAAAAAAACAGGAGGTTGTTTTTTTTCCAGGCAATATCCCAATATTGCTGATTCCTGTTGCTCATCACAGAGCTGAAAATGAGCTCACAGGTCTAGTTTAACAAGTGTGTGATGGCTGTTAGGCAAACAAATAGTTGTTCTCAGTTGGAGTAGTTGTTCATTAAATCCATTATCCATAGCTCCTTTTAACCAGGCCTGTTTCTATGAGTGGCATGAGAATTTTCATTCTAGTGATTTAAAGACAGTGAAGCAAATTTCTACTGCAGTGTAAATTTTTAGCAACTCCCTTTGCACCTTCATTGGCTCTACTAAGCAGCTAAATGCAATTTAATCCAAATGGCCCAGCAATTCAGATGTGAATCTTCTATAAGCAAAGGCTCATGCTGTTCCTAATGGGAACATATGCTGAAATACCTCAGAATGATTCAGAAACCACTTTAAAAAAAAAAAAAGAGTTTTTTTTTTTTCCTTTAGTATCTGAGAATGACAGTGGTCCTTCATACTATATTACTCTTAACTTGTTATTTGAACCATTGCAAGCTTTAAGCAGAGCAAAGATTTAAGCCAAGTGTTTTCAGACAGCTTTCCTTTGCAGAAAGGATGCATATTTAATGCTTGCCACCATTGTACTGTATGCATGTGCAGAACATACAATATAGATGAATGAAGGTTCAGTGGCAGACCAACAATATAGTTCTTAACAAAAAAGACCACTTCATAAAAATCCCTTTGGTAAAAGAAATTAAACTTTTGCATTTTTTTTTGTTGTTTTTGTTGTTGTTGTTGTTGTTTTTTGTCACCACAAATTCCTTTCAAAAAATTGAGGCATTGAAACCTGTGGAATTTTCTTCATCAAAATTGGAATTATCTGAAGTCTAGAGGAAAACTGACCAATGAGTTCATTAGAATGAGATATATATGCCTATGAGCAAACATGTACCCACCAGATTTCTAGCCAAATAAATTCCACTATTTCTGCAGGTTGACCTCTTTAGAAAGAGGATAACAATGACAACAAAGTTGAGATTTTAAAGGACTCAACCACTGCTCTGCACTAAACAAAATGGAAAAACAAAATCAATAGATATATCTGCTCTGTATTTGAAAAAAAGACATTGTACTGATTTTCTAAAACACATAGAATGCCTTTTATTCCAAAAGTAGACAAGGACAATGCTAAAAGCAGCTACTCTCCCTATGATTCTAAAAATCCAGCAAACTTGTAATCAACAGCTTCAGAAAAGCTGATGAATGACTCTCTGCATCAGTACTGTTAATTTTCAATGCATCCTGAAGCACTGGAGAAGTTCTGGGGCACTGGCAGGAAGCCAACAATGTGGCAGTATTAAAAAAGATAAATGAGATGATCCCATGGCACCAGCCCTGTGAAACTGAACTAATGCTTCGCAGAATATTCAAATAGATGATACAGAATTTCATTTCCTAAAGAAAGAAACAAGGTGCAATTAGTACAAACTTACATAGGTTTTGAGAAAATAATAATAGATAATAAATAATAATGCATATAATAACAGTAAATAATAATACATAGTACAAAATAATGTATTTTTATTCTTTAAAAATCAACTAAGTTCCAAGCTTGGCTGATACAAAATACAGTTGAAACAGCAATTTTCCAAAAGGTATTTTAATTTGTACCGTGTAACATTTTGAGTAAGAAACTGCAAAGGCACAAAATCCTTGTAGCAGATGACAGGGACTAGAAACTAGTTAAGTTGGAGATCTAAAAATATAATTGGAATTAGAAAGCTGCTTGCAAAAAGGCCTGACTTTACAGATGCTCTATGAAACTTAGATTTTGTACATACACTATTTCACATAAATAATTGCCACTGATCTGAAAGGAAATGTTGTATAATCCTTCATGAAATTCATGAGAAAGTGAAAAAGACTTGACACAAGATAACTAGAGACTAATTTGGATCACTTGTAAGCTGGAAGCAAGTGAAAAATAACCTGCTGAAATATTGCCACCTTTGAAGTCCTACACCTAGCAAAATTAAAAAAGCATAAGTCATATTTACTGAATAATAGCTTATTTAAAACTAGTTTGGAGTGGTGATGCATTGAATGACCATCGAAAGTAGCACTGCAAACCTTTACATCTGTAGACTAGGTAACAGTGCAGGAACAAGAAGGGAAGCAGGATGTATGACTGATACATATCTTAAGACTTCAAGGCGATTTATATCTTGCAACGGCAAAGATAAAGAGCTTGCTTTCTCTTTGGTTGCTGTACTACTCTTAAATACTGTAGCATATATTCCCAGAGGAGGGGGAAACATCTTTCCCAAGCCACTGCTGCAGTTATTGCTGTATCCTTCCATGGTGAAAGAGTAATATGAATCAGTACTTCAGAGCAAGCTAGAGACTGGAAAACACAACAGAAAAACACAAGAGATCAGATGGTTAATTTTGACAAAGCATAGTTTAAGAGATTAATTAATCATAGCATCTATTTGAGGAATAGAAATGGGTAAAGGACTCCTCAGAGACAGATGTAACTGGATATAACAGCTGGAAGTTGAAGCTGACAAACTTGGTCTTGAAATAAAGCATGTATTTTTAATAGTAAGTAGCAAACAGAGCAACAAACAGCTAACAGTTGTGGCGGCTGCTCCATCATCAGAAAGAATGAGCTAAGAGTTGGCAGTTTTGAATGTCTATTTGTAGAAAAGACAACAGGAAATAATTCAGAAAAGACCTGTGTCTTAAACTGTAGTGGAAATCAGACCAGATGGCCACAGCAAACACACACAACTACATAATCTATGAGCAATCAAGAAATTTAGCTGCCGTGGTCAAAGACTAGTGATGTAATTGTGAAGAAATTAATCACCAGAAAGGCCCACATTGACGTGCTTCCTTTAGCAGAAGATAGCTATGAGGAGCAGACAGGTGAGCAGTTCTGATGGAGAGTATAAATTGTTGGGAAAGTGGGGAGCAGCTGCCAGGCAAATAGCTTAGTTAGTCATCTGTGGGGGCCAGGATGATCAGAGGTGGGTGAAGCCCAGAGATTGTGCAGTGGTGTGCAGGAGCACTGTGAGCAGAGTGAGCATAGGAGGGGAGGTTGATAGAGGTATGAAGAGGAAGTCCAAGTGGCAAGCTGAAAGGTCTATGGGGCAAATACTATGTGCTGGGAGAGCATCTACTGCATGCTTGAAAAAGGGTGAGCCTGCCAGAAAAGGCAAAGACTGAGAATTGGAGATGCTGTGGGAGGATTCAAGCAGGCAGGGAAGTGATCATCCCTCTGTACTCAGTGCTGGTGAAGCCACACCTTGAATATTGTGTTCAGTTCTGGGCCCCTCACTATAAGAAGGACCAAGAAGTGCCAGAGCACTTCCAGAGAAGGGCAACAAGGCTTGTGAAAGGCCTAGAGCACATGTCCTATGAGGAGCAGCTGAGGGAGATGGGGTTGTTCAATCCGGATAAAAGGAGACTGAGGGGAGACTCTATCACTCGCTATGACTACCTGAAAGGAGGCTGGAGCGAGGAGGTTGACAGCCTCTTCTGCCTGGTGGCAAGTGACAGCACTAGAGGAAATGCATGCAATTTACACCAGGGGAGGTTTAGCCTGGATATTAGGAAATATTTTTTCATTGAAAGGGTTATCAAACATTGGAATGGTCTGCCCAGGGTAGTGGTGGAATCACCATTCCTGGAGGTGTAGTGACATGTGGACCTGGTTCTTAGTGACATGGTTTAGTGTTGACCTTGCAGTACTGGGTCAGAGGTTAGACTGGATGATCTTGAAGGTCTCTCCCAACCAAATATATTCTGAGATTCTTTGAGAGTGGAGACCAAGCAAGATACCTGAAAGAAAGGCAGGGGCATGCATAGAGGATTGGACCTAACGGCCCATGGATGGGCAGTGATGAGGCAAAAGACAAAAATATTTGCAGTCAGCTGCCTGTAAAACAGCCTTAATGAATCCAGTGTATGAATAGTCAAATCTGGAAGGATGATAGTATGAAATTACTTGGGCTCTTATGATTTTCAAGTGCTTTTATTTATTCAAAATTACCATGACATCACCCACTTCCTTAAAGAGAGCTCACATAATTGCTGTTTACTGATTCAATGCCTTTTGGGGTAATTTCTAGGCCATCTACTTCTGGGATGAAAGGCAATTACCAGTTCTGTTGCCTTATAATGCAGGCATGATAAAACCTAGATAAAAGCTCTATATAAGCATGTCTGGTGGCCTCTTTCCGTCTCTGCAGCATCAGTGCACTGGGCAAGGCAGTTATCCAGCTGCAAAGTCTCCCCTCTGGGGCACAGAAGACAACCAGTGTTTTGGACTGGGAAGGGTATGGCAGCAGAGTACAAAAAATATAGTGTGAGAGGAAGAGATGTGAGGAACAGAGGCAAAACAATGGAAAATCTAATTTCTGCCCAGAATGAGTTTAAATTAGTTCCAAAACACAAAGGAATATAAAAATGTGGACTGTAGAGTGTACTCTTCCCAATATATTCAAAGCTTCCACACCAAAATGCCAGTCATTAAAATATCTCTCATTTGAGTGTGGGGTTCAGCTTTTTGTCTGTTCTGTGGTTTGATATGGTGCTGCACCTTATCATGTCTAGTTTTTCTCAAGCCCAGTAATAGTATGTGTAATGTCTTGAAGGACCAACACATCATGACTTATGAGGTGAATGCCTCATTGTAATTAGTTTTTATTAGGATCATAAAATATGTATTCTGACTAAATGTTAGGCTAATGATATTAAATCCTAACCATTCCAAAATGGAAAAATATCAGGCTAGTATAAATCCTCATACTATTAAAAATGACTGCTGGATATATCATGATCTTAGAAATTAACAGTTTTGCTCAAAGCTGTTATAACTTCAGCATTACAAAACCCATTATTGAAAAAAAAACAAGCAACAAAACAAACCAACAACCAAACCCATTCAAAACTAGCAAGTTATCAAATTATCTAAACTATCAAAACTATAAAGTTTTCTCTCATGTTAATGTAAACTGCATCGTGGTTTCTGGGTGTGACCCAGCTTGTCTTGACTGCTTTATCACATCACACAAACAAATAACAGCAGATACTGAAAACCAGCTTTGTACAACAGACTAATTCTCAGCCTCTTTGCTGCAGCCATCACTGAGGGTGCTGCTTTGGTGAAGGATGTCTGGGGTCACACAGCTACCAGAGGATTTCTCTCTGCTCTTTCCCCAAGTAAAACAAAGCAGAGAGGGTCCTGCTGGCTAAGCCTCAGTGCTACTACAGACAGCCTGACCATCCAGCTACAGCAGGGACCAAGGGCACTTCCCTGAACATGCATCCTGTTGGGTGGCATCAAGCCCATACAGCTAAGTGGATAGAGATGTATCTTTATCTGGGAGGCATCCCAAAACAGAGGAGCTGGCAGAGTGTCAAAGGTGCCAGGGACAGAGATGGTTACTCCATTCAGTTTAATTTGTGCAGCATTTGATTTAAGGCCCAGATGTGTTCCCCAACTCCTTTGTATTTCTCTGAGAGATTTTAAGGAGGTCAGGTAGGGACAGACAGCACAGAGCAGTCATTTGACTTTTGTAATGTCACTGCTTATTCTGCTCACAGCTTGGGCAATCATTTATAACATGCTCACTGAGAAGTTCTAGCTGACGTAGAAATCTCCCCCTAAATTTAGAAGAAGGATTTCACAATGCTTTTCTTACAGGGAAGAAGGAATTTGCCCCAATGGCTGCAATGCCATTAATATGCATTATTCAGTGTACTGCCCATCTCCCACTCTGCAAGAGAAAATTCCCACCCCCCGCATAAACCAATGCTATCAGCTGCAGCTTCCCCTTTCCCTGAGGGCTCTGGCTTCAAATTTGGCTGTATGAAACCTTGGTCTGCTGGCCCTGCCTCCTGGTACTGCGAAGTGGGAACACCTCTGGTCTTTGCCAGCCCTCCTTGGCCAGCAGAGTGCACAGATCAGTCAAATGGATAAAGCAAAGGAAAGCCTGGGCTGAACGGCTTGTTTACTACAACAGCTGCAGAGCCAGCTGGGGAGATGTGTGTGTCCTGTCCTCTCTGCAGTGAGCCAAAGGAATACCTGGTTGCAGGTGTTTTCTGAAAGACTTTTTTGTTGTTGTTAGAAAACCTACTTTTGAAGTCAGTCCTCACTGTAGACCTGCTCAGAATAATGAAAGATAGACTTGCTGAAATGTAACAGACCCAGATCCCAGACCTGCAATGCAGACTGTGATTCTCCCATCCTATCAGCATGCTCTCACACTAAGCAAATACTCTGCTCAGCTGGAACTCAGAGGATGCTTCTATGCTGCAAGCAGGACCCTTCAAACACCACAACACACTGCCTGTGGAGTTACTGGCCCAGCCCCATGCACCAGAGACTGGGCTGGCTCTTTCCCAGGCATTGAGACCTTGCTGAGCACAGATCTGCCCCTGGCTCTGCATCTCCATTTCTCTCCACCAAAACTTTTATTACCTGCTAACCTCGAGGCATGCTGATTTACATCGAGGAGCCATGAGTATTCTCTGGGACCAGAGGCTTGAGGGAAAAAAACTTGCTCTCAGATGTTTCAAATAGCTGTACATTCACTCAAATTTGCATCTGAACAGTGTTGCCTGGGCCCATCTTTAGTCAGTCCCATCCATCCCCTCCCCTGGCAATATGACTGAGAGTGAAGCAAGGCAGAGTACTGATACAGACACATTCATCCACACAATCATTTCATAAAAGCACAGTTCACATCTTGTCCCCTGGGCTATAAGCCTTAGACTTGAAACAAAATAAACATGTTTTTCATCTTCTTGTTCAATGCTGGCTCTTCCTTTTCCTGTGCAGAAGAGCCAAATATGAGCACCCATGGCTGGAAGTGGTGCAGTGGCAGTCATTCCAGTTCCCCTTACTCCAAGATGGGATGCAGTGAGGATACAAGCTTTCAGGTATGGTTGATCTCCTTCATGTGCCTCCAAGCCCAGTCCTCCCAAACAGCCAGTGCCTCAGCACACCCTGCTGCCCAGCATGCTCATTCATTTACAGAGTGGAGGTATTAACAATTCCAGTGAAGTTATGGGGCCTTTGCCTCAGACCCTGCTGGGACAAGCTGGACTCTCAGATCATGGCAAGTTGCTTCATTTCCTCAAGCCACTGACATTTCCAAAATGTCATAGGCATTTTCAACTTGATGCACAACACTCAATCAAGTGAAGAAATCTTCTTGCCCTCTCTTAAACAGTGTTTTTTGGAGGGGAGGTGGTATGCTTTTTTTCAGATGAGTCAGTTATCTCTTGTCAGTATTTTCCCACTGTCTTGCTTCATTACGTTACAGGTGGTCTGTTTGGAAGCTTTGCAGGCGTTACCAGCTGATGTCTACCACCACCACTAAACAGCTCTGCCTCTCTCCTGGACACAGACCACTTTTAAGATAAGGCCTTTTTCTACACCAGCAAACCTCTAGCAGTGGTGCTGCTTCAAGGCATACTTTGGAGGGGCTGGGGGAAGAGCAGTTTCCCAAATTCCCATTTCCAGGCTCTTTTGAAGTTTCACCATTTCACAGCTCCTGGTTCCACTTTTCTCCAGTTATACGGCAATACAAACCCAGTGATATTATGAACTGCTCCAACAGAAGTATGATTATTTGCCAAAGACAAATGACAGGGAATGATTGCTGCTTGCTGGTCCCAGTCTAGCACTGCTTCCCACAGCAGTGTCATGGGCTGCTGTTAGAGGCAGGGTAAACAGGTAAACTTTTGATCTAATCCAAACAGTCTTTCTTCCTTTCTGATGTTACTGGGATATTTTTCCACCAACTGGGATATCAAAATCAGCAGACATTGCCACTCTCCAGGCAGCTATCACTGCTTTTTAAAAATTTCTTCCATTGCACCATCCCTCACCAGGTAAAAGATAATTTTATTGTAACCCTGGTTTTGTTGTAATCAGTGATTTCCTTTAAAGCTCTGTATGAACAGTGTTTAAAAAAACAACCAACCAACCAATAAACCAACCAAAAAAAACCACAAAAAATACTGAATTTCAGTACCACTCCAGGCAGCAAAAAACTCCTTGACTTAGAAAGCAGTGTCATTTCTGCATCTTTGCTGTGTAACTGTAACCTTTGTTCTGTGCCACCTTGCATCAGAGAGACAGTTTTGTCCCTGGCACCAGGCGAAACACCTGGGAAATGTTGCTATATGTGACCAGAACACTTTTCTCTCTTTGGAACACCTGATTTTTTCATCTTTATTTTCTTTCTTCTCTTGCCCTTTGCTGCAGGTTGCTTCCAAACAGCTTATATTCCATCTCTTTTCCTGCTGCTTAATCTTCTGCACACTCCTCAATCCCATTTGCTTTCTGCTCCTTCACCTCTGCCAACTGGACATCTGCCCTAAATCGTGGGTGCATGGGCCAGACCCCACATCTCACTGAGGAAAGGGACCTTGATGGCCAGTGCACCCATGATCACAGCAGCTTAGCCACTCACAAGCATCTGTTCTATGGCCAAAGAATGCAGAACTGCTGTAGGGAGTCACAGAATTCACAAAATCACAGAATTCACCAGGTTGGAAAAGACCTCTGAAATCATCGAGTCCAACCTATCACCTAACCCTTCTAGTTAACTAAACCATGGCCCTAAGTGCCTCATCCAGACTCTTTTTAAACCCCTTCAGGGATGGTGACTCCACCACCTCCCTGGGCCGCCCATTCCAATGGGCAATTACTTTTTCTGTGAAGTACTTGAACATGTCCAGAGAAGGGCAATGAGGCTGGTGAGAGACCTCGAGCACAAGCCCTATGAGGAGAGNACGTGCCTTGAACACCTCCAGGGACGGTGACTCCACCACCTCCCTGGGCAGCCCATTCCAGTAGTGAATGACTCTCTCAATGAAGAACTTTCTCCTCACCTGGAGCCTAAACTTCCCCTGGCACAGCTTGAGACTGTGTCCTCTTGTTCTGACCAACCTTGTCCTCACCAGCCTTCTCTGGACACGTTGAAGCACCTCAACATCTTTCTTAAATTGAGGGGCCCAGAACGGGACACGGTACTCAAGGCCACTGAAATTAATTTTGCTTATAGGGCAATATAAAGTCCAGGTGTGATGTAGAGATTAGTCTCATTGGGCTGTATGGAGACACTCCACCACATCTGCTTGAGGTTTTGACTGGTTCTGCAGTCACTGCTGCTTTTTTTTAAATTTTATTTATTTAATTTATTTATTTTATTTATTTCCCCAGGCCCTTCAGCTGGTGGAAGTTCATATCAGGTGAGACAAGAAAGTGAATTTTGTAGAGAGATTTGGTGTGGCAGCTTACCCCGGAGTCACCATTGGACTCATGTAGGAAAGAGACACTAAGAGCATTTGAACCTGAAAGAAAGCATCATGTAGAGGTTGTGACTCCTCAGATACCAGTTAATCCAACCATAATGATGAGAAGGACAGGAAAACAGGCTTTGCTTTTTTTTTTTTTTAAGGCTTTTGGAATAGTCTGGTAAACCTTTGTAAACAAGAGATCTGCTGAAAGCAGCTGCAGAAAGAGCAGGAAGGTTTGACATCCTATCTTATTTCTAGGGTAAGTACTTAGGGGACACTCAATGCAGTTCAGGCATGCTCATCCAACACCAGGCAGATAGAGATCTATCAGTCCTGATCTCATGGAGATTTATATTGCCCTATAAGCAAAATTAATTTCAGTGGCCTATATTTAAACCTCTTCTCAGACAATGTACATGGCTAGCTCATGACAACAGCATCTGAAACACAGTACACTATTTAGCTACTTGAGTGAATAGCCAAAACATGACTAATTAAACCCACAGTCTCTTTGTGAGAAGAACACATCCCTGAGGATACAATCAGCCCATACAGAGTGATATTCCTTTCCTTGCATTGACAGCTGGGCCTGCTACCTGAGAAGGTGTCAGAAAAGGCCTGATGGGGCAGGAAGTCAGAGGACTTGGGACATTTTCTGCTGACTGCTTCTCTCTGCCTCTTGGGTCCTCCCATGTCAGGATTGCTCAAGGGAGGCAATGCATCTTCCGTGGAAAAGAGCTGTGTCACAGCATAGAGTGGGCCAGGCTAGCACATTGCATGTACTTAAGTTGTCATAGTGAGACTGGGTCTTGTGAGTACTCAAGACATTGTCAGCTGTCATCCAGGAGGGATGAATGCTCTAGTCAGCTGAAGACAGGAGACCCAAGGAGAAGGACAAGACCACACTGCTGGGGCTGCTAGCATGCATGGCTCCGGGATCTGTGCAACCCACAAGCGCCCCCCCCCCCCACCCCCCCCCCCGCCCCCCCCCCCCCCCCCCCCCCCAACTCCTTTTGGGACAAAGACCACAAAGACAGCAGTGCTGAGAACTCTCATGCAGTTGGAAGCTTTGTCCACTGCTAGGCTGCCCTGGCAGGTGTCCCTCTGCCCTGTGCTGAACCAAGACACATCCTGCCTGGGTAGTCAGCAGCAGGACTGACTGAGCTATTTTAAGTCAGTTATGTCAGTTCTGTCGTCTCCTTCTCTCCCCCCTTTCCCCAAAGCACTGATCACTGTGGCAGCATGGATTTCCTGGACTAAAAGAGCCAGTGGTTAAACTGATGTAATATGGCAGCTCATATGTAATTTCATTACTCGGTCTAGCAGGACACATTATTCTCTATTTATCACACTTCTATCATCACAGGTCTGTTGTCCCTGTGCTTTGAGGACAGCAGAGCATGCCTTTCTGCGGGAGAAATGCCACAGGGTGCAGGATTGAAGTTGGGAGCTTCTGCAGGGGCAGACAAAGCTCCTGGCTGCTGGCTGTAGACATATCTGCCTCTAATCTTCACGCAACAGCGTCAAGAAATTAAAAAGGGCTAGTAAAGGAAGAGCTGAGGTGTTTTCTATGAGCAGTAAATCTGCTGGGAAATAAAGCCTTTGCAAGTGGGTATGTACGGGAGGCGTTGTTGCCTAAGTGGGAAATTCAGTTTGCATCTGACAAATGTAAATTTGCCCTCAACAGCTGCAGTGCAGAGGGTAGCCTCCACTAGCCAGACAAATCTGTCCTGGTGTTCTCTGTGCTAAACAGTTTGGATGTCTTTTTTTCCCTCTCCTTTGAAAATAACAACCTATAGTAGTGTTGCTGCTGGCTGTTACTTTATCTGACAGCTGAGCACAGCAAGCAAATACATGGCTTGTTAGAGGGATGTGCCTCCAAGGACTTGAGAAAGGAGCACAGTACATGGATGCGTGCATGTCAGTCAGGGGGCTAGGGCATGCAGGAGAGAACAGCCAGGCAGCTAGCAAAGTGTTGTAGGCACAGCAGCCACTCGTACAGCACTTGTCCTGCTCAGATCTGAAAATGCCTTGCAGAGAGGACGGGAAGCATAATTAGCACAGCGTGCCGGAGGATAGATGTTAAAGCAATCTGTCTAGCAGACAGATACTACAGTACTGAATAATATAGACATTAAACCAATGACCCAGAATCTAGCCAGCTAAAATCTTAATCCCCTTTAAATAGATTTGCAGACATCCTTTCACTGCAAACATTTGATCCAAGCAGACACTGTATGATGTTGTGTTGTATTTATAGAGCACCATGACAAAAGTTTGAGATGTTTGTGCTTAAATAATGCCATTTTCTCCTGTTAATTTGTCAGCACAGTTCTGTCTGCACAGCATGCTTTTGAGATGGAAAGAAAAGGTATATCAGCTCTGAATCCACGGACAGATAAATAACAAAAGAATCTGTGAAAGCAAAGGCAGCCCACAAGATATAGAGTGGAGAAGGGGCAGTCTGGCCTTGGAACAAGGACTGGCCTGAAGGCGAAGGCTGGAACCTGACAAACCTTTGGTAAATGCACTATTTGACCAAAACGAAATCTCTCAAATCAGTGAATGGAGCACTTGGAAATATCTGTGAATTCAGTTGGCATTAAATAGCTTGGATCAAAATAAGGAAGAGGCTGAGATGTAACCTGGCTTATTTTGTCACTTATGGAAGGAGCTGCTTCACGTTTGAAGCTAGTTTCAAGGGTGAATTTGCAACACTGACAAAGCAAAGATGTCGTCAGACCCAGCAGGGGTAGAGAGTACCCTAGTTCAAACCTGTTTTCTGTCAAAAGGTAAACAGAAGCTGAATTCAGGCTTCCCAACAACTATTTTTCAGAAAAATGCAGCTGAACTGTGCAGAGGTCTAACAAAAAGGCCTTTTCATCATCTCCTGGTAAAAATATTTATTTTGTGCATGTGAGTAAGCATGAATTGGAGCAGACTAGTGCTCAGCTGTTCCCACTGCTTGAGCCATCAGGCTAACCTAATCACTCAAGCTTTTCTATTTTTCTGATCTGTATTTAACAGTTTTGCAGAGTATAACTATTCATAAACTAGAAACACTCCCCTGCGCCCATTCTCAGAGCTCAGAAAGCTTGGATGGGATACCAGAGACTCGTGTCCAATACTACAGGCTGTGAAATCAGTTTAAATACTCTTTCTGCCTTATTCTACTCCACTCAGTCACAGAACAGATTTCTTATTTTCCTTTTTTTTTTTTTTTTTTCCACAGAGACATTCCAGTAGGAAAAGACCCTCAGGATTTCCAAGTCCAATCAATATCCTTACTCTATAAGGTTCACCCTAAACCACATCCCTAAGCACCACATCCAAGTGACTTTTAAACACATCCATAGTTGGTAACTCAACCATCTCCCTGAGCAGTCCACTTCAATGCCTGCAATCTCCTAGAAAGGCAGTGTTTTATTTTCCAGTTTCTTTCATTGTAGAAAATACCCAAGGATTTGCTGACTAAAGCTTGTAATTTAGAATTTGGATCAAGCTTTTTTTTTTTTTTCCTCTGCAATTCAGTAGTTACTCAAAAAAAAAAAAAAAAAAAAAGAAAAAAAAGAATTGCTGGTGAAGAAAAGAAGCATCAGTCATCCATTCATTTCTACCTGTGAGAAATGTTGGTTTCCTAAGCAAGGCTCTCTCCCCCGCAGAGAGGTAATTCTCTCTGTCCTCTGTCTTTCTTCTTGCTCAGGCTGAGTTTTTTATGAAGGGGCTGAGACTGCCACGAGTATGCAGCACCCACAACCCTAGGAAAGAGACAAGTTCCTGGCAAGTCTACAATTAGGACCAGAGTAAAACTGCCCAGCAGAGTGAAAATGCCTGGTGGATGCCCAGACACGTATGGGCAGACAGCAACACAGAAAATCATCTCTTGTTCATGTAGGCAATTCCAGTGTCTGGCAGTAAGAAATGTTAAACAACTTATCTTAAGGAGCCCTGCTTGTGCAAAATCTGAAACCATGACAGCTCTGTTCATGGTCCGTGATTGCAGAGCAAGAGACTTGGTTTATACTGCTCGTCTGGTACTGAAACAGTATTCTGGCAGAGCATGGATGTCTGCCTGCCTGCTATCCTCTTACATCTGTGGCAAAGATTGCTCACAGCAAACAAAACAGAATGAGAAATAAGTGCATCCAAGTGACTCAGAAATTTTCTATGAGAGGGAGTAAAACCCAACACAGGTAAACAGGCTTGAGTTTAATCTTCCTTATCTATAATAATGTTTTGAAAATATTCTAAGAGCACCTCTGCTCTTTGCTATGTGAGCAGAAGTTAGAATAGCAAACCAGAGTAAGGCTTTTCAGCTACTGACTTTGTTCTGCTGATAGGACGGCCAGCACTGTATTCCCATTCATGGCGTTTGAAAGATTCTTTGTTCTAATTATTTCTACCAAAAGACAGATGCAAAACCTCACTCTTCTAATTAATAGAATTCTTCTGATTTTCCTCCTCAATTTATTCATGGATAATTTATACACACTTGTTCTTGTGCCAGTATTGTTCTGCTCCCAGCTCTTTCCCCTTCTGTTTACTTTCTTATGGAAGGCAATTATATCACTGTCAGGCCTAATTTAGCAAATCAAACAAGCAAAGTTCTTCTAGTTCTTTCTGTAATATGGACTTTCACTTCCCTGCTCATGCTGGTAACTCATTTCTACTTCTGTTCAAACTTGTGGCTCCTCAGCAGTGGCTTTTACAATATTGCAGACATTCCATATAAGCCACTATCAGCAGCTTACAGTCTGGCATTCATATTTTCCTAATTCTATTGGCAACACCTTACTTGGAGACACATAAGATGAAATTTAACTTTTTTACCTCTTTGTTATGCAGACTTCTCCTGCTATTGCTCCCAAATGATTAAACTCTGTGTTAGGATAAAAAAATAAATCTCGTTACTATTCTCCAGTACTTTGTACAAGTGAATTTTGGGCCCCTTTGTTATTATTATTCTGAAAGGCACCTACACCTCTCTGTGTAATATTTGGATCTCCCATAATATTTGCAATACCTTTAGTTTTGGGTCACCTTCAAATTTCGTTAGTACTTACTCTGTTTTGTACCAATTAGTTTTGAACCAATATAATCCAGAAAATATTAAATTTGATTAGCCTGCCTCCATAGAAGAACTGTGAAGTGTAAAAGGAGCTAGTTACATCTGGTTTTCTACTATTTGCACAATCATGTCTTAATTCCTTCCATTCTCCTTTAAGGAGTTATTAGTCCAGTCAAATTCATATCTCTTCCCAAGTGCTTCTCTTATTTGCTGAGGTTTTTTAAAGGTTTTGAAGTCCTGAGTTAAGGAAACAAGAAACTTAAGTCCCTGTGTTTAAGTCCCTGAACTGTCCAGGCCACTTGGCTTTAAACACCCATTCCTATACATTTCTCAGAGTTTGACTAGTTACTCCACTTTTAAAATTTTTTTTTTCCCTGAGAGGCTTGTCTGTAATATCCACACCAGTTATCAACACTACATATAAAATGTAATAATTTTCTCCTGATTACAATTTTGGTGATGAAAGTTTTTGGCTGCCTTTCTAGGAATAACTAGCTCCAAATGATTAGCTCTGCAGTCTGTAGCTGGAGAGATTACATTTCTATAATGATGCTGTGCATGGATAATAGTTCTTGCTTGAATAGTGCAGAGATTTCTATTCATATTCTAACCCAGAGCATAAGATCTGACGTGGAAGACTAACCTACAAAGCTCCTTCTGCCATTCTTTCTCTGAATAACTTTACCAAAGCAAGTTCATTTTATCTATGCCTTCGTTTTTCGTGTTACTCCAGTTGTTGACACCACTAACACACATTACTTGATAGCTACCATACACATTTTTTCCTTGTATCTTTTCTGAAAAATTACTGCATCCAAATCACAATTGCTATTTTATTGTATTAATTTATCTGGGAAAAAACAAAACAAAAACAACATTCTCAATGCTGGGGAGAAATATGAGCAGCAATAATGCTAAATCATCCTATAGGAAATCCTGAATTTTGTTGTTATTTGCAGATTTACAAACTGCAGGTCTGCAGAAAAGGACATTGTGATTTCAGTCATGTTAGCAAAAGCCTCAGGTACCTAGCAAAAGAGGCTAACTTTGCTGTGTGATTGCCCTTGGCATTCCCTGAACTGGGTTCCTGCAGAAAAGAAAAATACTGTCTGGAAAAAAATCTGGCAAGAACAGCATAGGNAATTAGCCTCAAACCAGCACAGAAGATTTGGGACTGGAAGTGGTTATTGATGCACTGATTAGCAGGACACTTTAGCTCAGGAATCCAACTGGTTTTGAATGAAATACTGATCTGTATAATGTTAGACAGGTCTTCTGTGATCTTACTAAATCAGAGCCTCATGGGAATAAAATAATAAAGATATATAGTTCAGGTATATGTTTCCTAAATTAAGTATAAGGGAAAGAGTCATATGAAAAAGTAGTTCTAGATTGGCTACATGTTCCCTAAATGAAGCATAACAGTCCACAGCTCTTTCACAGGCAATGAATTATGATTTAGACATATTTATTGTGACACTTGAGGCCTCAATTAAGAGTGCAGGAGGAAAAGGAAAAAGGGAAAATGTAGGCTGAAGATCAAGAATTCACTGAGTTTTGATTTTTGTTAAGCCAAGAGCAAGCAGAGGCTTAGGACTTGCTATGTGTGTGACACACACAGAGGTCTAATCTTTCAAAGGACAGTTTGGGGGGTGGTGGGGTGGTGGGGTGGTGGTGTGTGTGTCAATTCTGTAGATTGGGCTTTCTTGGAAGTACTTAGAGTTAGCACTCTGGGCAGCTTAGTCCTTTTGGAAAGACCACATTAGATACGCATGGGGCCTTCTGTAAAGAAGACATGCTTCTGCATTTCACTTCTATGAGCTTCAATAAGTTGTTTTTGTTTGGTTGGGTTTTTTTTTGGGGGGGGAGTGGGATGGAGAGAAAAGGAAAACCCTGCAAGAAGAAAATTCTCATGTTTTTCTGTATCATATTTTTTGCTTAAAGCAGTGAGCCAGTAAAGGTCAAACTGCATCTATCTGCTACAGGTTACTAGCTTGCCTGTAAAGAATGGGTCAAGTCCTGTATTTCCAACGAGACTGAGTACTGAGTGAAATCTGTGAATGCATTGCCTGCAAAAGGCCTGTGGGATTTGACCTTCAAGAAACAGCTGCAATCACAAAGAAAGAGTTTGTTACGTGTTTAACCAAATTAAGCAGCTGCACAACATGGCGCTTTCCAGATCCCTTAGAATCAGTCTAGGGGAAAGTAAGTATCCAGCAGTTGTGTTATTATTGTGTCTGTGTGACTGAGCTATCCTTGAAACATCTGGAAAAGAGAAAGCCATCTGACTTGGGGGCTTCGTGGTGTCAGGGGTTGTCACTAGCTGCATGAATTTGTTTCTCGTTTTTAAAACACTGCAGCAAAACAACTTTCCAAAGAGCGGTGAGCATGCTGGTGTTGGGTTGCAAATCCCCTGACACCCCTGCTCTAGCACATGTTATCTCACTGGGATTACCGAGAAATGTTAAAGATGCACTTCTGTCATCCTAAATCTGACAACTGGACTGAAAGAAAACATTTGCTCAGAGTGTGGGCTTAATGAGGTCTGATGTTATCTTTGAGATCAAATGCCCTAGCATTCCTAGATGAGCATGTGGGATGTTGTAGTGCCTGCTGCCTTTCCCTGTCATCAGAGGTCAAGACAAATAAGAGGGGGCACAGAGAGCAAACGAAGCTTGGTGGGCCCCTTGGGAGGACTGATGAGCATAATCAATGGGACAAAAGCAGTTATAGGGGCTGCTTCAGGTTCAGGTGACACCAGCACAAAGGGTTGAAATGCCTTATACTTACCAAAAGCATAGCCCTAACAGTCCCACTGGAGGGAATTTTTCTTCTTTTTCTCTCTGCTCAGTGCCTTATCTGCTGTGACATCACCTTTCCATTGTCATCCCACCCCTGGTATTAGTTGGTGGATGCGATGACATCCCTACCAAGCAGCTGAGCTGGTACATAAAGACACCTTGCTCCAAGTCCTGATGGTCTTACTGTGGAAGCAGGACAAGAAGTGAGAGAAACATGTCACTGTCAATTAGCTAATGTTTGTACAAGGGATAGTTGAGCTCCATGGAGTTTTCTTAACCTCGTGGCCCCTTTGTAAAACCTGCCTGAGTTCATGAACCAATTTCCTTCTTGTAATTTAAACCTACATGTTCATTCTCCTTTGGGGTGGGTTTAATCAAAATATACTTTGTGTTAAGGAGAGTATGATGCTATGCATTAGGGTAGAATATTAGCTTTCAATTTAGGCAGGTGGATGCTTTTGGCACAAAAGGCACTGTACATGCAATTCCATTTGTTTTTCCCTTTCTTCTTTGCTTTGCTTTCACAGCTACTTGGAAATTATTTTTCCACTACCTGCATTCTCTCACTTGATTCCTTTGCAGGAATTTGCCTTTCTGCAATCTTCTGAAGGTAACAAGGCTCGCATGGCTTACCAAATCTAACCGTGGGACCACATTTAAGTAGGTTTTGAAAACAGGCCAAATGAATTCCCTGTTCCTTTGAAACCACTTTCTATATGCACACATTATTAAATGCCATCAGTATCTTCTGCCTCAAGCAGAAGAGATGTAGGGATTCACTTTGGCCAGATAACAAGACTACAGGTCGCTATCACTGCTTCCAGTGCCCAGTGCCTGCATCATGCAAGTACTGCTCTGGACCACGGACCACTTACCTACTCAAGTCTTTATTCCTCTGTTGTGTTAAATTATGAAAAGTACCCACAGATGACCCTAAATTAAGTAAATCTACAGGCAAGACTGAGTTTGATCAAAACCATTCCCCTCATCTTAATCAGTATTTCAGGACCTATCAATTAAAAATGTCATCATTGATATACTCCACTCAGTGCTCACTGACAGGCTGAAAGCTTCAGGACTGGCATCTGTCTAGAATTAAAATTTGAATTTCAGAACGCAGTACATTTTTTGTAAACACATTTGGGGATTTTTTTTTTTTTCCTGATGGTATGTATGATGCTTATATTTTAACTTCAGGAATTCAGCTTAGGTAACTGTGATGGTTTGGGAGTTCCCTGCCCCCCCACACACTCTGTAAAATCACCCAAACTAGACTCAGCCAGCTGGAAGTTAAGGAATGAAGCTCTATTTACAGCTTAGCACAATATACAAGCAGATATATACACTATATTCAGGAATATTTACAGAAATATACAAGTTAAAGGCAATACAGAAACACAACACCCCTCCCAGAAATCAGAGACCCCAGGAGGGGCTTCCAACCACCATCCCACCTTCTCCCCACCCCTATACCTTACCCCAAGGTTTGCCTTACACGCAAGGTGAATTTGGAGGATCGGCCAGGGAGGTTAGAAGGAAAGTGGTTAGTAAGATTACTCAGCAGAGAGGAGAAAAGCCAGAAGCTGCTAGACAGCCCGAGACACTGAGCCCCAGAGGCTTATCTTTGTTTTGTATTCTTTTCTTAAACATCTCAGCAAGCCTATGAGTGAAGCAGACATCACCATTGTTTCCTTTTCACAGCCTATAATATAATTTTCTCCATTAAAATATTCCAATTAGCCTCAAACCAGCACAGTAACATATGCATGTTTCACTAGAAACCATTCTGAAGTTTTAAATATTATTATAAGTATAATTTGAAATTACAATGTTTAAATGATGCATTATAAATACATGGACTTAAATCCATACTATAAGTCATGCTAATTAATGCCAATGAAATGAATGGAGCAATTCGGACTTGGCCCCTCATATTTTCTAAGACAGAAGGGTAGAAAAGAAGTAATTTAAAAAATAATCTATTTCAGGACCTTGTTTTTCAGAAGATATAATCATTACTTATCTAATCCCATCAAACAAGGTAGATTTATATACACAGAAGCAATCTGATAAACTGGTTTAATTTGTTAAGGTGCGAGCTGATACCAATAATGATTTGCCATGAAAACAGTTTGGGGAAAATGCATTATATTAAGAGATATTTTCAGAAAACACTCAGTTTTTACTGTCGTGCTTCACTGAATTTGGAAGGCTAGTGACATTTTATTTAGTTCCCAGGCCACAGAGCATTTCTCTGACATAATCAGCCTGAAACTTGACTTTGTTGGGTTTTTTTCCATGAAAGTTGCTTGCTGTGGAAAACATTATTTGATGGTACATATCACTGTCCAGAACAGCTTCTTCTTCCAATGTATGAGGAACTTCATTATGAGCAAGACTGGCCTAGGATCATTAGCCCCTTTCAACAGGTTCAGCGATGGCTTTTTATGTTACCCACTGCATGTAATGGGAATGTGGCCAAGCTTCCGCTGAATGGAGTCTGGCACATGAAATTTGCCACCAACATTTTGCATTTATTTTTGGCAGGGAGCAGGTATGAGGGGCTTTAAATAAATCACTCTGGGAACAGCCTTGCAGAGGAAAATGCCTTTTTGGAAGGTTTGAAAAATTGTGGCAAAGACTGCTAAACTCCAGCAGGCTTTTCATAGAGCTGCTGATGGAGCAGTATCTGCCCTCTCAGACCTTCAGTTGCTGAATCACAAAGTCACCACAAGGGAAGTTGTGCATCACTGCTACCCCTGTGGTGTTTATTCTGGGGACAAAAGAAACACTATGCACTCCTCTCCTTTCCCAAGGGCTTCCTATAGATAACTCCACTGGTTGCCCAGCAGGGACCATAGCACAGAAACAAAACCCAAGGCTCCTGTTTCTAGCCCCTTGCTCCAAAGAGAGTTGCAGCCATTATTCAGGAGTATATCCAAGATCATTGATTGCTCCCAAGTGGAAAGTGGGGCAGAGAAAAGCATGAATTACATAAGCTGTGAGTACAGAAGCACTGGACATACACATGGAAAGTCTGGGCATGAGGCAGTCTTTTTCTCTCCTCCTCCCAATTTTCTTTCATAAATGACAACATAAGCCTCGTAATTGCTCAGATTCCACCATGCTCTGCATCCTCTGGCTCCATGCAGGAGGTGCTTCATTAAGCTTCATGCGNCCCAGGACTCAGTTGCTGTCTGGGCTGCATGCACACACTGCAGGTTCATGTTGAGCTTTTCATCAACCCAGATCCCCAGGTCCTTTTCCTCAGGGCTGCTCTCCAGCCATTCCCCACCCAGCCTGGATTTGTGCTTGGGATTGTGCCTACCCCGTTGCAGGACCTTACACTTGGCCTTGTTGAATTTCATGAGGTTGGCCTGGGCCCACCTCTCCAGCCTTAAAAAATTATCCTACTGATATCAGCAAGTCACAAAGTACAATTACTGGTGCTTTCCTATCACGGCACTGTGATTGCCTGTAAATTATTAGTAACTACTCCAGGATTTGTAAAAGCCCTTAAAAGTAAAAGCTAGGGCTTAAATATCTCAGCTATAGCCCTTTAGTGTTTCGGTTTGCAATCCTCTTTGGTGAGTGGTTTTCATGTATAATGGAAGGAAAGATAATTTCAGGAAGTATAATACAACTAGTGATAATAGGTAATAAAACTGTACACTATCCTTGCCCTTATAATTCCTCAGCTGTTTGTTTGCAATGCAGAGGGAGAGAAATGAAAGATAATTAACTAAGTATAGCGTGGAGTGGTCTAATCAGTAAGTTGGATGTCTCAGCATAAGCTAAGTGCTAAACAGTGTTGAAGCCTGTAATTTCATTGCTTGCATTACCAACTTCTAGAGGCAAGAGCACCAACTAGATGGCAACAGGATATCAGACTTTATAGATACACTTTATTTTACAGAGATTTTACTATCCTTCTCAAGTAATTCCTTTTGGCAACAGACCAACTGAGTTTATCGTCTTCTCCTATAATTCATTTGATTTTAAATAACTTACAGGTGTCCTTATTACTGGGGGCACACAAAAAGCCAGCTCCAGCCTGCATAGAGCCTAATTCTCCCTGAATGCATATTCTTGGCTTCAGCCATTGCTAGTGATATGTTGAAGGGGAATTTTGTCACGACGTTTTGTCCATTTTTCTGCATAAAAGTGCCTTGAAGGCCCCTAAGTATTTTTGCTAGGCAAAATACGACGCCAAAAACTTCTCAAAGGTGATTATATAAGTATTTGATGTAGTTTTACCACTCCTGAAGTAAAGGCACCGTGTAGCAACTTACTAAGTGGCAATGCCAGCAAAGCAGGCAAAGAATGTGCAAACAGGCCAGTGTATAGAAATTTTTTGAACTCCACAGCTCCATGGTGAGCCTAAGAAGCAAGTAAAAACCCTTTTAAGTATCCATGCTAGGGTGCATACACATTGCTAATGCAGTGTAAAGCTTGATTTTCTGTTTTTGTAACTGGCACAAGACTAGAAAGACCTCCTTGGTCCTTGACAAACACTCAAAGTGTCTGCATTTTTTTCTTACATCTGACAATGCCCATTAAAACTTAATTAAAAACTGAATTGAAAAGGAAGCATGAACAAGCCTGTCTAATGGCTGTGACTGTGCAGCAGTCAAGAAAGCATCCTGCTTTCTATTCCAGTTAATTCCCTCCTGACTGGTCTCTTTGGGGAAGGCCTCTTCCTTCACAGGCAGAGATCTGCAGGTCTGATTACAAACCCCCTCTCCTTGCATTTTGGTCCCTGATAAAGAAAGGCTAAAGCAAAACTCTGCCTTCATCTCTGTACTGCACATTAAATACCTCAGTTAAATAATCGAAATGTATGAATTTAAGTAATGACGAGAGATGAATTCGGCAGTCTTCCATTTCCTGAGGATACAGCTCCAACATTAGAAGTGCACAAGGAGGACCCTGGCACTGTATCAGCATCCATGCACTGTTATCCACTGGAGTCAGTTCAGTTTTCACATCCATTCAGTCTTGGCCTTCCTGCTGAATTTATCAACAAAGGGTGGAAATTACAGCAGCCGTTTTAAAAACAAGAGTATCTGTTGGCGGCAGGGCAAGATCCTACAACCTCACAGGCAACTGAGAATCACTCAAATGCTAGTGATCTTGACTCATGCTCTTTATGGATTGAACTCAAGCCAGCAGTCTAAACGAAAAATAGCAAAATAGAGCCCAGACTCTTACTGACCGAAAGCCACGGTGGGCTGCTCTTGCAGTAGGAGCATCCCTTGAGCTGGGTTTCCTTGGTGTTGGGCAATGAGGCTAACTCAGAAGCTGCAGGGTCAACATTAACTGTAAATTACACAGCAACAAAGACAAACGCCAAGGACTCCGAAACAATTAAACAGAATCAGGAAAAAGGATTTAACGTTTTTTTATAAAGCAAACAGTCAAAGCCTGGGCTGCCTTACCTCCTGCTGAGAAGTTTTCTGATGGCGTGAGTGAAGGGCCATTTACAGCATTTCAGTCAGACAGAAAAACAGCTGTACCTGCTAAAAAAAAAAAAAAAAAGAAAAAAGAAAAAACTCAACAATGTATTGCCGGATGGACTTCCTCCCCATTGAGAGCTAATTGCTCCTTCAAAGAGGAGAGTCTGAGCTCACGGTTTTTTGTAGAGAGCTGGAAATCCAGGCATGGGGGATGAGATCAGGGCTGAGCTGGCAGTATGCAGAGCGCAGACTGGGTTAGAAGAAGTATGTGGGCTCACCTTTTTTTTTTTGCATATTTGCCACATGTAGAATGGATATTATTTCAGTCCATCTGACCCAGATCTGATGAAGAAAATCCACTCTTCTAACTCCAGTGATGGTGTAATAGGACATGTTACTTGAATTACGCCACCGTAAGAACAGAGCCAAGCTCATCTGCTCAGATGGAGCATTTGAGGGGTAATAGTGCTTGCAATCTTTTAATATGCAATGACTTCAAAGAATGTGGTTTTTTGTTTGTTTTCAGGAAATATTTTGATGAAATGTCTTCTATACATGGCCAGCTCACTGACTCCAGTGCTCATTGCTGCAGAAATTCATTGCTTCTGACATGTTCATTAGGAAAGTAAGTCAGTGTATTCTCAAGCAGGGTAATTAATAACATGGCACCTGATTTAGGATAGACACAAATGTAAGTTTTCGCTGTAATCAGCCCAACCTACATGAAGCATATAGAAACTATGAATCTGGGGTCTCAAGATGAATGCCATGGATTTGGGGATGTCACGGAAGGAGGCTATCTAATCAGAAATTATAAATTTTGGTCTGACACAAAGCAGAAGAAAAATGCAAATTCTTAAGATCTGCTCTGGGAGAGAGGTAATCCATTCCTTATACAGGTGCACTGAAAGCATAGTACTTAGCCACTTTCCTGTTAGAAGTCAGAGCTGATGCAGCTGGAACCCAGCATGAAATGACATGCAATCGTTACCATATCTTAAAAATCCCAGTGCTGCAAGTGCAGTCCTGGGGTCACACACTTGCACAAGCCCTGAACAAAGACTTGATACACATGGCAAACAAACAGGCAGGAATCATGAGTTGCATCTAAATGTCATTGCCACAATGAGATCAAGAAAAGAAACAGAAAGATCATCAGTAGGAGACAGGACAAAGTTAAAAAGGAAAGACTAGAGATGAAAAGACCTGAGGTTATCCGCCTCGCACTGTCAGATCAAGCTTTAGCACACCCTTCTCTTCCTGTTCCTCCTCCATGCTACGTTGATGGACCTCCTTCTCCATCATCTTGACTCTTATGCAGAATGACTGGGAAATAAGGCCCTGCTACTTTGTTAGCTCTAGTAGCTCCATACACAGAGACCACAACTTCCACTTCCTCCTAATGCTATAGACTGTCAGAAGGCCACCAGAGCTATTCCTGAGTCCAGAGTCACTCAAAAACACACTTCAGCCACAACAGAATATTCGCAGCGTATCAAGGAAAGGCACAAACCCAAGGAAATTACATTTAAAATAAGTACAATTATTGATACTTTTTTTTTTCCTGTCTTGTTCATTCTACCTCTACCATTAACTCTTTAAACTCTTTGAAAACCAACTGTCTTTTGTTATGCCTTATAAAGCTCTACATGGTGTTAACAGTTAAGGATGAAATTCAACATTTAAGGGGCAATATATTATGCCACTATGTTAAAAAACAGTATGAGAAATCTGACATGCTGCTTTTTTCCTCAGAGAAGATAGGGCAAACAGAGCAAGATGCTATGGATTACCTGGGAATGCATTGCCCCTCATAGGCTGTACAATTAATGTAATTCAGATTCCCTGTTTCATGAAATTATAGAAGTGTTTTGGTTGGAAAAGACCTTTAAGATCACAAAGTCCAACCGATCTCTAAGTCTACCAAGCCTGATGCTAAACCATGTCCCTCAGAACCCCATCTATGCATCTTTTAAACACCTCCAGGGATGGGGATTCAACCATCTTCCTGGAGAGCCTGTTCTAGTGTTCGATAACATTTTCAGTGAGTAATTTTCTTTTAATATTCAATTTAAACCTCATCTTGTCCTATCACTTATATACTAGAGAGAAGAGACCAACATCCACCTTGCTATAACCTCCATTCAGGTAGTTGTAGAAAGTCAGATGGTATCCCCTCAGTCTCCTTTTCTCTAGGCTAAACAACTCCAGTTCCCTCCAGATGCTCCTCCTAAGACCTGTTCTCCAGGCCCTTAAACAGCTTTGTTGCCCTTCTCTGGACCTGCTTCAGCACCTCAATGTCTTTGTTGCACCAAGGCCCCCAAAACTGAACACAGTACTTATGGTGTGGCCTCAGCATTGCTGCATACAGGGGGACAATCACTTCCCTGATCCTGCTTGTCATACTATTCCTGTTACAGACCAGGATGCTGTTGGCCTTGGCCGCCCGAGCATACTGATGGCTCATATTCAACTGGCTGTTGATCAACACCACCAGGCGTTCTTCTACTAGGCAGCTTTCCAGTCATTCTTTCCCAAGCCTGTAGTGTTGCATGGGGTTGTTGTGACTGAAGTGCAGGACCTGGCTTTTGCCCTTATTAAACCTCATAAAACTGACCTCACCCCATCAATCCAGACTGTCCAAATCTCTCTGCAGAGCCTTCCTACCCTCAAGCAGATCAACACTCCCTCCCAATTTTGTGTTGTCTGCAAACTTACTATAGGCACTCTCAATCCCCTCATCCAGATCACTGATAAAGATATTAGAGAGAATTTTCTTCAGTACTGAGTCCTGGGGAACACCATTTGTGATTGGCCACTAACTAGATTTCATTCCAGTCAACCAAACTGTAAGATTGTCTGATCATGACATGGGAATCAAGGTCAGTGTCTGGCCTGGAACATAACATGTGCTCATCTCCAAAGAGTTCTTGCATTGATATCAAAATTTCTTATTCTGTAAGGGAAACTCAGAGGAATCTAACATATACATCGTCTTAAGAGGGCAAGGTCAGGAGAGGAGAAGCATTGCTATTAAAGCATCCTCACTTCCCTCTCCCGACCCTGTGGAAATTTCATTGGTATTTAATCTATGTGTGAACATAGTAAACATCAGGTTGATGATGACTGCTCACCATATGTGTCCTTTACACTTGCAAATTCATGGACCTTTTATAACTATTTATTGTGTCTCTGGATGAGATTAACATCATCAGTATTTCTGCTATGCTGTGATCAGCAGAGAAGAAGAGAAGGAGACAGAAGGGAGCAGGGGTTCTGGAAATCATAATGCACATTGCATGTATCTTCACATTTATCATAAGCATCAGACACTTAAAGCCTGAAGTAAAATGCCGCACACCAACTTCAGAAGTGGTGTGAGCCTAAACTCTTCATATTTGTCATCCAGAAATATTCCAAGTAAATATTGAATCCACATTATTTTTTCCTGCTTGACACTGGGAGAAACAGAGCATGAAAGCCAAACGCCCATCTTCTCCTGAAGACAGTGTAAGCAGTACTGCAGATTCCACAGGTGACTACTAGCAAAACAATCTACTCATCTTAAATGCATTTCAGCTCAGTGCTTATGCTTGCTTCTCAATAGAGAAAATGATGCCGTTAGTGTCAGCAGTGCTGTTCTTACATACCAGTTTTGTGTGGAGCCTACAGTGATTGTTTGGGGCTTTTTCATCCCAATTTTCAAGACGCAAGGAATGAGATCAACAAAACTCAGGCAGTTTCTGTTGCAAGGAGAACTGTTTTGCTGTAATACAGAATGTTATCAGTGAGTTATGTAATGGACCATGAAAAGTTCAACATACAAAGCAATTTAAATCCAACCTTTTGCAAGCACAGTTACATACACCACCAAGCAGGTATTTGGACTGGTAATCCTGAGTTGTTTTAACTTCAGCAGGGCTAGCAAGGAAGTGATGTAGTCAGGCAGAGGCAGGTAGAAATGGATGAATGGGATGTTCCTTGGCTTTGCTAGCTGAGCAGATACACGACTGCAGCAGCTAATGTTCATACCCAAGCAGTATCAGTTTCATATTTATAGAGTGAAGCCAGAAATTATGTAGTTAATTACCCATGAATCTTTCAAGCAAGACATTAAACAGGCTCCTCTTGTCTGGATTGTTTGGACACTCACCCTCCCTTAGCACTTGCCCTAAGTAAAACATTTACTCATGTCTTGAGCCAAAATCTTTTCCTTGTTGTATTGCACAGTAAATATTTAGCACTTGCAACCTTCTACCCTGCACTGTGAACTACACAGTGTAATGAGAAGTGCTTACACAGTGTAATGAGAAGTGCTTACACAGTCTTTGAGATGAAAATTTATCAATGCATTGTCATGAAATATAAATTGAAAAGACAATATAATTTTGAATATAAAGATTCTGAGAGCAAGGATCGTCACTTACTACAGATTTACATATTGCCTATGACAATGGGACCCTGACCCAGCCTTGGGCTCTCTAAGAGCATCATAATGCAAATTATAATCACACATCTATTAGACAAGTTGGTTTTTTTTTTAATTAGAATAAATCCAAGAGATACAATATGACATTATGTTGCTGCATAAACACATGGAACATTAGACAGTCAGGCTCACCTCCAAAATCAGAGTACTGCTTCACAGAGAACTAAAATCCACTTTCAACCCTCTATCAAATTTCCCCATAGCCCTGTCCTGAAGCCTCCTATACATCAGCTGAGGTTTCAGTGGGCTGCAAAAACCTCTGTTCTACTAGAAAAATGGCTACTGTACCTTAAGCACTGATATTTTCATATCTGTTGTACATCATCACATCCAATGCACTTTAAATTACTGTAGATGTCCTTCCTCTTGAATCAGTTTTCAGCATGATCTGATCATCAGTGTTGAGCTACTTTAGCCTATGTCCTCAGATCCATAGTGCTCCATTACCTTCTGTGGGGCAATTTTGGATTTACACAGAACAGCCCTAGTTCTGCCCTTTTGAGGAACATGCTGAGGAGCACAATTATTTTCAGCACAGTGAACACACTGACCTCATGAAAATGATTTCTGTACAACCACACAATTCCACAGAGAGAGAAAGCATGAAGTACCACATGCGTAGATGGCTGGAACTGCCCCTTAGCTCTGCTCTACTGATAAAATATAGTCCTCAGTAAACATTTTAATTGACTCTCTTTTTCTTATTCTTTTTTATTTATCCCCTCCTTTTTCTATGGATCACTAAGTGCAGCTCTGCTGCTAGGATTAGACATCTGTATCCTCTTCCAAGAACTGTCTTATCATGGGGTGAAGGGCAGGAAGCTTTGGCATGGATCAACTAGGCCTTGCTCTCACTTACAATTTCAGTTTTGTTTTATAGGAATGAAATTGTTGGGGAGTGGGGACAGGGCGTGTGTGTTGTGTGTGTGTGGTTAAACTCTTGTTGTGGCAAAGGATTACTATAGCTTTTACTATACCCTGAGATAAGGAGAGGAGACAAAAGAGAAGATAATAGCAAGGGAGGCTGACATTAAAGCCAACTTAATCAAAGCAAGCCTCAGAAACCCAACACGATGGCTCAAGACAACCATCCCAAATAAGCCAGACATGGCACAGTGGTCAGTTTTCCTGCATATGCAGGAAGTACTCTGCATGGCTTAGGCAAGATGTCAGAACAGATTCAAGCAGGACAACATCAGCAACAGCTGTGCCAGTGGCTGGCTCAGTATTATCTGGCTGCCTCCAATTTGCCATTAACTTCCTTCAGATGTGCTGAGTTTGCCTCACTGCTTTTCAAAGAAAGGTTTGTGGCTGCATGGCACTGGGCTGCCACTCATTCCATCGGATGTTTCGTTGCACTGAGTTGGCAGTGATAGATGTTAATTAAGGCATTATCAGCATCATTAATGTATGTTCACTTTTCTGCTTCCCTGTCTGCTTGGCTTGCAGATCTGTTCAATTGTTTGCAGTGAAGTGACCCAATGAAAAATCATACAAGGAAAGAGAAAATACAGTTGTAGCATTTCCTAAGTGTAAATCATTTTGCATGCTACCATGCTGCATTGGCATGCATTATATCTTCTGGGTATACATCAAGGAAAGATGATATTCTGTTACTTGCATACATAAACAAACGTACTTTGTGTTGCTGATTCTTCTCTTTAAGGTGCAGTACTTGGAAATTGCACTGAAGGACAATACCATGTTGTGCTGTAGTGGTTTCCAGGATAACAATGTGCTCAGTCTGGGGGCCCCTCTAAATCCATTCTTATTTTGACTCACAGTCAGCAGTCTTTTTAAGCTTGCTAGTGAATGTTCACCCGAGGAGCATTACTGTGCCACAGCTCAGTGACTGGCCTGGAGCACACTGCACCTTCATGGCACTGAGGAGTTTCCTGACTTAAAAAAATCACTTCTCTGTGAAGCAGTAAAGCATGTAGCAGCTTTTGAGTAAAAGGGTGATGTTTTTATTTGATTTGTTTTGATTATTATCTGTGGAGCTTTAAGGTCATGTAATGAATCAAAGATAAATTGTATTTAGGAGTAGCTGGTGCAGGCAGTGTTGCTAATGCTGCCACAGTGAGCACACATTTGTTTTCAGCACAAGTCTTCCAGTTCCAGTTCCTGCGGTGGATATAAGCAGCTCTTTCACTCTCGTAGTAACAACAACTATCAGGAGAGTGTTTTGTTTTGCAGCTGCCTTGAATGAGCGTGCACATTGCCGACAGCACTGATTCCTGGGAACAAAGTCTGCCTGGTTTTGTTTTCATATACTAGCCTCCTGCAGTAAATGCCAACATACTTCACCTATTTTAACAGAGACAGGGCCCTTGCAGAAGGACTATTCAGGGAAAGAGGGAGGTTTGCCAAAGGAAGAGTAACCATCCCTCTTCTGGAATTTTTCTTGTCTGGGAACAAAGGAACACAGTGCTCTGAAATGTATAAATCCAGCCTTCAAGTCCTCAAGAAAATGCCTTATCTTGGCAACTTCCCCTTTCTCTCCTATACTCATTTCCTAGTCTCATTATTTGCTGTGTGAAATACTGGTACTGAGGGAGACTTGCAAACAAACATGCCCTCTGCTGTAGAGAGTAACAAAGCTCTGCCCAAGTCTCCTGATCTGATTTCCAAGTTTAAAAGCTGTTTTGTGCATCAGAGTCACAACAGCATATTGGCAGAAGAGTAAGAAGAAGCATCATCCCTCCTCGCAATTTCACTGAAGCTCTATGGTCTTGAGGATTTTGTCCCTTTTTTTGTAATAGGGAGAGCAGATGCTCAGCTGAATGAGTGGATCTGGGTGTGCTTCTAGGATGCACCTCAGCCATGACCCACCCAGCGCAGGATCTTGGTGAGATGCAGCTCCGCACCTCTCTTTACTCCTTATTCAGTTTGATTTTCAGGGGACCAAAACCTAGGGTGAGGGCCAGGAGAAGACTTCAGTGAGTTTCAGGGGCATTTATCCACCCTGATAAGAACAAGTAGGATTCTGGATAAACTGAATACTCATTGGCTGAGAATGCTGGAAAAGCTATTCCTGGTGAGACAGGGGAGTGGGAGGAATACAAGCTGAAAGCCACTGAGAGCTGCTATGCATGAACTCCAACCCTCCTCTCCCAAGTAAGGAAACTCAATATGGTGCTAAGCAAGCCCCTTCAAGGTTGTGAACAGAAAAAAGTGGCTAATAGATTTTTTTTTTCATTGAAATTTAATTTTCGTTTTTGTTTTGTTTTTTTTTTCAAATAAATTTAAAGGAAGGTTTCAGGTTGAAAAAAAAATAGCCTTTTAAGGTAATAAAAATAGCAAAAAAAAAGTTATTTTCACATTCAAAATCAACAGCAAAATAAACACTATGCAAAAAATGTTGCTGCTCTAAGTCTGCGTTTTTCACGGATAGAAATGAAGTAGATGTCCTTCTCCCTCATGCTTCAAAACCCCTACTCTGACAGAGTTAGGGATTGTTTGTTCTCCATTTTCTGATTTCTGCCTAAACCCCTCCTTGGTTTGACTGGCAGAAGTGCTGAATACTGAAAGCTGCAATTGTAATCCATCTCCACCTCTTTTTGCCTCATATTTCTCACGTGTAGAAAGGGACTAAATTGCTTTTCATTTTAAGAGTTCTTGTGAGAGGGTATTTCTAAATGCCTGTGAAGCAACTCACTGCCAATTGTGAAGTTCTCAGGAAGGCTTGTGAAGAAAGCATGATTCTCTCTGCAGTGGTGTGTGGTAAATAAGGCATGAGGCTGCACACCAAACATCACCAGTGCAGAGATGTGTTTCACAGCTTCTTCATTAGTGAGCATCACCCATTGCATCCAGGGGCTGTGGCAGGATGAGCACAAGACAGGCTGTACAGCACCGCACGGATCATCACAAAATCTGGCCTATGAATGGGATGAATTGAAGCCATGTGGATGATTTTAGTCAGGGTATTTTCTAATGCAAGCGCATGAATTTGCAGTACTGAAAATGTATTTTAATAGAAGGTGTTCGTGTGCAGCAAATGTGATACAGAGTTGATGTGGGTTTGGGAGTTACCCGCCCCCCCACACTTTGTAAAATGACCCAGGCTAGAACTCAGCCGGCTGGAAGTTTAGATGAAGCTATATTTACAGCTCAGCACAATATACAAGCAGATATATACACTATATACAGGAATATTTACAGAAATATACAAAGTAAAGGTAATACAGAAATGCAACACCCCTCCCAGAAATCAGAGACCCCAGGAGGGGCTCCCAACCACCCTTCCACCTTCTCCCCACCCCTATACCTTACCCCAAGGTTTTGAGGATCGGCCAGAGGAGGAGTTAGAAGAAAAGTGATTAGTGAAATTAATTTGTCAGAGAGGAGAAGCCAGAAGTTGCTAGACAGCCCCAGACGCTCTGCCCCCGAGACTGCCACAAGCCCGACTGACACTGTGACAAGCCCAAGTGGCTTATCTTTTGTTTTGAGTACTTATTCCTAAACATCACAGCAAGCCTATGAGTGAAGTAGACATCACCATTGTTTCCTTTTCACAGCCTATAATATAATTTTCTCTATTAAAATATTCCAATTAGCCTTAAACCAGCACAAGAGTAAGTGAAACTCCTTGCCTTAACCAGCTCTGTTACAGCATGCCAAATCTTCTAAAGCAGTTATTTTCAAAAAATTAGAGGGATGTAGGACAAATGTGAAGTGATCATATAAAATTCTGTCCCATCACCTCACTGGGCCTTTCACAGCATGAAATCTTTCATTTTTCCCTTTTAAAGCATCTAAACAAAACACCTCACAAAGCCCATCCTTACAAGTTTTTTAGGCTACTGGCATTTGGTTACACCTCAGATAAGCAGCCACAGTTATGCATGCCTATCTAAACCAAACACACTGTTCACAGTCTGCTATCAATCTTGTATCCTCTTAGGATTTCTTGTGACTTTTTGGGGTGCTAGTGATGTATGTTGTTTGAGTGTGGGTGACCTGCTCTAGACAATTAAAAGGTTAATTGAGGATTCCAAGCATATAATTCATCTCAAACTTTCTCTCTCCTAATTTCATAGGGCTTAATTACACTGTTGATAGAAGATCTTGATTTGTATAAAAGAACTTAACAAGAAAACTCTTCTCAAGACCTGGAAGATGATTCATTCTCTAGAGCCAAGAACCTGTTTGGTGGAAAAACCCCTATTTTTACAGAGTCTATTTGAATTTGAAGGATACCAAAGGTTGAATCTCTTATTTAACGTGATGTCATGCACAGAGAAGATAAATCAGGGCCTTCTGAGTGAGTCTAGCTGTAGGAAAAAGAAAAGAAACCATAAGTGACTCTGTTTGTCTGCACATTAATGTATGTATGTAACTAGTACCCAGGTTGAAATGCATATATCCTTACAACACAGCTGGGAGACTGCACAGTAGCATTCTCTTCACTTTTTGGATGAGATGCTAAGATGCAGCATAAGCTCAGGAAGGGCAGAGAACAGAGGCCCCAGATGGTCTATGCTTATTTGTGGTATCTTTCCACCCTTTCTCATTGCACCACAGTTCCCAGGCCAGCAAGTGGCTCTGTGGAATGGGCAGCTCATCTCTGGAGCAGGTTTTCTTACAGTTCCCAAAACCTTGAGGAGGGCAAAGCAGATGTATTTGCAGTGGGAAATCATGCCATGTGTCTGTATGAGGAGCCAACCTGCAACCCATGGGCTCTAGGAGCAGTTTGTATTTAAAAGCACATCTGGCATGCCATTGGGCAAGGGCTGCTCCGAGAACTCAAAAAATTCCCCCAAAACCCAACCCAACCAAACCAAAACCCAAACAACAACAAAACCAAACAATCAGCCCCCTCTTTCCCCTCCAACAACAAGAACTCCTGAAACACAAGGGCTGCTTTCTAGTTTGTGCAATGACACAATCTTTGCCACTCTGTGAATAGAGCAGAGCACTATTTTTTTCAAGTGCCTGCAAAGAGAAGGAGTCCCTCTTCCTTCCCCCTACTCTTGCCTTCTGTCACTCTTGCTCTAGTGTGTGCAACAGTGAGGGACTGTTGGTAACATATCATGGGTGTGATATGTTCACCTCCTCTCTTCCTCCCACCTCAAAGTCTCTCTGGTGAGTTGCTCTAATCTAAACTCTTTCACACTGAGCTTTGTCTAGCACCAAGTGAAGTCAGGTCAAGCCAAACTGATGATGCTGAAGAAAGGAGAGTGGGTGGTTAGGAGAGAGATGTATGATCAGTTCTGTATAAAAGGCATTTCCATTTTTTCTTCTTCAAAATACATGTGATTGGAGAATGTGAGACACTTTTCCTGGTGGTTATTTTCAAGTAGTTTATTCTATAATGCTCCAACGTGAATTACCATAGCACAGCACCCAAAGCTGGGTGCTAAGAATGGTCAGAAAAGTGCTGTGAGGATCGGGAGTCATATCCATCCCTGCTGTGGCTGCTGCCAGATACAGTTCTGCACCACACATAAAGGACAGGAGCTGGGGAAAATCATAGAGCCTGATTAATATTGCTATCTTCCTCAAAGTGCTAAGCTACTTTGTTTTGTTTAATCAACCACAAGACATTGAAAAACTTCACATTTCAAAAGTCTATGTTGGTATGCACAATTACTCCATAATTCATGGCAGCTTTTAAGGCATTTGAGAGGTCCCAACAATGCTGAAGTCATTGGATAAATCCCTAATCACTCTGACTTCATCCTCGTACATTTGGACCCAATCTGTTCAGTGTTAAAGCACCTGAGATGTAGTAACAGAAGAGAGTGCTCAAGGTCACTGTACCATGCAGTCTGGTCTTTATCATTCTTTGCTTGACTTTTGAGATGATGAAACCTCCAAGAATAATACAACAACTCTAGAGTAAGATAATGGTTGGATTTNGCACCCAGGAGCCTGGGGAAACTCCAAAGCCTCTAATGGCTTTCGGCCCAGCAGCAACCCCACCACGTGCTTTGGGTATTGTCCCATAATATTTTTGTGAGTAAATATCCAAAGCCTCTTGTAATCATTCATTGCCTTCTGCCATAAGCAGAAAGGAGCTTCCTGTGTCCATTCAGTGCCTAAGCAGGATAACTAACCGCAAGTGGTGTAAGTGACTGCACAAACCTTCTCTTCCAGTAAAAATGTTTGCTTATGCTGGTTACCTTTAAAGTGTTCCAGTTTTGCCTGTTCCCCGTATGTGTAAATTTCCAAACTGTGCATTTTGAACCTTGTATATAAGTTTTCTGGCGAAATTTAATCTTAATAAACAGTTTTCATAGTTATTAACAATCTCTGCCTGGATATCAAAATTAATATCAATTATTAATTTTGCATCATTTCATAACACTGGCAAAACTTAAACAAGTAATGCCAACTTCCAGAATTTTGTTGAAATTTCAGTATGTTGGCTGCCTCCATGAACAAAATATGTGAGAGGTGCTCAGTGGATCAACCCAAGGTACAGCATCTGGGCTCTAGATGTGTTGAAATGTATCAGTTTAGCAGGGCTGAGGAATCTAATCTCTGTCACATGACACAAACCTAATATATCAGTTCCTATGAGTTATTTTTGGAAGGGAAATGCCCATATATTAAAAAAAAAAAAAACCAAACAAAAAAACCCCCACAACAAAAACCTGTACTAAATGAAAACTAATTTAATCAAATGCATTTCTATAATTACTTTCATATGGACAACAATTGCTGAGATGATTTGTAGAGACAGGGAGAAAATTAATACTGTAAGATGACATAACACCAGTGCTCAGAAATTTGCAGTCAAGGGGGAAATATGCCAGATGTTCTGTGGTGCTTAAAGCTAATGGGATGGCACATTAATCACTCTTTAAGGCATCCTTCCATGCTTGTGTATTGGAAATTGTTAAATTGCACATTACTGATTTCATCACACTGGGTTTCAACTCAAGGTCATTGCATGAGTATTGTATCTTTAAGCATGTCAATAGTCCATGACCAGACTGAGATTTTTATGCACCGTGTCCAGGAGGTTTCCTCAGAGATTTATTGCTAACTCCTGCCAGAGGTACAGCACACATTTTGCCTCTTAAATTGGCACTGTTCGAAGATCTGCCAAGTATAGAAATTAGCCGCCAGGAGTGGTGTGTTTAATTACACCCATTTCACATTTAAATTACCCAAAACTGTTATAGCTGATCTCAGGGAAACACTGAAGTGGTCCACATAAGAGCTCACAATATCCCAATAATTGCTTGTTGTACCAAACTGAATAGATTAACTTGCCATACCCTCCCAGAAGAGAGGAACAAACTGAACATGACAACAGCCCTCTAAGTCCTACCTACTCCATAGTTTGCCCTATAATATACTGTCTGTCCTGCCAAAACTAGGGACAGAGACTGAACTTATGTCAGCAAAGTGTTTGGATCACAAGTTTGGAGACACCAAATAAACATGCTAGTAGTCATCCCTATTATCCTTTGAGTTTTGAGAGCAGTGCTCATGAAAGATGTCAATCAGAAGTTGTCAGTCCTCAAAACCTCTGCAGCGCTGGCTTGAGTTAACTAATAGGTTGTCTGAAAGTTGACCAACTGGTTTCCAGGACAATGAAATTTGTTTTTTACCCTGGTCTTTCAAGCAGTGGTCAGTCCAAAACATTCAGGGAAAATGAAAAGAATAGTTAAGATTCAAATGCCAAAAGAGGCAAAGACAAATAGCCATAGAAGGTGTCCATAAGTGGGAAGTTCTTAGGACTGTAAAGGGAGGCAGATGAGATCTATGTGTCTGAGAATAATCCAGGAAAGTCCTGAGGACTGCTGAAGAATTAACTCTTCAGATCAAGTTGGCAAAAACATGGCTGTAAATCTAATGCTTCCTTAGTTGTATCTCTTGAAGTGATGTCATGGTGTGCACAGTAATTGAATTCTAGTGCAGTCTAAGTTCTCTTCCACATTGATCAGTTATTGTTAGAAGTTTGGGAAGCTTAACAATTTTTCTGGAAGGGAAAGAAGCTGTCCTAAGGAGATTTTAAAGCTCAAAAACATTTCCTAGGTCTTCCCATTATCACCTGAAGTACAGCCATGAATCCTGACAGCAATTAGAAGAGACCCATCAGAAAAAGCAATTGAACAACTAAATTGAAATCTTCACATAGCTGTATCCAGTATACAAATTGTATAAGACAGAGTAGCCTGTACCAGCTAACACAGTCAAAAAGAGAGGTAACAGGACAGTCTTGCCAGTTATTTTATGTGAGAGACTTTGAGAGCTTGATTGTTGTCATGAATGAAGGCACAGTCTCCCTCAGAATGATTTTGCTAGTCACGACACTGACCCACTTGTATGAAAACATCATCTGGCAAGGATATTAATGAGCATCCTCTGCCACTTCTGCTGCTTGCCAGAAATAGTTGTTTGTCAATTGGGGAGAAAAAAGGGAATTAAGTGTGTGATGGGGAGTGTAACAAAATAGCACTAGGAGCCCAGGAATGCAGGAAGATGTTAAAGCAAACAAGGAAAATCTGGGCAGATATCTGGCCCCTACTGAAGTCATCAGCAAAGTGCTTAACTGCTCTTACAGGACCAGAATTTCAGCCCTGATGAAGGAGGCTTTTCAGGAGGGGGATGAAAAGCACATCTGTGTAGAAGAAGCAGCTGAGCTTTCTGAAGGTTTGGGATAGTTTTAGCTGAGGATCTTTTATCCAGCATATGTTTGTAGAAACAGACTGAACATGACCAAAGTTCGCAGTGCTCTGGACACGTCTCTCAGCGGTACATAAACATAAACTGTGGGTAACTTCTGCATCGCCTAATTTTGCTAGATTCTGCTGGTCGGGGATATCCAAGAGCAATAACTTTGAAGGGCAAATCTCCTCACAAAGAGTGGTTGTCTCAGAAGACTCTTAACTCAAAGAGCACATGATGGTTTTCCTGCACTAAATACTGATAAAATAGCAATAGGCAGAAGAAAGGCAGACTTTCACAGCCGCTATAGGAGCAACATTAATATCAGAGGAGCAGATGAGGGGATTTCTATACAAGACTTGAATTTGGTGCAAAAGCATGAAAACACTTCAGTCAAGTATTTTATACTCTAGGGGCTATAAGACAAGTTGCACTTGAAACCCGTATTAGTTCCAGACTTCTGTCAAACATCAGTAGAAGGACAAATGCTGTCAGTACATCACATGTGCCAAAGACAGGAAATCCAACAGTTACATTCCCAAACTAAAGCTTAAGAGAATGTGGAAACCAGGTGGGAGATGCTGCCACTCAGATACACAAGAATCTCAGAATAATAGAATTATAGAATGATAGGGGTTGGAAAGGACCTCTGGAGATCATCTAGTTGAACCCCACTGTTAAAGCAGTTATGCCTGGATCAGGTTGCTCCTCAACTTGTCCAGGCTGGTTTCCAGAGGAGACTCCACAGCCTCTCTCTAGTGCTGCATCATCCTCAAAGTAGTTTCTCCTTAGATTCAAGTGAAACCCCCTGTGTTCTGGTTTATACCCATTGTTCCTCATCCTGTCACTGGCCACCACTGAAAACAGCCCAGCTCTATCCTTATTTTTATGCATTTATAAGATCTCTCTCAGTCTTCTCTTTTCCAGGCTAAAAAGTATCAGGTCTCTTAGCTTCTTCTCATAAGGAAGATGATCCTGTCCCCTCATCATCTTCACTGCTGTCTGTTGGACACTCTAGTATGTCCCTGTGCTTCTTGAACTGGGGAGGCCAGAAATTGACACAGTACTCCAGGTGTGGCCTCAGCAGGGCAGAGTACAGGGGTAGGACAATCTTTCTTGACCTGCTGGCCATACTCTTCTCAATGCAAGTCAGAATATCATTGGCTTATGATGAACTTGTTACCCACTAGAACTCCAAGGTCCTTCTCAACAGGGCTGCTTTCCAGGAGGTCAGCCCCTAACCTGCACTCATGCATGGGGTTATTCCTCTCTCATTTGCCTTTGTTCAACTCCATGAGGTTCACCTCTGCTTGACTCTTTAGCCTGCCCAGGTCTTACTGAATGGTAGCACAACCTTCTGGTGTGCCAGCCACTACTTAACTACTCCCACTTTTTTATCATCAGCAAACTTGCTGAGAGTACTCTCTGTTCCTTCATCCAGATCACTGATATAGCTACTGAACAAGACTGGATCCGCTACTGGCCCCCCAAGAAGCCACCAGTCAGAGGACAGAGGAGACCTTGGTTTTGCGTGAAGCAGTTCACTATGTCTTCTCCTGGATCCTGGGGCATTGCCTGGGTTCTACTTCACTCAGGCAAAAATCTGCTACGTGTGTTCCCTATTTATGACTGCCTCATGCCCTGTAGCTTGCTTTCTAGAATCCTAGCTTTTTTTCTTCCCTCTGACTTTCAATGGGTCTAATTTGCCTTTTCAAGCCACTTACGCTGTTCTGTTTAGGGGTGAACCCTGTAGAGTAGGGTTATTGATTTGACTTGGTGATCCCAAGAGTCTCTTCCAACATGAATATTTCTGTGATTCTGTGATTCTGTGATTCTGTGATCCTGTGATTCTGTTTAGGTCTTCTAAAATCTATTTTCCCCTCTGAAGCTACACAGGGGAGGCAGGGCCAGCCAGAGAACCTTCTTCATAGTAAAGTGGCATGATGCTGCAGTCAGGTATTCTAAAGGTGAGACGCACAGGACAGCTTGCACCCACCATGTCCTGTCTGAGAGACGTGGACAACAGCTGGGGAATCACCCCTTTTCCTGTAGTGCCTCCAAGCATGATGAGATTGAGAGAAGAAACACTTTAAAGGAAGCAGCTAAGGTATCTTGCAGATAATGCCATCTTTAAGATGGACACAACAGCTGCTCTCAGGGGAGGCAAAGGCTTTCTGTTTGAGACCTCTAAAATAATATTGGAGGAAGCCCCAGAAAACAGTGCAGGGAGGATTTATCTTTTGAATTTGTAGATTAATTAATTGATTAGAGAATTTTGAAAAATCACTCATTATTTGTCATAACAAACTTCCCTTCTGCCTTGGAAACAGACAGACTTTCCTCTTGGTTATAGCAGTATAAATCAGACATTAATCCACTGAAGGCAAAACTTTACACCAACACAAAAAGTAACTCAAACCCAAGACTGCTACACTTCCCCTAGGTATGTTAATGATTACTCAGGTCTTGGATTATTTTTTTTTTTATCAGTTTCAGAAATTCTTATGTATTTAATTTCCCATATACAGGAAAAGTAGGGTAGAATTTGGCTGATTTAATTGTAAAAAATCTGATTTTTCATTGCCCTGACAGCACAAAGGTCTTTAAATCTGGTCATCAGTTGCACTTCTACATAATTTAGGTGGCCATGGCTGAAGTGATGATCCATTTCAGAGTCTGTACTTTCTAGGTGGAACATAGGTCAGGTTCAAGAAATTCCTGTTATTTAGAGAATTACAAAGGAACATATTTGAGAAAAGTAAGAATAACTGCAAAAGGTGAATTTACACTAGCAATTTCAGTCAATAGTCAACTACCTTTAATCATTATAAAAATAACATCACATAATATAATGGATGTGAAATTAATTAAAGCTATGACCTGCAAGCTTTGATTATATCTACAGAGCTCTTCTGAATGAACAGCTGAAGAGCTGTAGTGTATCTTATTTCTGCACTCTTCAGGGTTTAACTTTTTCCAGTTAAAAGGGCAAAGTCCTTTAAAGAGGTAATTTTGAACTCCACTGATTGCACACTGTATTTGTACAGCTAGAGGGTTTATAAATAAGTGCCTGAATCTTTTCAGATGCTGTACAAGTCTTGCTATGCCTATAAAATTAATCTCAGAGGAAGTGGTGTAAAGCCTGGCGTGATAAAATACATCTATCTCAATATATTCATTCATTAGCGTGTGCAGAAACACCTCTCATCAATTACTACTGAGGACATGCTTACTGGCAGTGTTAAGTATCAGCTTGGTCTGGTTAGCAATTTTTACAAGCACAAACACTGCAGATAAGACTGTGAAGCCAAATGAATTGTGAATAGCTTTGCTGAACATCTAATTGACTGATCAACACAGATGAATGAAGAGCCGAGAAGTAACAGCAAGAGACTGAGTCCAGGAGGAAAAGAATTATAGGATGACTTAGGCTGGGCTGATTGTGTGCAAGAGCTCTGATGCTAGGGAGAGATGGCTGAAACAGGAAGGTGAGTGGCCTGGTTGTTACTTTGCTGTAGGCTGCTGGATTGCTTATGTGATGGGTTTAGGAGTTC
>WBNM01015279.1:31756-47239 GCA_013399055.1 Ramphastos sulfuratus | reverse complement strand
GTTTATTTATTTGTTTATTTATATAATTTATTTATTTCCAGAGATTGAAACAATGCTATCAACTGATAATTCTGTTTCCTCTAACATTCCCACTGCTGGAAATAACATTTAAACAATTGTATTTCATTAACTTTTTTTTTTCTTTTTTTTTTTTCTTTTTTTTTTTCCTGTAAGGTAAAGCAATAAACTTTTCTCAAGAGACAAAAGCTGAGAATTTGTAGCTCTGGATAGAGTAATAGTGTGAACAAATATATTGCCTCCATTTAGACCAGTGTGACACGTTTTTGCTGCATATGCATTTTCTCAGCTGCTAATCTCCAGAGTTTTCAACAGTTAAGTTGATGGATGAAGGGAAGCAAGATTGCTTGACAGGTTGGCAATCTATCCAGGGGGAAGGGACACTGTCAGTCAGGGTTCAGGTGCTGCAAGAGCTTTTGACCAGCCAACCATCTGTACAGGTCTAGAAGGCCAAGTGCTACTTTTCCCTACCAGTCAGCTCGTGACAATGAAACCAACTCTGTCAAGGAGCACACAAGCAAAGAGAGGGAAAAAAAAAAAACAACCAACTTTATTCTCTAATGTCATAGAGAACTTTCAGCTTTTGAACACCTACTGTGTTTATATAGCAACAGAGCTGTGTGAACACCACCAGTGCTAATCAAATCAATATCACATTCTGCTGACCCTGCCTTTATGCCATCAGGACATAAAAGCAACACTCTCCTTTTGACTGGACTCCGTGCATGACCTCCTGCCTGTAAACAAAGAATGGAGCCTGACAGCAAGGGCTCACTGTAATCACCACTAGGGAGCAAAAAGCATTGCCCAAGCACCTGTTTTTATGGTGCTACATATCTAAACTGTCTGTGTGGCCCTCTTGTAGGTCCTCATTGCATCCCCATTCCCTCAGACCAAAGGCAAGTCTGGTACTCTCCCTCATCCTCAAGCCCCACAGTTTGGTCTCTGGTGAGAAATGAAGGTGTTGAATCACAAGTAGGCTGCAGCATGCTCCAGCCAGCTTCCACATAAGGACTATGCAATCTGGCCATGTCACACCATGCTGCCACATGTCAATACAGATGTGACCTTTGAGGCCTCTGGGTAGCCTGGCAACATGCAAATGGAGAGTGGTTGTAACTCAAAGCACTGTGGTCAGGTATTATAGCAAACCCCAACAACTTGCTAGGACTTTAATTCTTCTCTGTAAGAGGGATGTTGCTGAGGGATGCCAAAGGAAACAGAGCATTTCAACATCTATTTTCTTCTAGCCATAAAGATGAACTCATAGAATAGAATAGAATCAAGCAGGTTGGAAGAGACCTCCAAGCTCATCCAGCCCAACCTAGCACCCAGCCTTAGCCAATCAACCAGACTATGGCACTAAGTGCCCCATCCAAGCTTTGCTTCAACATCTCCAGGGATGGGAACTCCACCACCTCCCTGGGCAGCCCATTCCAATGCCAATCACTCTCTCTGGCAAGAACTTCCTCCTAACATCCAGCCTAGACCTCCCCTGGCACAACTTGAGACTGTGTCTCCTCATTCTACTGCTGGTTGCCTGGGAGAAGAGCCCAACCCCAGCTGGCTACAGCCTCCCTTCAGGTAGCTGCAGAGAGCAATGAGGTCTGCCCTGAGCCTCCTCTTCTGCAGGCTGCACACCCCCAGCTCCCTCAGCCTCTCCTCACAGGGNAGGGGTAACAAACACAAACTTGAATATAGGAAGTCCCATCTGAACACAAGGAGAAACGTCTTCACTTTGAGGGTGATGGAGCTCTGAAACAGGCTACCCAGAGAGGTTGTGGAGTCTTCTCCTCCATTTGTGTCAAACACCCTTGAATAGGGATGGAAAAAGCAAGCTGGGGGTGGGAAGCAGCACCTGGCTCCTTCACAGAGCTTTTCACTCCCTTGGCTGGCCACAGTGACAGGGCAGATGGGGTCCTCTGCCCCACTCAAGATGGGAGAAACTGAGGCAGTGTGGGGATGGAGCAGAGTGATTCCTTTTGAGGCCAGGCTGAGAGTTGGGATTGTTTAGCCTGGAGAAGAAAAGGCTCCAGGGAGACCTTCTGGTGGCCTTTCAGTACTTAAAGGGGGTTACAGGAGAGCTGGAGAGGGACTTTATCAGGGAGTGTAGGCATAGAATGAGGAGTGATGATTTTAAACTGGAAGAGGGGAGATTTAGGTTAGATGTTAGGCAGAAAAATTTGATGATGCGAGCTGTGAGGCACTGGAATGAGGTGCCCAGAGAAGATCCAGGTGCTCTGGAAGTGTTCAAGACCAAGCTGGATGGGGCTTTGAGCAGCCTGGTTCAGTGGAAGGTGTCCCTGCCCACAGCAAGAGGGTTGGAACTAGACGATCAAGAAGTTCCCTTCCAACCCAAACCATCCCAACCCAAACTCTGGAAGAAGATGCCCAAAAGACATCATACCAGACAAAAGACTGGGAAGACTTTCAAAACTTGCCTGGATACATTTGTGTTCAACCTGACCTAGGTGAACCTCCTCTGGCAGGGGAGTTGGAGTAGATGATCTCCAGAGGTCCCTATCATTATGTGATCCTGTGACACCAGGAATGCAGCACAGCAGAAGTGAAGAGGCAAGAGAGTAGAAAATGCCTTTGAGGGGCAAATGAGCTTTTCTTGTGCTGCAGCTCTGCGTGATCTTCATCTGTGAAGACATTCACAACCTGCAGACTTCCAAGAAGTGGCAGCTCACAACAGCACTGTAAACATGTTAGCTCTCTGAAAATCCTGATAGGTGGAAAGAGGAGTTCACTGCTACCAGAAACCAACTGAGATGCTGATATACCACTCAGCTCCTCCTCATTTTCTTTCAAAGCTTTGACAAAAAAAGCAGTTAAAACATGACCTCTGTGAGTGCTGCAGCACAAGCAAGCTAGACAAACACTGCCATGTACAAACACAAAAATATATATGTATTTTAATTTCCATTTGGTCATCTTTTATTTAACAGAATGTCATTCTTCCTCAGTAACCAACAATTAAAGTAGTAGTACTCTCCAAAAGCAGCCCATTGATCACAGAGAACTGATGATATTTAAATATACAATATAAAGAGTGACATGTTTCACAAAGCTGTTTCATCTTCAGGTTTTTAGGTTGGAATACAACAGACCCAAAGTAACCACCTTGCTAGGTCCAAGAATAAAATACAAACTGACAACAAGTTGTGAAAAGAGAATAGTTCTTGAAACTATACACAGAGAGAACATGATTGATAGACTTGTCCTGGCTTTACAAATCTCAGACCCCCTGAGTCCTAACAGTCCTAAACTGAGAAACAAACAGCTTTAATCCTGAGGATACAAGCACTGTTTGCAAATTGCTCCTGTAATTGAATGTTTGGGGTTTTGATACGGTGCTGTAGTCATTTCCTTAAGGCTCTGACAGTAGATAGTTGCAGATGGAAAAAAAAATGCATTCGGTGGTTCCTGCTATGCAAGGACTGCAGATGGTGAGAGCCTTAAGGCACAGCTTGCCAATTTAGCCATTTTAGGTGTTGCCATGAGTAGCTGTGCTAGTGGGAGGTGTCCCTGCCTATGGCAGGGGGTTGGAACTAGATGATCCTTGAGGTCTCCTTCCAACCTTACCATTCTATGATTCTATGATTATTCTCATAACAAAGTTGCATTAATAGATTACAGGAGTGTTTTTACGTTTGCATGAGCACAGAATCAACAGAGTTAGTGTTTGGCCCAAATCTTCACTGAGACAGGAGCACTTCCACCATCTGCTGTTGCTTAAATGTTGGGGCAGAAGTCCCTACCTGAAGAGTGGTAACTAACAGATAGGGGAAGGTAAGATGTTACATCACAAGAGCTGTCTCTGATGAGTGTCTAGCTACACCTCTGCAGACTCCTGACCAGAGTCTTTCTTGTGTTCCTCTACAATGACTTCAGCTGTTTCTCTCATCTTTCATTCCACCCTGTTCCCAGAGATTTGTAAGAGGGAAATCTTTAAAACAGTGATCCTCAAACTCTAGTCTGCAGATTATCAGGGTGTTGAGGCTTTTTACAGTTTCTCCACTTATTCATAGAATAAAAGTATATACAGAAGACAGGATGTTATTGAATGCAAGGGTGTAGGAGAAGAGAAGTTGCAGAGCTGGGGAAGTTTTGTAGGACACATTTCACACAACAGTCCATAGGCAGCTAGGGACCCAAATGATTTATAAGAGACACTGTTGTCAAGATAAACAAAACTGCAAAACAGTAGTTTTTTTAAGTGTTAGGTATTCATATGTGACTCTCTGAACATACTCATAGTTTTAGAATCACATTTTCTATTATTTAATTCCTTCACCCTCTGATGCATGAAACATGCAAATAACCCTCAGGAAAAAAACATATTTAAAGTGGTTAGACACCAAGTCCCATCAAGGACACAATGCAACCAAACCCAGAAACTCTTCTAAGTTATCATAATCTTAAGCATTACTTGTAACAATCACCAGTTTAGTATTTTTAGATGTTAAGTTGTCAGTTTCCTTTAAATCATCTCAACTCTGGGTGACTAATGACTACAATTAACATCACCAGCAGCACTGTTCAAAGACACAGGACATAGATCACCAGCTACATACAGCTCGAAGGCTGCATCATTAGCACAAGACATTAAGGTGCACAGAGGGGATTCCCACACTGCTTACTCACAGCCTTCTACACAGAGTAGGTGCTGATATTGATGGCAGGGCAGGGCAGGCTTTCTTCTGAGCAAGCATTAAATTCTCTCACAAAATTGTCTTCACAGCAGGGCTTTGCAGAATACATCCCTCCTTTCCCTTCCTATGGACAGGCTGCTGAGCATTGGCTTTGCAGGTGACTTTTTTTTTATCATACTACATGATACCCAGATCCCAAAGCCCACCGTGGAAACAGCAGCAGCAGAAGCTGGCACACACATCAGGTTTAAATACATCAAGTTTGTGTTAGGAAGACAGAAAGATGTTCTCTCTCCTTTCTGACAACAGATGTGCGGTGAGGTTTTAAGTTTCCTCTTAGGTTACAGAGCAAGTGAAAGCCTCTCTTACCATTGCATTAAAATGACTTATCGGGTCACTCCAACTCCCTGGTGCTGTTTGCTCCACAGGTCTTCTCTCCTTACAGGTGTGCAACTCCTGTCCTTCTCTCCCTGCATGACTTCTTCAGCCAGGCAGGGCATGCTATTCCACATATGCCTTCAGGTACCAGGTCTGAGTCTGCCTGGGGCCCCTCTCCAGGGAACAATCTGGTATCATGCACTGATCCATTAAACCACGTTCACAAGCTCAGCTACTGCACCTACAATTTCATGTGGTCACACAAGATTTTTCCAAAGATTTAGGAAACTCCACCACATCCATACAAGGTAGGTCATGGGAGAAGTGGGAACTCTGCTTAGAATGTAGATGGAGGACACAAGATACCAATTCACTTCTTGCAAGTGTTCATACAAGCTCACTCATACGATTTTTGCCATTCGTATGGTTTTCCACTGCAGGCTTGCTTCTGGTTTTTTTTTTTTATTTCAATAATTGTGTTATATCATCTTCTATTATCTTTTTCCCTTGCTTTTTTCTGCCCTTAAATTTTTATTAACCAAGGGATCTGATTTGAGCTGCCTGCCTTTAGGCACTGCTGTGTGCTGCTGCTGATGCGACAGACTCTTTAAGGAATCACAGCAGCGTTTCAGCATCAAATACAAATCCTGATTAACCCCCACCATTTGTCTGCTGCAATCTGACAGATATGCCAATTCTCTGGCAGTGCATTCTCTGCCAACAGCAAAAGCAAGCTCTGTCATACCTATATTAGGCAGGACTTGCTGTAAGTCACCAACTCAGGAGCAGCAGAGCTGGATGATCCCACCTGTCCCCACAGATGAAATACTTTGGCCAAAGTAAAAAGAAAAAAAAAAATGCTGCCATAAGGAAATATCAGAAGCTTGGAGCCTCTCTGTTTTGCCTGGGTGTAGTGCTTCCCCTCCATTTGGCAGAGGGGAGATTTAGACTGGATGTCAGGAGGAAGTTGTTTGCAGTGAGGGTGGTGAGGCACTGGCACAGGTTGCCCAGGGAGGTTGTGGCTGCTCCCTCCCTGGAAGTGTTCAAGGCCAGGTTGGGTGAGGCCTTGAGTGACCTGTGCTAGTGGGAGGTGTCCCTGCCTATGACAGGGGGTTGGAACTGGATGATCCTTGAGGGCCCTTCCAACCTTACCATTCTGTGATTCTATGACTTGGATTCCACAGCAATACCATCAACTCAGATTTTTAACTCACTGCAGAAACCCTCTCTTTTATTCTTTCTTATCAAACTCAGTTCATACAATCCTGACAATGTCTGTTATGAATCAAAACAATTTACACATACAAAACATTGAGTGATGAAGTGGTAGGAGCTCGTGGCCTATATTTCCACTCCACCACTGCCCAGCATACAACAAGTTGTTATTTTCAAACAACCAAATAATTTTGTAAATTGTGCAATCCAACACAGGGCAATGCTAGTTTATGAAGAAGAAAAAAAAATAAGATCCCAAAAGTTAATAGGAAATATAGGCTGGGGAGGGAGTATTTACAAGGTCTTGCAATGACAGGACAAGTGGCAATGGGTTTAAACTGGCAGAGGGGAGATTTAGGCTAGATGTCAGGAGGAAGTTCTTTACAGTGAGGTTGGTGAGACACTGGCACAGGTTGCCCAGGGAGGTTGTGGCTGCTCCCTCCCTGGAGGTGTTCAAGGCCAGGTTGGATGAGGCCTTGAGTAACCTGTGCTAGCAGGGGGTGTCCCTGCCTATGGCAGGGGGTTGGAACTGGATGATCCTTGAGGTCCCTTCTAACCTTACCATTCTATGATTCCATGATTCTATGATTCTAAAAAATTCCCACACAATTGAAAGCTGAAATGCAGACTGTAGGGCATGGCCAAGCCACTGTGCTAAATACAGACCCTTAACAGAGGTTCATTCAAGGTTACAGAGCAGTATAGGATGTGGGTCCACTCTACCTGGCTTGCACTTTTCATTTGGTTCTAAATAAAATACAAATATTCCCACTATAGTTAAAAGAAAATAAGTACTTTTCAAGGCTCTCAAAATAAGATTCCCCCCTGAGCAAGCCCAGAACTCCTTACTGGGCAGCCAAAATTTCCTTTTGGTAGTCTTCAGAGTAATACCTTTTTCCCATCCATTATACAGGCAAGAAAGGCATTGCATCAGGGGACATACTCCTTTTTTTTTTTCACCATTTCCTCAGCAGAAATGGTAAAATGTATATTCAGATCAAACTCCACAGGAAAGCAGAAGACCCCTGGTTTGTAAAGGTCTTACAGGAAAACATTTCAGTAGGTTTCTAAAGAAATCAAGCATAACTGGGATTAACAAACATCCTCACATGAAATAGGGACACATTTTTCACTCCTGCAGTTCAAACCAGAGTTAGTGATCAGTGTCACTTTTGCCATGTATAAACACAATGTGAACCTCTTCCATTGAGATTTTACTCAACACTGGCTGTGTTTCTGTTTTGCTACCTGAGGAGTGAGATAATTTATTTTCTTGATTTTGCAGCCTGCTTCAAATTTCATGGACTAAAGTACTATATGCTCACAAGCTACTTGCAAAATCCCTGTCCTTAGAAGGCCATGATGCAGCTAGCCACGTGATGAAGTGATTTTTCAGCATAATTCTTTGAGACCTTTGCTCTTGCCTTTCACATTTGTATTTATCTTACAAATTTGTCCTGGTACCCAATGCTGAACATGCCCTACAGGCAAATAAAGATTATCAAACTCAAATTCAGCACCCCCTCGCCCCCCAATCCTATTTTAATATTCTAAACAAAACCCTGAGGCCTGATTTTTTAATTTTTCTCTCTTCCAGGCTCTTTCAAACTTGACTTTTTTCACAACTCTTGATGAATAAATACATTGATAATAACAGAAACAACATCATAACAGGGACATGACCAAAGCTTATTGCAAAGTGTTTCCCAGGTCCTTCCAAACAGTAGTTGTTGTGACACATGGCAAACATTTTAATTTCCCAAACAGAACAGGTAAATAATAAGAGGCATAGACAAAATATTGCCAGGTTACAATTTTGTCAGGCAATGTGCTTAGGCTTTGCTGTGTGATTCAATAATACAAAGAGCATTCCATGCAAGGTACTGAGTTAACAGGGTTCTTTAAGAGACATTAAAGCAAATCTGCTTTTCCACATAGCAATGACCTCTTGAGGTCCCTTGTACTCCTGATTTCTGTAATTCCATTTCAAATTTATTTATGTCTCTACAAATACCTTTTGCAACTAGGCATAGCACATTGGCAGAGTGCAAAAACATCTTTTAAAATATGCTATACAGTACATTTACAGTTCTGTAAAGACATCTTAAAGCTATTTTACAACTAACAACTATTAGGAGCCTGTGTGTTTGTTGGAGCTTAGTGAGATGCTTTACCTGTCTTTATAAAGCCAAGAGACAACTCTGGTTACAGGAGAAAGGCTTTGGGCACAGAAGTTTCCATAACTTTTCCATATATCTTTAAACATTTGCTTTATGGAAGAGACATCACAGAAGGGACTGTTTTTAGATATTGCCAAATGTCTGAAACCATTTGTCTTTACATTTTTATTTTTTGTCTTCCTCTTTTTCTCCACTTAGTTTCTTTCTTGGACAGGTGTATTCAGTTTTTCCACTAAGTTCCTCATATTGCAGGATTCATTTTTTTATATGCATTATCAGCATGCACAATTACAACAAGGTTTATGCTACCCAGTATAAAACAAAGGTAAGAAATTAAGAGGAATTCCTCCCAAGCATTGGAAATTTATTTTTTAGCACTTCAACTCTGCTATAAAAATTAGGCATCAGTTCTTAGGATAATAAAGATTGGAAAAAGTATTCAGTCCAAATTTATTCTATTAAAAATTGAGCTACCTATAAAGATTTTCTACAAGAGGCAAGGGAAAGGTGGGAACCCTTTATGTGCCCTGATGTGTAAAAGAGAAATGCTTTCAAAGAATACTGAGAGCATGTCAAGGATAATTATTTTTCTTACTCATTTTCATAATCTTATCCAATGTCACAACTGCAGCTACCACTGCCAGAATTTCCTTTGGCTCAGTAAGTGCTGCAGCCAAGACCTGCTGCCCAACTCTTTACCAGTGAGGATCTCACTGAGAAAGTAGTTTTGTTCTTGGTGAAAGATGAGGTCCCAGTTACATAAAATTAAAATGTATCCTACTTTCAGTCTCTGGAAAGAATTCATTAATACTCCTTAACGTGAAGCTGAAATCAGGCATCAGAAGACATTACATAAATTACACAAATGAAGGACCTACAGACAAAACAAACTTGTAAGCTTCAAACCAAACATTAAGCCTCATACAGCTGAGCAGATACACTGTCTTACAAAGATGCTCTGTGGGAATGTCAGAGGCAGTTGCATTTTCTGACCAGACAGCTGGTATGCTCCAAAATCAGCATTGTGCTGGTTTACACCAGGGTTTGGCCCAGGCAAGCAGCCGTGAAGGGTTTGATCACCACTGTGTTTGCATACATAGGTAATACTGAGTGAATTCCAAAGCCCTTGCAAGGAGAAAATTTTTACTGATGTTAGAGTTTTATCTGACAAGGATATAAAAAATCAGATTGACAGCAATCTGCTATTCCACTAAGCATAAGTGTGGGCATACATAACATCCATTCACATATGGCACATATGCAAACTCTAGAGACACCCCTCACCTATCCAGCCTGATGTTACAAAGTAGGTGGAAAACAAAAGCGAGTAAAATAGTATCTAAGAATTCATCAGTCTTTCAAGGCTCTTAAATCACAGGAGTAGTATTGTAACAGTTTCTGCTACTGAAAACTCGTAGGACAGACTGAAAAGATGTCAGGCTCTGTATCTTTTCTCTTTGCATTTCATAAACACATACCATGAAAACAGAGCAGCAAGGCGATGGCTTGTTCAGACAAGCTCCTGCAAGGCGGTGGCATGTTGGGGCACACACCGCTTATCTGCATTGCTAATGAACCGAGAAGCAGGAGAGCTTTATCTGCCTGCTGCCTGGGCTAATCAAGGGTGATGCTGGAAGAGACAGGGTTGTCTCAGCCCTGAGAAATGCCAAAGCTGCCACCAGACAAGTTACAGCTAAACTCTGAGATGACATGCTTCCAAGATTTCACCCTCTGCTCTCTCGTAACTCATCCCAACCTACTCAATCATGCAGTTTACAAGGAGAGATGACCTACACGTGGTGACTTTGAAACTTCAGTGATCATTGAAGTGCTGGAAGAAATTCTTTAAATGTGGTGCTTGGGAGGGGGAGTTGCTGTGAGCCATCTCCTCCCCTATGGTCAGTACATTCTCACCTAATACCTGCATTACCCAGACATGCTCTTACAATATCTGTAACTATCCCAATATCTTGGTGGGCATCCTGTGTCTTCTCACTCTGATTGCAGAGTTAAGCCCTAAAAGAAATTACATTATTGACCCAGCACACAAATCAGTCAGCACACAAAGATGACACAGCCCCTGGGTTTCAGCTGATTTTCCCAATCCCTAGCAAAACCTGTTATCCTTTTGAGGTAAAATGTGTTTCTCTATTATGGCACATAGTCAATACGTACAGTCACACTACAACCAAAACAAAAGTGTCCTAAACACTTAGGCTGAGATGTTTGGCTACGACTGATTAATATTAATCCTTGCTTGGAGTGGGATGCTGCTGTTCTATGGAAAGTTTTACTATATTAATAATGATGTTGTCTCAATATACAATCTATAATATAGCTAAGTACATTGAATAGGTATGATTTCTTGTATAAACCTTCAATTAAATACACTGGTCTGACAATGTCACCTTGTGTGCTAGCCAGAAACTGGTAAAAATATATATATATGTATCCAAACTCCCAGTGCACAGGATTCAGCAATTAACTTTTAACCTCTGCTGCCAGGGTTTACCTTCAAATTCCAGTTATTATGCTGTATTTAGAGGGCTGTTTTCCCATTCCAAGGGAAAACAGGGTTCTCAAAATAATTCTTGACATGCACCCAAACTGCAAGAGAAGGAACTCCAATGTGTCCCACATTACAACACCCAGATCAGGGTAACAAGCCAGGTTGCTTGCAAACTGCAAAGGAAAAGTTAAGGAAGAAACCTCACAGATTCATACAGCCAAACAACAAAGCTGTCAAAGAGTTGGTTCCAGTTCATCTGAGATCTTTTTGTCACAATGCTACATGGTTTATGCCAAATCACAATCCTAAGCCACATGGATTTTTTTGAAAACCAATTCCTGCAGTTAGGAAATATTCAACAGGTTACAGGATCTCCATGGTCTTAGATTCCCTCTTTATCCTTCCACACTACATGAGCACTGCAGAGAGAACACAAACCAGCAGTCAGCATGCTAGCTGCAATATGGCTTCCTAGGAGAAGGACAATGTTTAATTGGCTTTGCTATTTCCCTCTGTCCAGTGTCTGTGTGTGTGAACGTGCACACATTTTCTTCTCTCTTTTGTGGTGCATTTCACTGACATATTGAACAGTCACTGATTTCCATAGCATCTGTTTACCATAACTTACAAAGTCAAATTGGAGGATTATATTGTATTTACAAACAAGTTGGCACTTACAGAATAAATTATTGATTCCTCCTTAGTTTTTTACTTCTTTTTCTTTTTCTTCCTTTTTTTTTTTTTTCCTCCTCTTCTTTTTCACCCAAGGGCATCCAGCATTCTGGTGGAATAGTGAAACCTGCTGCCATTATGCTACATTAACGTGAGTAAATAGGATTCCAGCTGGCACACTCTTTCCCAATAGTTTGCTTGCTGCTGAGAGGCAGTGCATTCCACCTCAGTTCATGTCCAGAGCTCAGGAGCTGTTAGTCAAGTGAAAGCAAAGGCTGCATGTTTTCTTCCTCATTCTTATCCATGCGTTTCAGCACCCCAGGATCCACAACTGACTGAGACCTGCAGAGGGACAGCATATTTATTTCACATTTCTAGATCAAGACAAATGGTGGCAAACCTCAGCTGTCTTGTGTTTATTTCAGTTTCTCATAGGGATTAAAAATAATGGTGCAGCATTACTCAAGCATCTGATCATAGCAAATAGTCAGCAAATACCTTCAGGGAGTGGCTAGATGGCTTTGAAGGGCTTACTGCTGGTTCTGGATACAGGAGAAAAAGGTGGAACAAAGTGGATCTTCAGTGAAATGGTGAACAGGCTGCATCCTCAGCACACAACAGAGGGTAAATTAAGCTGTCTTTTGTACTGGCTTAAGCACTGACCCTCTCTAGCAGAAGTTATATGGCACTGGGCTGTTAAAGAAGGTACAATTCAGACACCCAGCTGGCTAAAGGCACACTGCTATCAGTGGCATGTGTCAGCTGGAAGCACACTTAAGTGCAAGTGTGACATCCTAGGGAATCCTGTCATGCCCAGCAGGATTTCTGGAGCAGAGGACATATCTATCAAACTCATTCATCAGCAAAACTAAACAGAGCAGAGAAGGATGGTAAGGGCAAATTCAGTGATGATGATAAAAATCTGTCCAGATTTTCTGAGTCATCAGAGAAACAAAACACTGGCATTGATAATCTGCAAGAGACGTGTGTGAGGGATAAAAGGAAACCCCAAGGTCAGGCTTGCTGGGGCTCTGAGTAACCTGATTTAGTTGGGGATGTCCCTGCTTACTGCAGGAGGGTTGGACTAGATGACCTTTAAAGGTCTGCAATCTGTGATTCTATTCTGTGCTTCTCCAGCACAATCAACATGCTCCATTAAGAACAAAGTTCAAAGTGCTGCAATGGGGTCTTACATCACCTATGTCTCAGCTTGTCAAACAGCAGTCACTTCTGGGCTACAGTAAAAGCAACTGATGTTAGATGCTGCTTTAGTGAGATGAATCTCAAGCTAGAAATGCCTACTTCTCTTTCCTTCTGCAAAGACAATTCAAGATGACTAAAGCAGGTGTGCATCTCTGTGTTGTAGGTATCTGTTTTGGTTCAGTTATAGCACACTGTGACTGCAGCCTTGCTACAGATTTGTCAGTGTGGAGGGCTACAGCACAAGCAAAAACCTTCATGAGTTCTGACCTGTCCTAGGAAACCATACAGAGTCAGTCACCCACTCATAAACTGGCATCATCCACTGAAATCAATGAATGAGGCTGAGAACAGGAGGCAATTTGGTCTGTCTCAAAAGAAATCTAAAGAAAAGCAGAAGAAAAAAAACATCTGAATGAAAGCCTAGGTGAAAAATATTAAACTCAAGGATATTTTGTAATAATACTTACCCAATTCCCTTACCAATGCTAAACCCTAGAAAAATAGCTTTAAATTTCTGATGGTCTCTCTTGTGATAAACATGATTTGCAAAAATTAATTAAAACTGTACAATAACCCTCATCAAGAATGCTGGTCAGTTCCTCAGGCAGAAAAGTGAGCCACTGCATTTAAAATGCTTTTCAAAAATCTTTACAATGTACTGTGCCAATGCAAAGCTGATTGAAAATTTGCTAGTGGGAAGCTATACTCCCAGAAAATCCAGTTCATCAAGATAAAAAGTGCTGTGGAAATGTAATAACTTCAAAGGGTTCCCAATTGAATGCAAGTACTAATAGAAAACTGAGCCTCTTCCTCAGCTGCCAACTTTTGAGCAGCCAGGGTTTCCAGTTCTCATGTGGGGAAGCGAAGAGGAGCTGGAAAGGCTGCAAATCTAACCTCAAATTCCCAGTAAGGCAGTACTGGCCATAAATTCCAAGGGCCTCCAAAATCCTTGATGCCAAAGCAGATGTGAAAATGCAGCTGAATGAATCCTGATCTATGGCTTGCAAGCTCAGGAGCCTAAATGCCTTGAAGAAGGAGGAGAAATAGTTCTCATTCAGCTTTAAATCAACATTTAGTGTCATGTTTCTTTCCATTCAGCAGCAACTCATGAATGAAGGCATGTCAAAGGAAAAACATTTGTGGAACTCTGTAGGACCTCCTACCTACATCTTCCAAATAAGTTTACAGACATTCTTGAATAAATTCTCATAATAAAACAAAATAAAGCAAAAAGCCATAAACAAACAAAAAACAATAGGACAGAGTTGTATCACAAATCCTCCCTGCAGAGGAGAGGAACCAAAGCTACACACAGATGCTCTGCAAAGTTTATCAGCCCAGACATCTGCTCTGCAGGATTAGGTGAGAAGAGGATGCAGGTCTCCACCTGAGTGCCTCAGCCTTGAGACCTATGGCTGGACACAGCCACAAGCAAAGATGACTTCTGAGACAGCTGAAATGGTGCCAGCTGACTAGAATGTGTTCTCCCCAAAGGCCTGTGCTACAGAAGGGATCAGCTCCTTGTCTCCACCACCCTCCTCACCTTCAAGTAGAGGTCACTCAATTCCCCAAGCATTCAAGGAGATGCATAGGAACAGCAGTGGTTCATATGTGAGTGATCATAGAATCATAGAATGGTAAGGTTGGAAGGGACCTCAAAGATCATCCAGTTCCAACCCCCTGCCATAGGCAGGGACACCTCCCACTAGTACAGGTCACTCAAAGCCTCCTCCAACCTGGCCTTGAACACCTCCAGGGAGGGAGCAGCCACAACCTCCCTGGGCAACCTGTGCCAGTGTCTCAGCACCCTCACTGCAAACAACTTCCTCCTAACATCCAGTTTCAATCTCCCCTCTGCCAGTTCAAACCCATTGCCCCTTGTCCTGTCATTGCAAGACCTTGTAAATAATCCTTCCCCAGCCTTCCTGTAGCCCCCTTCAGATACCGGAAGGCAACAAAGAAATGAATTCTCAGCAGGATTTTAGTTTAAGGAAGATATTCCTTCAGAGCAATAAACTGATTTTAAAATGACACACCAAATTAAATAAGAGAATGGTTGGAGGTCTGCTAGATTCTCTAAGAAGTTAAGCACTTTTCATTGACTTACTGTCATGTGGTTTTATACATGAAAGTTCTTCCTCTGCACTAATATAACCAAACTGAATGTGGTTTTAAACTGAGTTAAAGAATCCATCAGGTGCCGAATTTAAGTTAAATTTAACTTTTAATGAAGCAAGATCTTATCTGTTTTGTCTTCACCTTTCTATTTCTGTTCTAACACAGTCTGGGTACTTAACACATCAAAGTCTAGGACTTTCTGTCCATCTTGCTACCACTCCCTTCTACTTGGTACTAGCACAGTAAGTCTACTTAGTGCTTTTTGATATCCAATAACAAGGCAGGAGGATTCCAGCAGGTGCTGTAGACACTCTAACTGAAAAAGAATGCAAAGAAGATGAGGAAATTTCAGCTCAATATTATGTAGAAACATTATTTTCTGCAGTACATCTCATACTGTGTCAGCTAATCCAGACAAAGAATGTCAGTTTGAAGCTTTCACTGAGCTGTAATTCTGCATGAAGGATTTTTTTTCAAGCACATTTTGAATGAGAATAAAAATTCTGCAGAAAAAGATGAAGAATTTTGATCA
>WBNM01015279.1:0-31692 GCA_013399055.1 Ramphastos sulfuratus | reverse complement strand
TTTGCAAAAATTAATTAAAACTGTACAATAACCCTCATCAAGAATGCTGGTCAGTTCCTCAGGCAGAAAAGTGAGCCACTGCATTTAAAATGCTTTTCAAAAATCTTTACAATGTACTGTGCCAATGCAAAGCTGATTGAAAATTTGCTAGTGGGAAGCTATACTCCCAGAAAATCCAGTTCATCAAGATAAAAAGTGCTGTGGAAATGTAATAACTTCAAAGGGTTCCCAATTGAATGCAAGTACTAATAGAAAACTGAGCCTCTTCCTCAGCTGCCAACTTTTGAGCAGCCAGGGTTTCCAGTTCTCATGTGGGGAAGCGAAGAGGAGCTGGAAAGGCTGCAAATCTAACCTCAAATTCCCAGTAAGGCAGTACTGGCCATAAATTCCAAGGGCCTCCAAAATCCTTGATGCCAAAGCAGATGTGAAAATGCAGCTGAATGAATCCTGATCTATGGCTTGCAAGCTCAGGAGCCTAAATGCCTTGAAGAAGAAGGAGAAATAGTTCTCATTCAGCTTTAAATCAACATTTAGTGTCATGTTTCTTTCCATTCAACAGCAACTCATGAATGAAGGCATGTCAAAGGAAAAACATTTGTGGAACTCTGTAGGACCTCCTACCTACATCTTCCAAATAAGTTTACAGACATTCTTGAATAAATTCTCATAATAAAACAAAATAAAGCAAAAAGCCATAAACAAACAAAAAACAATAGGACAGAGTTGTATCACAAATCCTCCCTGCAGAGGAGAGGAACCAAAGCTACACACAGATGCTCTGCAAAGTTTATCAGCCCAGACATCTGCTCTGCAGGATTAGGTGAGAAGAGGATGCAGGTCTCCACCTGAGTGCCTCAGCCTTGAGACCTATGGCTGGACACAGCCACAAGCAAAGATGACTTCTGAGACAGCTGAAATGGTGCCAGCTGACTAGAATGTGTTCTCCCCAAAGGCCTGTGCTACAGAAGGGATCAGCTCCTTGTCTCCACCACCCTCCTTACCTTCAAGTAGAGGTCACTCAATTCCCCAAGCATTCAAGGAGATGCATAGGAACAGCAGTGGTTCATANGTGCCGAATTTAAGTTAAATTTAACTTTTAATGAAGCAAGATCTTATCTGTTTTGTCTTCACCTTTCTATTTCTGTTCTAACACAGTCTGGGTACTTAACACATCAAAGTCTAGGACTTTCTGTCCATCTTGCTACCACTCCCTTCTACTTGGTACTAGCACAGTAAGTCTACTTAGTGCTTTTTGATATCCAATAACAAGGCAGGAGGATTCCAGCAGGTGCTGTAGACACTCTAACTGAAAAAGAATGCAAAGAAGATGAGGAAATTTCAGCTCAATATTATGTAGAAACATTATTTTCTGCAGTACATCTCATACTGTGTCAGCTAATCCAGACAAAGAATGTCAGTTTGAAGCTTTCACTGAGCTGTAATTCTGCATGAAGGATTTTTTTTCAAGCACATTTTGAATGAGAATAAAAATTCTGCAGAAAAAGATGAAGAATTTTGATCAGTCCACTACTTTTCCTTTTAATAATGAAGAATTCTGGTCAATCCACTGCTTTTCCATTTAGTAATGTGCTTGCCAAGGACAGTCTGGAAAAGTCTGCTCCAAAGGGCCTTGTAACAGGTCTCCTTATAGTTTCTTGTGCATCTTTGGATGAAACTATTTCCTTTCATGTCTCTACTTTTGCAACAATAAGACTTGTGCATTTCAGCTCCTAAATTCCACCTGTCTTAGCAAGACAGCTTCTCTGCTGTTTCATAATTCTTGTATTAGGTAAAAAATCAAATGTAAATCTATTGCTCACTTTCTCCTCCCCCTGGCTACTTCCTGATCCATTTTCTCCACTACTTGTGCTAATTGTATCTTTGTCATATGGCTTTAGTATTTTTTTAGCTTCTCCTTATCCTAGTTCACTCCCATTCAATTTCTTGCCATTTCCCCTGTCAATGCACTGTAGATTGTTTCAACACAAAATCCTTAAATTTAATTGTCTTTTTTTTGTTGTTGTTTTTCCTTCTATTCCTATGGTAATCTCCTCTCTGTTGTCCCCTCTCTGTTTCTCAAAATAAATCTCCCTTTCAAACCTCAGTGTCCTCCCCAATCTATGCAATGTTTTCCAGCCAAAACTTTCTGGATGAGGAGTCTGAAAACATTTTATCCTGTTTGATCTGCTTCCAGAACCTCTTTCTCTTTTGTATCAAATATCACCTCCTGAAACTGAGTTTTCAGCTTAGCATATTCAGACTTAATTTTAATGACTTTACATATTGGTTTCTGCCCTGTTAGTTTTCTATTGATTCATTGCTAAGCTTACCCCTTACAAGCTGCTCTCTGAATTTTGTAGCCCTGCTCAACCTTTTCCATCACCTTGCTGTAATCTTCCTCCTTTCTCTTCTACTGCACTGGTAAGATTGGACCAGGTTGGACCTCCCAAGTGAATCATCTCACTGCTTTCATAGTTACTGGAGAGGCAACTAACTCTTCCTATTCTTCACTTTATTTTAGAGTATTTTTATTTTATCTCCTCAAAGAGAACATCAGAATGGTAGGATATTTACCAGACTGGAGTATAATAGTTGGCACTGATTTTTGCCCTGGTTCTGTTCATTACATTTTCTCCTATTGTGTGTAGTGACTGTGACTGACAACTCAGGACAACTACAGACTGGTGGGAACCAGGCACGGAGCTATGATATGGAGGAAGGTAGAAGTTATCACCACCATGCAGCTGGATAATAGCTCCCAGATTGTGCTCTGCACCAAAGCTCACTCCAGCCATCACTGTTTCTCTAAAAGAGAGGCTGGAGTGGGATACCTGGAGTACTGTGTGCAGTCCTGGAGCCCCCAGCACAGCAAGGACATGGAACTTTTGGAGTGGGTCCAGAGGAGGCCACAAAGATAATCAGAGGGCTGCAGCAGCTCTGCTATGAGGACAGGCTGAGAGAGTTGGGGCTCTGCAGCCTGGAGAAGAGAAGGCTTCCAGGAGACCTTAGAGTAGCCTTCCAATATCTGAAGGGAACCTACAGGAAGGCTGGGGAGGGACTATTGACAAGGTCTTGCAATGACAGGACTAGGAGCAGTGGGTTTAAACTGGCAGAGGGATTCTGCCAGATTTAGACTGGATGTTAGGAGGAAGTTGTTTGCAGTGAGGGTGGTGAGACACTGGCACAGGTTGCCCAGGGAGGTTGTGGCTGCTCCCTCCCTGGAGGTGTTCAAGACCAGGTTGGAGGAGGCCTTGAGTGACCTGTTCTAGTGGGAGGTGTCCCTGCCTATGGCAGGGGGTTGGAACTAGATGATGTTTGAGGTTCCTTCCAACCTTACCATTCTATAATTCTATGATATCAGCTTATTCACACGCAGTCCTATAAACAATACCTATATGGCACTGCAGAAATCATTGGCTGAGCTCAGCTCACAACTCACATGTAATAATCAACACCATGGTCTATAGCCAAGTGATCTTCTAGAGGTAGTAATAAAAAAATAGTCTTCCTAGGTAATAAACTGAGAGAACTACCTGCAGCTTCATGAAAGAAGAGGAAAGCCAATGTCAACCTTATGGCAATACTAGAAGACCACAGTACCCTTAACCCACCTTTTCATGGATTTGGGAGAGAGATCCTTTTCTATATCCTTTGCTGGAGTGCTGTAGGAGTCCACATTGCATTCACTGTCATCATCATATTCATGGTCAAGCAGTGTTCTTGCCCATGTCCCCATGTCATAGGGGGGCAACATTCCTCCAAACTCTGAAGGCAGGATCTCAGGATGTATTAGCTGATGCAGGCTATTGAGGTTATTACCATGCAGGAATATCTGTATGCACACACCCAGATTAAAAAAAAAAAAAAAGTAGTATCAGAAAAATCCCCAAAGCCCCAATTACATCATCATTTATTAGAGCATAAGGTATAGTTTCAATATTCTGGTGATGGGTTAACAGAGATGGCCAACAAGGCACACATCACCTCTGCCTTAAGCACGGTCATACTATGTTCACAGACCTACAAAAGTGATTAGAGCATGAATGACTTAAAATGTTTGCAGGACAAAGGGCCTAAGGAGGGTAAGAAATGATGTCTGGTAACTAGGTGGCCTGAAGGTTAGACAGGCAGAATGCCTACCTCCTGTTATTTGCTCTCCTTAATCCTGGGAATTAAATTAATAAATCAAGGGCATAAATAATAAATAAAATTAATATTCACTATACACACTGGGAAATATGTATTGACTTTCAGCATCCAGCCATGAGTTCTATAAAGAAGATAAATTGTGCCATGTAATGAAAACTCCACTGTAAAGATTTTCTTCCTTCATATGCTGGTACTAGTAAATACCATCCACACTTGGCAATGTATGAAGTAAGTAATAATAGTAAAACAATCTCTGTGACAACAATGAGAGAATAGCTGATGGACTATTGGATATTTTCTGTCACTGTTCTGGTAGATTTATTTTCATAGATTATTTACCTTCTTATCTATCTCTTTTAGTATGGCATGCATACTTGTACTTATCTTTCTGTTTAACCTTACTGTTTCTCATCAGAGATATGGAATGCCTGACTGATTAGCACTAGGAACAGAGCACCTCTGGACCGGGACAGTGTTCTCCTCCAGATGCAGTTGGGCTTAATGATCTTAGAGGTTGTCTCCAACCTTAATGATCCTATGCTACTAGGGACCTTCTGGGTAGAAATACCTGCCCTTGGGTACATCTACACAGACAGCTCATGGCAAGTCTACTCTAAACTAGCAAGTAAGATGGGCCAGGATTTACCCTTTGGGACTAGGGGCAAGTGCCACTGCACAGTTCACATCCATACGGTTACAATCCTTTCATCTCCAGAACAAGCTCACCTCATCCATACTGCTCACTGGGCCATGCCATCCCCAGATTGTTCCTGGCAAATGTCTAAGCACCAGCTGGTAGCAGCCAGTGCCCTGCCAGAAAGTGTCTGCACAACTAAATAGTTGGAGTGGGCAGTGCCCAACTCTTTTTAATTGACTAGCACAGAAACAGCCAAGAAGGCAAGGTGGGATGATGCCACCTAACAGCTGAATGCTGTCTGTACCCCACAGGGCAGCACAGACAGATGCCACTTCACCTTGCAGGGACTTCCCTGGACATCTATACCTCTAGCACTAGTTATCAAGAGTTAAATTCAGAAGACAGAAGGACAAAAAGACCAAATATATCCTTCTCTTGCACTGCCTATTTCATCTGCCAGTCAGCTGTGGAGATAGGAAGCTTCATATGACCATGCAAACCCAGTAATGTTCTGTAATGTTCTTCCACCTCAGAAAGGGATCTATTCTTGTGTGAAAGAACAAATAAATTAAAGTAATTGTTTTATGGTGTCTTTCCAATGGAATGTTTCATTTCTTGGCAACTGTGTTTATATATGCCTAGTACTACATTCATCTGAACATAGTTATCAGTTGCAGAGGTATCAGATATATTAAGGGGGGAAAAATTAATTCAAGATAAACACAAGAGGTATGGGTTTAAACTGGAAGAGGGGAGATTTAAACTGGATGTTAGGAGGAAGTTGTTTGGAGTGAGGGTGGTGAGACACTGGCACAGGTTGCCCAGGGAGGTTGTGAGCACAGAAGCACAGAATGTGATCAAAGATCACATTCTGTGCTTCTGTGCTCCACAACCTCCCTGGAGGTGCTCAGGACCAGGTTGGGCGAGGCCTTGAGTGACCTGTACTAGTGGGAGGTGTCCCTGCCTATGGCAGGGGGTTGGAACTAGATGGTCTTTGAGGTCCCTTCCAACCTTACCATTCTATGATTCTATGAAATAACAAACCTGATAAGACCCTAGGAAAATTCTGTTGAGTTTGAGTTTTTTTTCACAATCATTCACTCTGCTTCTTCTGGTTTTTCTTTAAAGCTGATTTTAAATTTTATGTGCTGGGCATAACATTCACCTTTTGACATGTTTTGGACTTTAAATCCATATTTAACCAGCTGACTGTTTTATGAGGATACCCTGCATTGCCAAAAGAGATGTAAAAAGCCAGTGTTTTGTAAAATATCTGTCACTTGTTCAAGCTGTCTAAAGAATGTACCTGCTTAACTGATAAGTATCCCTGTTCAACTGCCTTGTTGCTTATTTTGAATGTTGTGACATGCTCATGAGCTGTACTTTACCTCCTGGTTATGCATACACAACACTTGACTTTAAAAGGCCTCAAATCTATCTGGCACTGTAATGTTCTTTGTTGAAGCTGTAGTCAACAGAGTGCAGCTGGATCCTGAAAAATGGGTTTTCATCTGCATATTTATAACAGGTATTACATAAAAGGCTTTGTGATCTATAGTTCAAAATCTGTGAATAGCAGAGGCCTCTCGAGCATAACCTGTCAGTAAAAAAAAAACCAGCTAAATGCCATGCATCATTGTAGCCTCTCAGGCTATGTTTGAGGAGAGAAAATACAGAGCTGCTTAAAGAGCTGATCCCATTCGATTAAAAATAATTAAATAAAATCATCACCTTCTTGGTAGCTGCTTTGTATGTGATGCTGATGACAAAGTTCCTGCTACAGAAATAATATCAGTCTATGTCCTGTCACCACCAAGCTCTAATTTAATATCAGTCTATGTCCTATCACCACCAAGCTCTAATTTAGTATCAGTCTATGTCCTATCACCACCAAGCCCTAATTTAATATCAGTCTATGTCCTATCACCACCAAGCTCTAATTTAATTGTGCTGATGCAAACGCATAAATTCAGCAATGTCTCAGAGGCTGCTTGTGCTATGCACAAATACACACACAGAAATTTCCTTGGCTTTCATTTGAATCAGGATATGCAAACTACTCTATGCCAGCCATTTATTTTAGTTAATGTCAAGGAAATCACACTAGGAAAAGATTTTGTACTCGTTACCCCCGTTCTTAAAAGACACAAATAATTTGAACCCAGACTAAATAGAATTAAATGGAACAGAATCTTAACAGAAACTGTAACATTGGCAATACATTTTTTTATATAACCCAGGAGAAGGCATATGCTTGCATTTTAAAAGACACTTAAGTGCACTGCTTGACTGTGTCCTTAAAGGATAACACTGTGTAAGTTTCTAAACCAGTTAAAGATGCTCTTTACATGCAGATGTATTTTAAATAGCTTCCATCAATAACAAGCTGAGATATTGTGTGTCTTTATTAAAGAATGATTCATCTGCTGACTACAACTGCCAGAGAATGGACAATTAAACTGCAGAATACCCTTTTTCTTGTCTTCTCCTTTAGAAAGGGTCTTATGACTGTGTAGAGGGCATGGATATACCACGGCTGATTGACGAAATGTATTCCTCCAAACCGAGCTGGAAAACTGTCCTGTGTGTCAAAAACAAAGAGATACAACATGAGCTGACTCTTAACACAAGTTGGGTACACATATTATTATTATTATTATTATCATCATCATCATCATAGAATCATAGAATCATAGAATGGTAAAGTTGGAAGGGACCTCAAGGATCATCTAGTGCCAACCCCCTGCCATAGGCAGGGACACCTCCCACTAGCACAGGTCACTCAAGGCCTCGTCCAACTTGGCCTTGAACACCTCCAGGGAGGGAGCAGCCACAACCTCCCTGGGCAACCTGTGCCAGGGTCTCACCACCCTCACTGCAAACAACTTCCTCCTAACATCCAGTCTAAATCTCCCCTCTGCCAGTTTAAACCCATTGCCCCTAGCCCTGTCATTGCAAGACCTTGTCAATAGTCCCTCCCCAGCCTTCCTGTAGGCCCCCTTCAGATATTGGAAGGCTCCTATAAGGTCTCCTGGAAGCCTTCTCTTCTCAGGCTGCAGAGCCCCAACTCTCTCAGCCTGTTCTCATAGGAGAGCTGCTGCAGCCCTCTGATCATCACCATCATTATATTTTAACCTGAATGCTTTTAGTTTAATAATAAACCTGAAATAAGAAGAAACATTCTTCAAAACTCCATCCTCTCAGCTGAGTTCCAACCTTCCACACCTGAGCAGCAACACACCCTGGACAGAGTGATGAGGAAGTGTGCTACAGTATTCAAGTAAAGGCATGGTACTTGTAACCTCCAGAAAAGCTTTGAACATACATGGTTTGCCCATTATCCCTCTATGTAATATATTTTTCTTTTCCCCACTTCTACAGAATTTACTCATTTTTCATTTCAACCATCTCAACTCCTCTAGTGTTGCTGAAAAGCACTAGAAATGTTCCTCTTGTTTCCACCTTAAAAAGAAAGTGTAAAGCTAAGTTACCATTCAAGATGTCTCCAATATTACCCATATTTCATAGAACTAAGAATGCATTAAACATTAAGCATAAACTGTAATGCAATATCTATGACAGTAATTCTTGTCACATAGTCAGGGACCTTCTGGGACCTTAAATCTAAGGACAGGATATCCATATTGAAGCAATGACTTCTGTTTTTCAGTTGCTGAATAACACAAGGGGCAGACAACTCACTAGGAAAGATTCTGATCAGCATTTTCAATTTCTGAGTCAAGAGAATATGCCAGAAGGTTTGGCAGTTTGAAGAGGGCAGCCACTCTGTCCTGGAAGCTGGAGTACTGTGTACAGTTCTGGATCCCCCAGCACAGGAAGGACATGGAACTGTTGGAGCAGGTCCAGAGGAGGCCATGAAGATGCTCAGAGGGCTGCAGCAGCTCTGCTATGAGGACAGGCTGAGAGAGTTGGGGCTCTGCAGCCTGGAGAACAGAAAACTTCCAGGAGACCTTAGAGTAACCTTCCAGTATCTGAAGGGGGTTACAGGAAGGCTGGGAAGGGACTATTGACAAGGTCTTGCAATGACAGGACAAGGGGCAATGGGTTTGAACTGGCAGAGGGGAGATTTAGACTGGATGTTAGGAGGAAGTTGTTTGCAGTGAGGGTGGTGAGACACTGGCACAGGTTGCCCAGGGAGGTTGTGGTTGCTCCCTCCCTGGAGGTGTTCAAGGCCAGGTTGGAAGAGGCCTTGAGTGACCTGTTCTAGTGGGAGGTGTCCCTGCCTATGGCAGAGGGTTGGAACTGGATGATCTTTGAGGTCCCTTCCAACCTTACCATTCTATGATTTCTATTGCCGTATTCATCATCTGCCCTCATTTTGTCTTTGCCTGATTGATCATACACACACAAACAATGCAAGAAGCTGCTTCTGTCCCCTGCATTGTAGTTACAACACTGAACAAGGATGCAAGAGGTGCAAAGTGGCTTGTAAACTGATGTGGTCTGCATCAGTGGGACCAGAGGTTCAAAAGCTTAGTTGAGGTACTGTGCAAATGGACATTTTGCCTTCTCTGCAGCCATAGAGAAGCATCCAGCAGATGTAATCTACAAAGCATCATTTGAAGAATATTGATTTTAGGTCATACAGCACACAGTAAAACAATAGCCAGGAGAAAATCATAAGCTATATCAACTAATCCAAGGCTGTCAGATAAGGAAGGCAGGAAGTGTAGGAAGGAAATCTTTCATGAAATGGTTCAGACAGGAATATAGTTTGAGCAAGTGCACGTGCCAAGAAGCTTCCTTAGTTCTGTGAACATCTACAGACCTGTGGCAATAATGAAGCCTGAAGAGGTCACTTGCTCCTTTCAAAACTACCATTCAAATACTGGCAGGCAGTCCTAATCAGGGAGGTCTTTGTATTAGAGGGCCACCTGCCTCCAAATTGCAACAGCCTGGTGGATTACAGGATGAAATACTTTGAACCCAGGAGGCAATGCCTTAACAATAATCTATAGGGAGGATGACAGCTACAACTCACCACTAACACCCAGTTGGCCACAGCCACTGCAATTGAGAGTCTATTTCACAGAGTTTCTCCAAACATCTGATTAACAACAGCTCTGAAATAAAACAATCCTGCTAAAAGATTGTGCTACAGCAGCCTCATCTTGCTAAATGCCCAGTTTCTGTCAGCGCTGCCTAAATGTCAGGCAGGATGGTTGATAATTTGACATGTAATTCACTCTGTTCAGTGTCATAAATCCCCACACACCATTACCAGAACACGACCTCTGCCGTACAAAAGGTAGTAAATTATGTCCCTCTCACAGCAATCCAATGAATCCATTAGGAAGGATAAATAACTGGATGACACCTTAACCTTTAGTAGCAGGAGATACCATTCACTCACAGAGGTTTATCCTGGCTGCACATCTGGTGCAGCATGCTGTGTGCCAGGCACAAAGCAGCACACACTAAAGCTGCAGAAGATACCTTCTGCTGGTTTCATCTCAATGTCTTTGAAGAAATGTCTTTCATGCATGTCTTGATGTCTTTAAGGCTCCTTCTCTAGAGACTTTCAAAACCTCCTGTGCTGGTTTGAAGCTAATTGGAATATTTTTATGAAAAGAATTATATTATAGGCTGTGAAAAGCAAACATTGGTGATGTCTGCTTCACTCATAGGCTTGCTGAGATGTATAAGAACTGGACACAAACACAGATAACACAGAGAGAGAGTCTCGGTTTTGTCCTCTGGCCTCTCTGCTAACCTAACTAACCACTCTCCTTCCAAACCCCCTTGGCCAATCCTCCAAACTCACCTTTGTGTAAGGCAGACTCTGGGGTAAGGTAGAGGGGTGGGAAGAAGGTGGAAGGGTGATTGGGAGCCCAGACTCTGATCTCTAAGAGGGGTATTGTGCTTCTGTATTACCTTTAACTTGTATGTATCTGTAACTATTCCTGTGTATATCTCTGCTTGTACATTGTGCTAAGCTGTAAATAGAGCTTCAGTCCTTAACTTCCAGCTGGCTGAGTCTAGTCTGGGGGATTTTATAAAGTGTGTGTGTGTGTGTGTGAACTCCCAAACAATCATACTTCCCTGCACGCATCCCTGTGCACCATGCTGTAGGTGAACCTGCTTTAGCAAAGAGGTTGGACTAGATGATCTCCAGAGGTCCCTTCCAACCTCCACCATTCTGTGGTATCTTCAGAGTTAACTCCGGAATAGTAACTCTGGAGTAGTAACTCTGTTAAACCTCATGAGGATCAAACACCTTTTACAGTGCAGGCACTACAGAAGACAGCAAAGCCACTTCTGGCTGCAGGCCTTCTTGCAGGAGTTGATAAGATTTTAAATGAATACAAGTGCCCCAAAATTTACACAAGTTATGAAAGGTTTGTTCTTCGTTGCTCAGAAAGCATCTCACACAGAAACTGAAGACAATCTGTGAATGAGAAGATCTCAACAGGCAAACAGCCATGAACACACAGAGATTGAAAGCAGACAGCCAAAGGTGTTTGTACTCTACTGTGGGCTCAGAATGAATGACTTGTCAATACATAAAGATAAAAAAATTCTAGCAAATAAAAAGAGCATCTTTGGAAAGTACAACTTTGACAATTCCATTATAGAATCATAGAATTATAGAATGGTTTAGGTTGGAAGGGACCTCAAATATCATCTAGTTCCAACCCCTCACCATAGGCAGGGACAATATTTCCATGGAGGGTCATGAATGTATGTGGGATGATCCTCAATTACAAGATGCCATTTGATATTAAGAGAATTTGTCTCAGTGTTTTTCACCAACTCAGAAGTGACTAGAGAAGTGAGTGAACTGAGATGCCCAGATTCAGGAGCACTTCCTTAGGTGTAATTAGGAACCCCTGAAATTTGGGCCCAGAGAGAGAAAAGGTGATTTGGTCAGAATGATCCTGCATCATTGGGATGGTTTGGGATGGTNTTTTTTTTTAATTAAAATATTCCAGTTAGCCTCAAACCAGCACAATCATACACTAGAATTCAAAAGCTGCTGATTGCAGATCCAAAACTTAGTCTTGACAGCACCTGGTGACAAAATAAAACAGTGGAATAAGCAACTACAGCTGCTGGAGAAACAGGTGTCTGAAGGTTTTCTGGCTCTTCTCAGACATAGCTGCCTTCCACATGGGGATTTGCCAGGCAGATGGTCATCCCACACAAACAGCAGGTAGACATTTCTTCCAAATCACTGATTCTTACAGGGTTTTATGTAGATGGAGTCAGAAGCGTGGGGGCAGTCACAACTGCCTCTGCAGGTGTATTGCACCTGGGCAGAAAAGCTGTCCCCCAGGAGCCACAGGAATTCTAAGGGAAAGGAATCCCATCCAGAGAGCAGTAAGAAATGGAGATCAGGCACCAAGTGCACTGTGCATTGGACTGGGAAAGTGATAAATCTGATGGGGCTTACACATGACAATCAGCAGTGGGGTGCCAAGGAAGAGGCAGAGCTCACTGCTGTTTGCAGGACTGGGGCACTACCATTGCAAGGCACAAGCTGACCTCTCCTCTAACGTTCAGAAGCCAGTGCTGGAGAATGTGCTGGTTGGAGGCTAATTGGAATATTTTAATGAGAGAAACTAGAACATTGGCTGTGAAAAGAAAATCATAATGAAGTCTACCTCACTCATTGCTTTGGCTTAGGGATATAAAATCAAGAACACAAAGATAGGTCAGTCTCTGGCTGCTGCTGTCTGCTTCACTATCTCTGTCTGGACCTGCATAACTCGAACTAATAATTTCTTTCTTCTAGCCTCTTGCCAACCTTTTCCAGCTCTCCCTGCATGTAAGGGGGATTCTGAGATAAGAGAGGGGGTGGAAAGAAGGTGGAAGGTTGGTCAGGAGCCCTCTTGGGCACTCTGGCTGCTCGGGATGGGTTTCGTATTTCTGTATAACTTTTAACTTGCATATTGTTGTACATAGCTGTAAATATCTGTATATATTGTATATATATGACTGTAAATTGTGCCATGCTGTAAATATAAAGCTTCATTCCTTAACTTCCAGATAGCTGAGTTAATCTGGTGCATTCCTAGCTGGAGGGGGCACAGGTATCACAGTATCACAGTATAAGCAAGGTTGGAAGAGACCTCAAAGATCATCAAGTCCAACCCATTACCACAGACCTCGAGACTAGACCATGGCACCAAGTGCCACGTCCAAACGTGCCTTGAACACCTCCAGGGACAGTGACTCCACCACCTCCCTGGGTAGCCCATTCCAGTGGGGAATGACTCTCTCAGTGAAGAACTTTCTCCTCACCTCCAGCCTAAACTTCCCCTGGTGCAGCTTGAGACTGTGTCCTCTTGTTCTGGTGCTGGTTGCCTGAGAGAAGAAAGCAACCTAAACTCCCAAACCTGCACAGAGAATGAGCCCTACCTCACTGAGCTTACATCTCTGATGGCACAGTTCTGCTCACTCACAGCACAGTATTTTTTTCCTCTCTGCCATACATGATTCATACAACCTGTCCCCATAAGCTTCCTCTCCAAAGACCCAGTTGCTGTTGTCTACAGCCACCCACCCCTGGCACATGCTAAGAAGCCAAGGTTCTACTTGATGGGCATCACATCCCACGTGTGCTAGGCTTGGCCATCATCTGAGACAGCCCTCAGGGTTTTGTAGAGGGTTCTGCTCTCTGCTGTGGCCAGCAGAAACACTCACAGCAGATGTAATAACAATAAAACCAGTACCTGGCATTTTCCACAGTACCTAAAAGAGAAAAGTGCCAAATTTCTACTGAAAATCAGTGTAAGTCTTCTTGGTGTCAGAACTGTTATTATAAAGATAATATAAATGGTCCATGTTTATCATTGTTCTCAAACATTAAAAACATCTTAAAGCTTACACATTAAAAACATCTTAAAGCTGTTCCTTCTTTATTGTGTTTAGACTCAAACTTCTGAAGTCTACTTCTAAATAATCAGTCCAATCAGCTGAAATCAGTACTGGAGTCAACATTGTTTGCACAGCTCTTAGAGGTGCAGTCTTAGAAGCTGCTGGGATCACAGTGTGCCCAGAGGTGCACTGGCAGCTCAGCCACACCAGGGCTCACAAGTGTGCCGCATGTCACCTGTACAAATCCTGTCTGGATGTGCTTTGCCACATGCTAACACTGCAAGAGTGTTTGGTCATTAGGCTCTCGAGGCTGGCTGGGGGTCTGTGCTGTCCTAATGGGCAGTGAAATTGTTTATGTGGCCAGTCTAGAAGCATCCTTCAGAGGACTGTCTAGACAAATACAGTGAACACACTCACACACTTCACTTAAAGGTGTGCTTCAGTGCTGTGATGAGTTCAGGCCATAGCACCTGCAGGCAACAAGAAGCTACAGAATCAAAGATATGAAAATTGTACCTAACAAAAACTGCAAGTTCAAAGATAGCATATTAAATTATTAATATCTGAAATGTGGCTTAAGAATTATTCCTGTAGACAATAAGTTCAGGACTCCTCCAGCTATTCCGAAAAATCAAGCACTCAGGGACAAGAGAAAAGTAATTATTATGATGAATCAAAATAATATTTTCATGATGGAAAGCCCCACTAAAAAGACACTAAAACATTCTGTCTGATGCAAGATGTAGCATGACTAGACCTAATTTTTAGTATGCTAAAAAGGAAACTATAGAAAATCACAGAAAGAAAAGGCTCTGATTAGAAGGAATATTTCACTTCCTTAGTACTCCAGGAGTTGAATTACCAAAAGGAACCCAGAGCCATTGCCTTCTACATCAGGAAAGCAAACCCAAGCCTTGCTCCAGACTGTAACCCAAGGACACCCACACAAATTAGAAGCTCACCATGAGCTCCCTGGAGGTGTTCAAGGCAGGTTTGGACGTGGCACTTGGTGCCATGGTCTAGTCTCAAGATCTGTGGTAGTGGATTGGACTTGATGATCTTTGAGGTCTCTTCCAACCTTGGTGATACTGTGATACTGTGATACTGTGAATACAGCAAGGCTGGGAGGTAGTAAACAGCTTTGAACCATCAGACCAGAAGTTTGAGGGGGGAATAAGCAACCTAACTCATTTTGAGACAAAGATTGCTAAATTATACAGATGCTACGATTCAGGTTGTCCAAAACAACAGGAGACTTCACCTCTGTCCCTCTGTGTTAAAGCTCTTTGAGGTTTGGATTCAAAGACATTTTTAAACCTCAATGGTGGTAAAATTTGGCTGGAGCCTTTCAAAAGCTGCTCTGTGGCACTGCAATTTGCTTCTCTCCCAGCTCAAGCTTTTCATTTTTATTAAACAATGTTAAACCACTTCTAAGACAAACAAAAAGTGCCCAAATAAATTTCTGCTACTGTGTTCAACCAAAAAGAGCACTACCTAAAGGCAAATTAACATCATTCAGTGACATCCCTACAAAATAAGATTTAATTATCTAGAACTGGATGTTGTCATTTTGCTAAGAACACATTGAAGCAATTTGACTTTTGGCAGTCTTCCTTTTCATTTCTATTAGTCATTTTATCTTACAGCTCACACAGAAAGATGTTAGATTGAATGAGATGAGAACAGAGAGAGATGGTATCCATCCAGTGAGAATATTGCTCTTTTTATTGAAGTATCTGGTTTAATTTCAAATCATCTTCCATCTTTCATTTCAATATGTTACTCATGAAAAAATTATATATTGTTGAAATTCAATTAAGGGGGCAGGGACTTAAAAGCCTCTGACCACATGTTTATATAGAAATATAACAAAATAAAAGATCTATGTAGATTTTGTGCTCCAACTATTCAGATAAAAGGCTCAGATCTCTCCTCTATTTAATTCAGTGGGCTCTATAAAGAAAATATTTTGTAAAAAAAACTCTCATTTTCATTGGAAATTATTTTTGCAAATGAACTTCAAGAGATTTTGGTCCAATGCTTTTAGAAAGTTTTAATCATAAATCGTATCAAATTCCTTTAGCAATTTTTGCTCATTTTGACAAGGGCTTAGGGTTTTGTATCATTATTTCCTTGGCTCATTTATTTAGTTTGAACCTGGAAAAATGAAGGCTTTGAATTTTAAAGAGAAAAATTAAAAATGCTGTTTTCCAAGGACAAGTCTGTCTTTGACTACCAACACACTCTCTCTCAATTTCAAGCAATGTTTCATGTGGAATATGAGGTATTAAAAAGGGGGGGGAAACAGCATGATCATAGAATCATGGAATTGTCAGGATTGGAAAGGACCTCAAAGATCATCTAGCTCTAACCCCCCTGCCTGGGCAGGGACACCTCACACTAGATCAGGTTGCTCAGAGCCACATCCAACCTGGCCTCAAAGACCTCCAGGAATGAGGCTTCCACCACCTCCCTGGGCAACCCCTTCCAGGGTCTCACCACCCTCATGCTGAAGAACTTCTTCCTAACATCCAATCTGAATCTACCCATTTCTAGTTTTGCTCCATTCCCCCCAGTCCTATCACTTGACATCCTAAAAAGTCCCTCCCCAGCTTTTTTGAAGCCCTCTTCAGATACTGGAAGGCCACAATAAGGTCTCCTGAGAGCCTTCTCTTCTCCAGACTGAACAACTCCAACTCTCAGTCTGTCTCCATAGCAGAGGAGCTGTTTTCCAAATTGGCAGAGGCAGAAAAACAGTTCTTCTCTTCTTGTGATGAAAATCATCCTTTACAATAGGCAGTTATCAGATGGTGATTTCTTCTATGGAAATTCCCATACAGGGGGAAATATAAAATCTATTTTCTAGGCAGCTTGTGAATGTCTTACAAGATTAAGATTACAGAAAAAAGGGAGAAAACACTCCTGCAAACTGCTATGCATAAATATAGTAACAATACTTTCATTATGCTGGTGGGATAAAAATAAGGCAGGGAACTCATAAAAATGCCATTCTCAAATTCCCAAAGGCAGGAATTCTTCAGCCAAAGACTGTATAGGTGGAGATAAAGTGCCACACCAGCATCTCCATCTCTGTTTGTACCACCCTCGTCCTGAAGTCACCCTCTTCTAGTCAGTGAGGCTGTTTTGATGCCCAAACAGCCCTTGGTCTCTGCTGAAACCACCGACCACAGGATTGCTGTCATGATGCTTCTCATCATGCAGAAAGCCTCCCAGAGCCTTGGGGACATTTCAAAGAGGAGCATCAGCAGCTATCAGATACCACTTCTCCCTCTTCTTGTGCCAGACCACTTTCAAATGTGAGTGGGCTAAATAGCACCTCATCTAGAATTGCCTTAGGGGGGGCTACACTTATTTGTTCTGGTTTATTCAACCAAAATGTGAGCTCTTGTGCTATCTCATAGCAGAAGGAAGGAAAGGAAACCTCAGGATAATGTTAAGACAAAGACTGAAAGAAACAGTGACAAGGCAAAAGCCATAGAAACAAGACAGACATGAGGAGCAGAGGAAAACAGGAGAGATTAAAATTAATTCAAGGAGGGATATAGAGGACTTACTACAATATGACAGAGAAATATATACTGTTCATTTTCTAGACTCTCTTCAAAATTTGCCCAGAAAGGAAGGGAAAGAGAAATATGAACTATTTCCACATGGAGGATCCAGGTTTGACAACCACACACCAAGCCCAGTTTTGCAGACCTAAATGCAAAAAGAGCAAGTAAATGCCAAACCTTATGCCTGCCATATAATCCTGCATAACATCCCAACTGGCAGTTTCCCAGAAGACTCAGAGCCAACCTATGGATTTTTAAGTCTGGATTGGCTTCGGCTAAAATGCACAAGAAGCCACATGTGAGGTGATCATCCTTAGTGGTGTATCAGTACCTCTGTCCAGGACACACAGGTCTGCAAGCAGACAGGGTGAGCAGACACTGCACAGGGGCAAACCTCCCAGTTTCTCTGTTGTGGCAGCTTTCACACAGCATCATGTAGCTTTGCAGTGGCAACAAAGAGCTGTGTTAAAAGATATCAACTCTCCAACCAGAATATTCACTTTCCCTTCGCTGGAAATGGAGAACTTCTGAACTGTTGCCTACAATTCATAGAATCATAGAATGGTAAGGTTGGAAGGGACCTCAAGGATCATCTAGTTCCAACCCCCTGNCGGGCAGAATCCCTTCCCTTGCTAATTCTATTAGCCCAAAGTCCCTCAAAAATGCAGCTCTGGGTTTCAGACAGGGTGCATTGACATTGGATTGCTGTTTAATCTGTTTCAACCTACAATAATACAATAGAATGAAAACTGTAGTGATTCAAGCTCTTTCATGAGCCATATGTTTCCTCATACTATGAGGAATCAATCTCCATCACTGCAGTAGGCACTAAGAGCAATAATAGTTTTAGCCATCCAATTTTAATCTGTCAGTCCATGCAAATGAGAGTCCTGAGAATCGAACTGAACTGTAAAATTGGAGGGATAGTGATTTAAGAAGAAATCAGCTGAGGACAGCCACTGAGATCTAGAATGCAGCATAATTAAGCTTGAAATTACTGGGGAAATTGAATGACTGAGTTGAGATCCATTAATAAGTATTATATTTTATTAAAAGTAGAGGTATCATGAACTATGCAGCATACAAATTTTCAAAAGGTCAGCTCCCAGCAGCACAAAACTATTTCCAGCTCCAAAAAGCATTCAAATGTCTTTGTCATAGTACAGAATGGAGATTCATTTCAGCCTTTTGGCTTCAAGAAAGCTTCCATCTGAATTGCTCAGCTCCATTTTATCTCTATAGAGGTGCTTGTATAGATACAGTTTCCTAAGAGGTAATTCCACCTTCACTTCCCTCTTCTGCACTCCTGAATGGCTGCTGGTAACATGAACAGAGAAAATTCTCCTGGGAGCTCAGGGAATTTCAATATTGTCTGAGGGAGAATTTATCATTCTGGTTATGACTCTGGGAGGATCGTAAATCACTGTTGTTGAATTCTAACTCAGACATCAATCCCCCATCTCTTTAAAGCCATATAAACATGGTTTTCTCTCTGTTAGCTGCTACAGAGGAAACCCTGCCAGTTACAAACAGAAACTCACAACAGCAAATAATTGTTTAGCATACATATCTTGGACAAGCTGTGGTGGTTCTGGGCATCACCTGCCCCCCGCCACACGCAAGGATTCACCCAGACTAAACTCAGCCAGCTGGAAGTTGAGGAATGAAGCTTTGTATATTTACAGCTTAGCACAATTTACAAGCATAGATATAAAATATATTACAGATATTTACAACTATATACAGTAATATACAAGTCCAAAGTAACACAGAAATACAAGACCCCTCCCAGCAGTCAGAGTGCCCAGGAGGGGCTCCCAACCATCCTTCCACCTTCTTTCCACCCCCTCCCTTATCTCAGAATCTCCTTTACATGCAAGGTGGTCTGGAAAGGTCAGCAAGAGGTGTTAGAAGCAAAATGATTAGTTGGAAATGTGCAGGTGCAGGCAGAAAAGTTAATAAGGCAAAATCCAGGCAGAGACTGACTTATGTTTGTGTCCTTGCTTTTGTATGTCCCAGCAGAGCAAATGGGTAATATAGACATCACCTTATTTTCTTTTCACAGCCAATGATCTAATTTCTCTCATTAAAATATTCCAATTGTGCCAGTAATGAAGAAATGTCATGGTAATGTCTATCCTAAAAATCACACTTTGGGAACTCTTGAAAATTCATATCCAAGGAGTTGGAAGATCAAAATTGGAAATGCAGATCCTTTCTTGATAAAAGTGGAACCCATGTGAATCTCTTCTCAGCAAAAGAAAGTATCTGTAGCCACAGTCCACATTATATTGATACTCACAGAGAAGAACTGGACTCTGGAACCATTGGAGCACTGGGTTCAGTGCTTTGTTCCTTGGACAGGGAGCAGACAGGGAGCATGCCCAGAAAAGAGCCATGACAATGGCTAAGAAACCAGAGCATCTCTCATGCGAGCAGAGGCCAAGAGATGTGTGAATGTCTAGAGAAAGCTCAGGNTCTAGTGTGAGGTGTCCCTGCCCATGGCAGGGGGGTTGGAACTGGATGATCCTTGTGGTCCCTTCCAACCCTGACTGATTCTATGATTCTGATAAGAAGGCAGAGGCAGGCTTTTTTCAGCAGTGATCAGTGACTGGACCAAAAGGAATGGATATAAATCAAAACACAGGAGGGTTGTTCTGAACATAAGAAAACCATGTGAGAGAGCACAGTTCTGAACAAGTCAGACTGATGAAAAAATACAAAGTCACTGAGATCATATGAAGTCTCTGTAGATGGTATTTTCCAAAAAAACCACTTCACTTCCCAAAGCTGTGCTATTTCTGAGGTTCACCATCAGCCAAAGCAGCTAATATGATAGACTTTTCAAACTGAATAAAAACCTGCATTTCAGATAGATGTCACAGACTCAGGCTGCTTGAGATCACTCACCTTTTCATCACAAGCAACTGCCAAGGTGTGCACAGCTTACTTCTCCTAACCAAAGGCTCAACATACTTCAAAACTCTGAGGCTTCATGTATCACACTCTCTGAACCAGCACTGACAAAACACAGCCACTGTCGAGCTGTGCACAACAAGGAACAGGCTCAGCTTCCACAGGCTGGGAGCTGGCTGCTCCCCCAGCCCTGGCTCCACAGCCCCCTGCAAACCCAGCTTTTCAGAACTGCCACAGAGGGCAAGGCAGGCAGCCCACAGACCAGGGAGATCCTGCAGCACTCAGATTAACTCAGTTCATTAACAAAACCTCCAGAAATTATTTTTTTTCCATTTTGAGACTGACTACTGCTGTGCTATGCTCTTGGCTCTACCAACCTAGTAAAGGGCAGTTCATGGATTCATAGATTCACAGAACAGTTTGGGTCAGAACGAACCTTTGAAGATCATCCAGATCCAACTCCCCTGACATGGACAAGGACACCTTCCACTAGACCAGGTTGCTCAAGGCCTCATCCAACCTGGCCTTGAACACATCCAGAGGTCATCCACAACCTCCCTGGGCAACCTGTTCCCAGTGTCTCACCACCCTCACTGTAAAGAATTTCTTTCTAATCTCCAGTCTAAATCCTCTCTCCTCAAGCTTCAGTCCATTCCTTCCTGTCCCATCACTACAAGCCCTTGTAAAAAGTCCCTTTTCAGCTTTCTTGTGGGCCCTGGACAGGTACTTGAAGGCCACTCTAAGGTGTCCCCAAAAGTTTGTCTTTTTCCAAGTGCAGGTTTGTATAACAAAAAATGTTGCTGTTGTTTGTAACTGCAGTTTGCAAAACATTTGCTGCTCTACTCTTAAAATGTTATTCAAATTGTAGCATCTCAAGTCTGATGCAGTATACTAAACCAGCATAATCTACTTTCCACAGGCAGCTTAAGAGTGTGCACAAAAACATCCCAGTTCCTTTCCCTTCTTTTCTGCTTTTCTGACTTGGCCATCTTCCGATTCGCTGCCCTCATGGCTTCAATTTTCTGCTTTCTTATATTCCTGTCACTCCAGTGTTAGTGGTTGATGCTAACAGGAGAATTAAATCCCAGTACAGGGACGATGACATATGGCATGCCTGAAAGGATTTAATGCAGGCAGAACCATCCTGATGGCTGTCACTTGCAACCATACTCTGCACCATGCCACCCAGCACATACATGCTATTAGTGACACAGCTGTGCAGCCGCCATCCACTCGTCAGTCATGCTTCAGCTCCAAACATCCCTGCTGTGGCCACTCCCTGTACCTCTAGAGGAGCCTGAAAATACAGAGCACTTCAGGGAGACTGTCATTAAACCTTAAAAAAGCTTCTACCCTTGCTTGACTGAACAGTCAGAAGTCATTCCTCAGCCACAAAGAAAAGTGATGTATGACAAGCTGAAGCAAAATGAGAGGCAGTGTTAATGTGAGCAGACATGGCCTTTTCCAACCTGGCCCCTCACAAAGGGGTGCAGCTGTTGAGGGTGTATGCAGAGCATGCCACAAAGCTCTCTCACCTCTAGAAAAAAAAAGAAAAATAGCTCAAGCAAGTAAAATCTTCTGTCACACTAACAGGTGTGGGGTCACAGCAAGACAGAAATGCAGATCCAAGGTGGACAACATTTGCTAGACTTTGCTGCCAATGAACGGAACTGCACCAAAATTTAAAAGAAAAAAAGCATCAAGCAGAGTGTGTGTGTGTCTGGACCTAAAAATCATTAAGCCCCAAACATTAAATTAATCTCTTAAATAATTTGTTACCATGCATAATCTGTCAGTTTCCAGTAGTCTATTCACTTTCATTTAAAACAGATTTAAGAACTCAGACTATCAACATAGGACAAAAAAAAAAAAAAAAAAAAAAAAAAAAAAAAAAAAAAAAAAAAAAAAAAGAAGCCATTTCCAATCTAGGAACCAGAATAAGTTCTTTGTGTCCTACTGGTAGATCAATTATCTTTCAGAGCTGCTGCTGCTTGGCTTTTAATCCACATTAGTTCATAGACCTTGAGCAAATTTGCTGTTACCATATTAAAAAGGGAAAGCACTAGAATAAGCTACACAGAAAAGAAAGGGCAGAAAAGAGGAAAACAAATCAAGCAAGGGGCCAATTAATCAGCCAAATGCTGACAACAGAAAGACAGGCTACCTACTGCCAGCACGCAGGGAGATGTGAATTGCACAGATAATTCATTTAAATTTCCTTAAATGTAATAAATCCAACTTGCAATAACTGTAAGTTTTAATATGTTGCATTGTTACCTTTCTTTTTGGCAATTCAGGCAAAGAAATCTGCTGCTGTGTATGTTATGTGTATGTTGTGGTGCTATAGATCTACAATACTTGTTCTCAGCCTGAATGAACATTTCCAGCCACACTTGAGATGTCAGATACCAGCTGTATGCTCAGCCATTGAAACATCCTGGCTGTGTATTTACTGAAACAGATGATTGAAAGCACTACTCCAGTCAGCTTTTTTTTTGCTCATTTTGGAACCTGGTTGATAAATCTTCACACAAAACTGAAGTATTAAAAAAAAAAACCAAAAAAATCTTCCATTTTCTGAACCCAAATTCCTGCATGATCATATCCACTACAGCCCTTCAGCACTAAAATTAAAAGCAGCATGAATATTTAAGTGTTTTGTGATAAGAATGCAGTTGCTAAATCTGCCAGTATACAAAAAAGCAAAGGCAGCCTTAAAATTTGAGTCCACTGTAATACAGGAAGGAAGGGAGGAAGATGTAAAAATAAAAGGGGGAAATTATCTCAAAATGCTTGCTAGCTATTTCTGCTGCCCTAGGAGCTGTAGTTTGAGTGCTCTAAGGTTCCATTTCCTTACAAAGGCAATGTTATTTGGTTGGAATATTTTTTTCTGCATTACACAGTAGTCTCTCCTGGAGACAGGAACAAATACAGCTTAGAAGTAAATGGGGACGTGAGGTGTCTGAATGCTCCACTCAACACTGGCAGCCTACCCCAAATGAAACATTTCAGTTCTGCACCATTTGATACTTGTCTATGGAAAGAAGTCTCCAGAAGCCAGACACTTCACATCAACATTTTCATTTAGTCTTCATGAAAAATGTGTGACTCTTCTTAGAAAGGTTGTAGTGCTAAAGGTTATAATGGCTTCTGCCTACATTTTTTAAATAGCTACAGTGCCCTTGGGTTTGTGCCTATGAATGCAGCACCTTGGAGCTATACTGACAGATTCCACTCTGATATTTCTCATGATGATACAAAATGCAAGCTAACACCAGCACCAGAAATTGAATTTCATGCAGATCTGATGCAGAGAATTGTGTGATGCCATAAATCACAGCCAAGCACTATCTGTGTGTCCCAAGACACCCTCAGTATTCAAACAGATTGCTTTGTTATTCTGAGCTGTTACACTGCTGGAAACTTCATCACCCAGTTCTGTGCCCGTGACAGACCTCACCTGCCAAGTGAGGCCATGCAGATAAATCTCCAGGTGGAAGATTTAGTGCAGCACAGTTGCTGGCACTTCAGTAACTGGTTCCTCCCCTTTGGACTCAACTCTACCCCACAGCTCCAGCATAGCTTAAAGGGATTGGTGTGCTTGCTGGATCTGCTTTCAGCAGGAATAAAAACAACACAGGTCTTGACCACATTTGATTTTTAAAAGTCTCGTGGTACCATTGCAGCAGCAGAAGCATTAACCCCTGTGTCTTGGTTAAATAACAGCTTGGTTAATCTCATTCTGCCCATCCAAATGCTCTCCATGCTTCCAGCTTGAACCCAGCATTTTTACTGCAGCATTCAGCTGCCTCCAAGTGTCACCATGCATTGAAAAACACCATACTTGACAATTTAGTCAATGTAAGACATGATCAAGTTAGCACTACATTTAGAACCATAGAATCAGTAAGGTTGGGAAAAAACCTCTAAGATCATCAAGTCCAACTGTCAACCTAACATCACCATGCACACTAAACTGTGTCCTGCTATGTCGTGTCTATGTGTTTAACACCAAAGAAGGTCCAATAAGTTAATAGCAAGTGAGTCTGCTGAGCTCAACTCTGTGAAATTCCAGTCCTGCTCTACCAGCCTGGAAGGGTGAGTGCAAAGTTCTCCAACACCTTCTTCACACACAGCCCATGCACTTGAACTGACTGCAGGCTTGCTCTAGTTTGACTGCATCAGGTGAACTCCACAATCTCTGACTATAGAAACAGGTCTTGCCCTACTAAAATCAACCATAAGAAACACCAAGATGCACAAAACAATGTTTTACAAAACCAGAGCAGCATCTTTACTGCACACTTACTGGCACTCAGAAGAATTCATGGAGGAGAAACTCAGTTATCTATACAGCAAAACTGTTAGACTAAGTCCAAGCCACCTAGCACTCTCCTGAACAATTTGCAAGGCAAATAGAAATCAGGCACCATCTCCAAAATGCTGGTTGCATGTAGCTATCTGTTTAGGTTAACAAAAACCTTCAACAGCCAGNCTCAAAGATCATCAAGTCCAACCCATTACCACAGACCTCTAGACTAGAACAGACCTCGAGACTAGGTGATACTGCTCTGGCAGGGGGTTGGACTGGATGAGCTTTTGAGGTCTCTTCCAGCCCCTGACATTCTGTGATTCTGTGGGTAGGGAGCAGCCCTAGGTTTGTCCAGTTTCTAAGTATAGATTCTCAGAGACATTCTCCACTGGCTGCTGCCCATTATAAAAGAGCCTGAAACCCACAGATATCTGAAGTAATTTAAAATTATTATGCCTCATAGAAAGCAAACATAGTCACTTTCAAATGTAAGCTATAGACCTTCTAAATTCTATTGATTACACAGATTAAACCTTGTACATATCACTAATTGAGCAGAGTGGCTGCTCAAGCATTATGAGGTCTATTGTGTAAACACCCATTAAGGAGTTCTGGGAGCTGTGTCTATCCACTGTAGTAACTTCTACTGAAAAGCCTTATTTCTTTTTGTTTTACAAAATTAGTATCACATGAATGCTTCTGTTCACATCATGTTGTTCGAGCTTCTGTTGGCCACATTCTGTATAGTCTGAAATTGAGGATAAAAATGTCTGCAAGACACAAAGGATTCTCCAAGCGAAATATTTGCAACTTTTACTTCCTTGTCCATCAGATCTTCAGCATTCCAGTTCCTTTCCTACAGCACTGAGCAAGGTATTGTCATTTATATTTAAGGTAAATGTGAAGCTACTAAGTTCTGTCAATATCCCCATTAAGTCAGCAGGTAATGCAAAGGTTTCAAGCTTAAAAGATTTGGATCGATACCAAAATTGGTACTTGGGGAAAGCAAAGGAGCAGAAAGAGCCCAGCTCTGAACAACAGCTGCAAGTGAGGGACACCAGTGCTTACTGGCCAGCAGATCTGGTGAAAGCACATGAGAGATTTGGAGAACCTCAGCTATAGCAACTTAACTAACTGCTTCTGAGGAGCTGAACTCTGCATCAGGTGAGAATCTGTCCCAGTCTGATTGCACAATTAAGAAATCCAAAATAAATAATAATGCACAGGTAGGGCTGTAAATGGTGACACTAAGAGTTATTTCTGATGGTCTTGAAGAGTAAACCATCCAGGCTGCAAGGCTCTTCTTTTTCAAACCAATGCATCTGTCTGGAAACAGTTCTTCACTATTGAGTGTCTACTGATTCATTCTTTTTCTTTCCTGCATAAGATGCTTCATAAACATAACAACAAAATCAGTTTATTCCCTATCATCAACAGGGTGAACAGCATGGCTCCAACAGGAATAGGAGCTAGGCTAACAGAGAAGCTGAATTTGTAATAAATAAACACTCTGATCAACACTTTTCCCTGGCTTTATATTTCACAAGGAAAAGAAAAATTTACAAGTATTTTATTTGGGGGAAATAAATCTCTCTCTAGGGTTTTTTTTTTCACACAAAAATAAATATAGATGTAGACATGTTCAGGAAAAAAAAATAAATTGTCTTGTCTAAAGTGCTGTTGTTAAACAGGTGGTGACAGATGAATACAAGGCAGCATCAATGCAAAAAGCTTACCATGTGCCCTCCACCAGAGCAGGAAGTTTACAAGACAAAAGCATAGTGGCATGATTAGCAGGCTGCATATACTTGTATAGAGTCCACATAAACCAGGATTCTTCTCTGATCCTTATCCATCACATTGAGGTCTGTTTTCCACAAAGCAGTAAAAATTACAGATGATGCTTTGGATCAAAGCATGTGCACAGGTAAGTGCATCATCTACCACTGCTGTAGATGACAACTACTCTCAGGGAAGATCATACTGCACTGCCCTGCACATGGCTCCCAGCCAGATAAAGGAGATGTTTTTTCTTCTGATGTTGCATCTCATATAATACCTGAAGCAAGAATCAAAGCAGATGCCAAAATTCAAGCAAGTCCAACTCTGTCCAACCTGGCAGGCCTAGCTCTCTTTAAATCCACATCAAACTGATACCAGCTAGGGTGATCTCCATGGACAGGCAATCACTGCCAGCTCTCCCAAGCTGCAGAGCTTCAGGAGCCAGCACCAGAGCTCACAGGAGCCTGCAGATGGGCACAGGCTAAGAGAAAATGTGAAGACACAAAGGTAGCAGCATTATGGGCAGGAAAGTTCAAACATCCTGCACTGGAGCATCTTGTCTGGCTCAAGAGGATGGAAAAGAGTGGAAGAGGTTTGAATCAGTTTTGGTGAAAGGCATCTGCACACTCACTTCAAACTCTGAGTCTTTTCTGCAGGGATGGAGAGCAGAATTCATTACCTTAAAAGTGTTAACTAGAAATGTGATTGTTAAAATTAATTAAAGATGTTTAAAAGCTGGGTTTGACTCACTCTTATGTAATGCTAGGGGAAATGAGATCTATTTTAGGACTCTGAAAATGAGGGCAAAATAAATGGCACACACAAACACTTCATCCACGCAAGGTCTGGACTTTGCCTGTCCCCAGCACACTCACCTGTTACCTCAGAAACAACCTGGAGATTTGACTTTTCAGCACCAGCTCCTCAATTGTACCCCTGCTGACATTTCTGTTGCAGTGACAGCTCCTATTTTCACCCCTCCTTCTTTTCTTTGGCATATAAACACATTACAGTACTTTTCACTGCAAAATAACTCCCTGTTAATCCACCTCTAGTTTACTGGTTATGCTTAGGCAACAAGATGTCTCCAGCTGCTGCATTATCTGTTTTCTCTGCCTCCTTCCCAGTCTCCCTGCAAACTGTCCTCCCCAGCTTCCAACGCCATAGGCTTCCATCCCAAAGGCTTCAGCCCTTATTCCGTGCTCTCTGCTCATTGAACACCACCCCTGGAGAAGCTCCTTTACATAAATGCACTTCACTGTCATCTCTGTGCTCCACTTGTGTCTTCCACAGCCAATCCTACAGGATCATCAAGGCAACAGCACCATGCCCACCAAACCAAGCCCCAGGGTGCCACGTCTAAATGTTTTATCAACACCTCCAGGGATGGCAACTCCAACACCTCCATGGGCAGCCTGTTCCAATGCCTGACCACTTTTGAAGTAAAGACATTTTTTCCTCTCATCCTATCAGTTGCTACTAGGGAGAAAAGACCAACCCTCACCTCACTGTGAACTCCTTTCAGGTAGTGGTAGAGAGCAACAAAGTCTCCCCTCCCATCATATTACTTGGCTGAAAGCTCACTAACAGCACTGAGCTCACATTCTTTCAGTTTTTACTTTCTATAGTGTTGCAGTGATTCCCACAAAGCACTCAGCTAATAAATTCACATCCTTAGCGTTATCTGTAAAGTTCTGTTCTCATCTAAAACCACTTCCACTACAAGACCAATACCTAACCATGTCTTCCCACACACAGCACTGTGAGCAATCTGACCCCTTTATCTTTACTAGTCTACTTCCATGTGTTTTGTTGTCTAACAATTATTCAATTTAAGGCTTGGGCTCTTTTGATCAATTTGATAAGTCTAAGGCTGTGAATTTCACTTCATGTTAGAAGGATTGAACCAAAGAGAGAAAGGAAAGCAAGACATCTACCAGTAAAAGCAGAGAAGGAAACCAGGCTGACACAATATGGATGACCAGAACTGGGGTCTGTGTGAATTCTGAATGAATCTGATTAAATTATGGAATTATAGAATGGCTTGAGCTGAAGAGACCTTAAAGATCATCTAGTTCCAACACCCCTGTCATGGGTAGGGAGACCTCCTACTGCTACTAGACCAGGTTGTTCAAAGCCTCATCCAGCCTGGTCTTAAACACTTTCAGGGATGAGGATAGTGGTGGGACTAGGGGGAATGGAGCAGGGCTAGAAATGAGTAGTTTAGACTTGATGTTAAGAAGAAGTTCTTCACCATGAGTGTGGTGAGAGCCTGGAATGGGTTGCTCAGGGAGCTGGTGGAAGCTTCATCTCTGGAGGTGTTCAAGGCCAGGCTGGATGAGGCTCTGGATAGCCTGATCTAGTGTGAGGTTTCCCTGCCCATGGCAGGGGGGTTGGAACTAGATGATCCTTGTGGTACCTTCCAACCCTGACTGATTCTATGATTCTGTGATTCTATGAGAAGTCCACAACCTCTCTGGGCAACCTGTTCCAGTGTCTCATCAACCTCATAGTAAAAAACTTCTTCCTAATGCCCAATCCAAATCGCCTCTGCTCTAGTTTCAAACCACTGCCCCTTGTCCTGCCTCCTTTTTAGTTTTTATTGTGTGCTCAAAAGAAAATCAAGCTTTTCAGCACGGAGGGGTGAGAAGAAAGCAACACCTGGCACAACACAATGCACTTGTAGGAAAAAGCAATCTCTGTGAATCCATTTGCTTTGCAGCAAAACATGTCTCCTGCAACACAATATGTGAATCAAAGCAGATCATGGCCGAGGTCTGCTGCAGAACATGGAATAAACCCAAGCTGTCCTAAACCAGCCTCCCCATCAGCCCGTGACTGATGCAAGCTCAAGAATGCCAAATAAAAGGCTGAACAGCATGCCAGGGCTCCACTCACTCCATCCAGCCTTACCTCAGGAAGAGGGACAGATGGTTGCAGTGACTCAGAAGAACGCCAAAAGGCTCCTGTCTCGCAGCAGTAACCTATGTCCCAGCCCTGTGACAGTCACTCAGCCATGCAAATGGTATTTTTCAAGGGCATAATTGTGAACTTGGTGCTGGTAGGAAAATATGACAGAGTGCTCCCAGGGACAGCATCTCTTTTTGTGACCTGACCAAAGATAATTCTATTCTGCAGGTTCACCAGTGTGGGCCTGCATGTGAGAAGGCATAGCCTTAGGAAAAAAAAGTGCTTGGCAACATAAATTACAGCTTAGTGCACTACTTTGGACTAACTTAAAATTGTCAAAAACCTTACTAGGAAAGAGAAGCCTTAGGGAATGCATAAAAGCTTTGTGAGCAAGACTTCATGACTAAAAGAAATCAATCTCAACTTTAAAATCTGGAGATTTTTGTTTGGTTAGCTTGGATTTCTTTTTTTAAATGACAAATCGTTCTGATTCTGCTTTTCTGTTTTCTGGGCTTTGTTTTTTTGTTGCTTGTTTTTTGGGAGGTTTTTTTGTGTTGTTTTGGGTTTTTTTTTATTTTTAATTAATATACTTGCAAATTAAAACGAATCAGTTGTAGCTCTGTTCCCTACTGCCTCTTTAGAATATTTTCCATTTCCAAAGTGTAGAGTTATGACTTTTGTACTTCTGGTGTAAGAAAATTGCAGTTGTACTTCTTTTCCCAAAAAGTGGTCACACCACAGAGTGAACGAACACAAGGAAGCACATCTGGCTCCAGACAGCAGCCAGGACTGACTCAGGATAAGGAAGCAGGGGACAGAGCCTTAGTAGACCAAGACCTGGGCAGAAATGAAGTGCTGAGAAGACCTGTGCCAGTAACAGCTACGGTGATGGCATTCTTTGAGCTGCAATGCTGTAAGCATGTTAAGGCTCATGGAGAAGAAGAACTTTGTCTTATTAGAAATAAACAGCACAGACTAAGAGTTACATATTGACCCAAATGGCTCTTTTGGGTGGTTGGTGCACAATGAAAGTTTTAGGTGACACCTTTATGTCCCTTAATAGTGACACGGGTTCTTCTTCCAATCTCAGGTTAGTGCACCAAACACTCAGGGGCTTGTCAGTCACAATCCAGTTTCCATTTGCCCTCTCAAACTGAAGCTGTTTCTCAAAGACTCTCCTAATCCATCTTGGTTCACACAGGGCCCTCAGACTCTTCCTCTTCTCCCCAGGTGTGTCAGCCTAAGTATGAGCTCAAACATCATCTTGGTGCGGGTACCTCACACAGAGTCCTTCTGTACAATAAGTTTAAATTGCAGCTTGTTGTGCTGGAAGATGTCCAGATAAGCCTAAAGCAGCTAGAAGAATAGCTGCTAAACTTGCCACCCCTTATCTCCATTCTCAGACACTGCAGAGCAGAGCTGAGCCATTCATCACATTCAGGCCCTAGTGTCACCTTTGATTTTGAACTCTCCCAGGCCCCATTCATCTCATCTCTGTTTATATCCTGGAAGTTTTTCTTTCATGGTGTTGCTTAGGAAATATGAGTCATTGGCAAAGTGTGCTCATCAATCCACCAAATTACCTTTCTTTCTACAAACACAGATGTAAGCCTTTTCTTTTTTGACCAGAGAAGGCATCAGTGCTGTAAGTGCATGGGGTTTTGATCTGAGTCCTCATCTCTGCTTTCCTAGCCTGTGATTTAATGAAAGATTCAAGACTAGCTTATGAAAGTTCACCACGGCAACTGCTGATGTCATTGGGAACTTGGATTCCCAGCTGAGGCTCAAAGAAAGACGAGGACCATATCCATAACTGACAACATTTCTGTCATTATTCACCTAGCTAATTAAGCCACAACTTCACACCCCACTATATAGGCTCAAAACTGAAAGAGCTGAAAAAGCAGCACCGTTATTATGCTCAGTTGTTGGTGTTACATAAATTTACCCCACAGAAGTTAACTGTTCAGGGAAGATGCAGATTGTTTAGTGCTTTCCTGTTCAGCAGCATAAAGCCCAGCATCACTCGTGCAGCTGCTTCATGATGCCATGCCTTTGATTAGTCAAGTGAAAGAAATATCTGCATTCTTCCTCAGAAAATGAGGAAAAGGAACCCTCAGAAAATGAACCCAAGCATCGTATCCCACATGCCATAAAACACAGCAAAGATTTTGTCCACTTAATTGCAAGCACAATAAAGCATTGAAGGAAAAAGACACAGGTTAGTAACTTGGGCAGCTTTGTGAGGCACAAGTTGTGATTCTCCACCTCCTTGTGTTTGCCCTTTTTTTTTTTTTTTAAGAGGTACCACTTCTGTGTATGTACAAAGACAAGAACAAAAAGCACATTTAAAGCCACCAAAGTATATAAGCATTCCTCTCCCACCTGTTTCTGAGGCAAGTTACTGGGTAAAAAGCCTTTATCACAGGATCACAGCATGTTAGGGGTTGGAAGGGACTGCCACAGATCATCGAGCCATAGAATCATAGAATCAACCAGGTTGGAAGACATCTCCAAGATCACCCAGTCCAACCTAGCACTCACCCCCATGCAATCAACCAGACCATGGC